>CAMTDV010000001.1:91032961-91632961 GCA_947069175.1 Scalesia atractyloides
AAAACAAAAGGAACAATTGGAATTTTTGGCGAATTTTCTCTCCAGAACTTATATACTTTTTTGCTTTCTTATTCTATAAAAGAAAAAAGAAAAGTTATTAAATACTTGAAAACATAAAAAATAATTGGATACTTTTTTCCTCTCTCCCCCAACACACACTTCTTCTGTTTTTTTTCCTTCCATCTCAATTTGAAATTTTTGGCAAAATATTATTATTCTATTAAAGGTGGGAATTTTGACACGTGTATGTATAAATGGGGCGATTGGGTTATATTTCATTTCCTAACGGGTCAAAATGGTAAAAGAATAGCTTATAAGAAAACAGGCAAAACGAGTCAAAAGTCACCCAAAGTATTGTTATAATGCATAAATCCTTCTAATAGTTTTTAGATACAAGGATGGTCCCTGTGGTTAACCAAAATTTTGGAGGTCCTTAGCTTTTCAAAAATACACATGGTCCCTATGGTTTGCACTTTGTAACGCAATTAGTCCCCAGCTAACAAATCTAAAGGTTTCAGCACGTCCAAGTTAGGGACCAAACGCGTTAAAAAGTGCAAACCACAAGGACCATTCATAAACTTTTGGCAAAAGTTGGGGACTAGATGAGCTACAAAGTGTAAACCACAGGGACCATCTGTGTACTTTTTAAAAGCTATGGACTAAATCCAACATTTTGATCAACCATAGGGACCATCCATGAATCTTACTCTAGTTTTAATTGAGAACATATATTTTTTGTAGTTATATTTGACACTAATTGTTTATTAAGTATCTAAAATCTTGGATTCTATCTTACATTTTGGGTTCAAGATCTTACATTTTCATCCAAAAAAGATCATTTAATATCAACCCACTAATTTTCAGGTTCAACGTCGTGTCCAGCTTCGAATCGAAGCACAAAGCAAATACCTTCAATCAATCTTGGAAAAAGCATGTAAAGCTCTAAACGATCAAGCCGTCGCAACCGCAGGGTTAGACGCAGCTAGGGAAGAGCTATCCGAACTTGCAATCAAGGTAGCCAACAACTGCCCGCCATCTGGCATCCCCATCCCTTCGCTTCCTGATGTCGCAGCTTATCTTGGAAACGGGTTCGCACCCAGCGTTGACAGTTGTTTAACATCAAACAATAGCCCGGTGAATTCACCCGCGGGCCTGAGCCAACAAGCGGCTGTTCTTAAGAAGAGACAACGGGACGTGTTTAGCAACCCTGCGGGCCAGGCTAGCCGAATGGATGATGTTTGGATTTCCTGATGCGAAATTGTATCGCGGAAATGTCATTTTTATTTCTTTTTTTAATTTATTGTTAATCTGTGTCAACTGATCATTCTCAACCAACTGTAACCTTTTAGTGTTGTAAATGTGAATTGCAAAACAACAAACATATTATCTTTAATCAATTTGTGTTGTTTACTTTCAACTTTTTTCAGTTTACAGAATTACTATACATTATAGAGTAAATTGCACAAAACATCCTTTATGTTTTCTTAAACTTGCAGGTTCCAGCCTTAATGTTTAAAAGTTGCTAAAACAGCCTTTAAGTTTATTTTTGTTACGGTTCAATCCTTTACAGCTAACCACGTTATTTTCTTCAGTTAAGTTCCCTCACATGCATAACATGTGAGGGTATATTCATCATTTTGGTTGATCATGTGAGGGAACTTAACTAAAGAAAATAACGTGGTTAGCTGTAAAGGATTGAACCCGCAACAAAAATAAACTTAAAGGCTGTTTTTAGCAACTTTTAAACATTAAGGCTGGAACCTGCAAGTTTGAGGAAACATAAAGGATGTTTTGTGCAATTTACTCTACATTATATCATGAGAAAATTGTTAAACTAACATAAGCGAGTATTGGTTAGCAAATTGTCAGCGCTGCAACATCGTGCTGCAAATTGTCGCTGCTGCAACATTGGGATTCCTAGTGACATGTAGTGAGATGAAATGGCCTAATGGGTATAGAGTTTTATAATCCAAAAATGATAACTTTTTTTTCTTTGGAAGAAATGATTTAAGTTTTATTGGTAGAGCCCTTTGTAACATCTATCGTTGAGCCATCAACCTTCAAGAATAAGAAGAAAAAAGCAACAATCTTTAATTCAAAAGTCACAAGTACTACCATTGTTTTCTCACCTTTTTTAGAACCAGATTCCACTCAGCTTTCTCCCAGTTCTTCTTTCTATTGCTACTCTCATAAGTATGCATTTCTTCATTCAAAACTAACACATACACCCCCCCCCCCTCTCTCCCTTCAATTCTGCTTGAAATAATCAAAGCTTCAATGAGTAAGATTTTTTAGGATTAATTTTATTCTTAGTTGTGTTTTGCTTGTTATTAGTTCATGAAGCTTCAATAATCCAGGATCCCAAAATTATCAGTTATATACCATGTGTTTGATCTTTCATATGAAAGAATATCCTGGTTAAGTTAAGATTTAGGGTTGAAGGCCACAAGTCTCGGGCGGCGAGTTTTCCCTGGAACCGGACATGGTGGGCTTGGGCTGCCCAGCGCTGTCTGTGATCGCGGGCGTATGGGGTCGTCTTTTGCCATTGGGTTACCCCGGGAACGGGTAGCCGGGCTTTTATTCATTGTCTATTAAAAACACTGAATCATAGGGTGGTTTCTTAGCTATCATCATTCAAATGAATATGTGCTGCTATTCAAGTCAATATTTCAAGATTTTACAAATATTTTTATAATCTAATATGGTGATCTACAAATCTGTCTTTTGAAGGTACATCTCATACATGTCCTTCTTTCAAGTCATTATCCAACAAAGTTGGAGGAATACTATGCTGTAACATTTCATCAAATCGATATGAAAGGTTGGACAGTCGACTCGAAAGAAAAATGGTGGAGGCCAAGAACAACATCATACAAACACACAACACTTTCCGATCTATAGATAGCATAATACTAAGGTTCCCTCGGTTCAAAGAGGGATTAAAGGAGATCCAAAGCGTTTTTGAATTATACGGTTCGTTTAACAAGATTATTATATTTATGTCTTTATTACTTTTACTACCTTCTTTTGCTTTCTTTCATGTGTTATAAAGTTGTTTGATAATTGATAGTTGATACTTTTGCAGATGAAGATTCAAATGGAACCATTGATGATGAGGAGCTAAAGAAATGCTTACAAAAGTTGCAATTTGAATGCACCGCTGAGGAAATTAGAGATCTTTTTGTGTCTTGTGACATTGATGGGAGCAATGGGATACAATATAATGAGTTCATTGTTTTATTGTGCCTTATTTATCTTTTAGCCGGTCCTTCTTCCTCATCTCATTCGGTAAGTTACCGATTATTTTTATACATCTTTGGTTTCTTGATAACTAGAGGTGGCAATTTTGACTTATTTACCTGGGACCTAAAAGGAAAAAGGGTCGAAAGCCGTTTAAATTGTACACTTAATGCGTGTATTTCTTAAATCAATATATAGAAAAAAAATTACCATTGAAATTACATAAATCTTGTAAATGTCACACTAGCCATTCATTAGATAAATGATTGTTTTTTTATAGAAAAATTTTTCGAGTCAACTCAACCCATATTTAAACTTACCCTATTTGACCCATTTACTTATTTTTTGAGCAGCGAAATTTTTATATATAAATATATAGAAACCTGTCAACAAGAAACTGGAACCCGACAGTTACAACATTACATCATGAATATTAAAATCATACCATCTAGACCCATTTACTTGTGAATGGGTTATCTATAATACGTAAATTTTTAAAAGGAAAAAAAAATGAAATAATATAAGTGAGTTAAATTCAACCCAACTCATTCCAGAATTACTCATTTTGACCCGAACCACTTTCTGACCGCTTTTCCGTCTCATTTAACAAAACTTGTGAACAAAAACTAACGAAAACGAAATTTTGTTGCAGACACCAACAGTGGGTCTCCCGAGCTCAAAGCAACATTCGATACCATAATCGAAGCTTTCTTATTTCTCGATAAAAATGGTGATGGAAAGCTGAACAAGAAGGATGTGATCAAGGCCATGAATGAAGACTTCCCAATGGAGGAATCGCCTACACATATCACCAAGACCCGATTCAGTAATTTTCTTGATTTTGATATTAAATATTTTCATGATATAAAAGAACCAAAAAGTTCTAATCTTTTTATCTTTTTTTTTTTTTTTTTTTGTAAATGCAGAAGAAATGGATTGGAACAAGGATGGTAAAGTCAGCTTTAGAGAGTTCAAGTTCTCTTTGATTGACTGGGTTGGATTTGAACATGATATATAAGAAGTGATGATAATGAGTGAAATTAATGTGAATATGTAATATATATGCAAAGTTTAGCTTTGTGAAATTATTAGTTCTGAGCTTGGTATCTTCCTGTTATTTTGTGAAGTTTGTTATGTATTAAAGAATTTCTACATTTTTTATGAAACAATTGATGATTTTAATGTATATGTGCATGTTTGTTTACATTAAACTTGAAGCTAAGAGTGTGTGTATGATCCATGAACTAGGAAGGATATATACAAGACAACATTTATGGTATTAAAAAAACAATGGGACTACATTTTTTATGCATGAAAAGATCACTTTTTAGTAAAGTAAAATAATGAATAATTGTTGAAAACAACCACTAAAATAAATAGTTATAGTCTAATTAGTGGCCTAACTTTAGTAATGACCTGTATTGTAATCATAGTTGATAGTGGCCAGAAGAACATTTACTTTATGAAACCTCTTCGAGATATGTATGTCCGACTATAATTAAAGTCAATGTGATTAATTTGATAAGATCTGAAGAGTTACACATTGGTACACGAATCGTATATGTTTATGAGTAGGTGGATTATTATTTGTGAAATAATAATAGTTTAAACCCGAAGGACTTAATATTAATTAGATGATTATTAAGAGGATTATAATTGCATAATCTTAAATGGCCTTAATGTAAGATTGGGTTTTATAAAATGATGATTAAGGTGCAAACGCTACACAGACTTTTGATCAAAACAGAAAACCCTTTGGTACTCGGCAAGGGCCACGTCAATGGCTTCCGCCGTGTCCCCTTGTCAATCGGTTCTCCCTCGTTTTCCTTGTCACCGAGTAGCACCAAGAGGTTAAAGATTCGGTTAAATCTTGCAAGCTTAGTTCTCAAATCCCCCACCTATAGAAGTTACTTGGTGAACTAACTGATTAGTTTCACCCAAACGTTGACAAAATTGTTAAAGACTTGCCTCCAAAACGGATTCGTGTCGGCCATTTTAAACCATCTGTCACGTTCAACCGAGTCGTGGCTAAGGCTATGTGTTTTCAGTTCAGCCTCTTCTTGCCATTTGAGATGTCATTTGAGTGTAAAATTTTAGTTTTTATAAGAAAGATTTTAGAATTGGTGTGCTTAAAATTATGGGTTGTGTGAATATATATATAAATTTAAACAATTTTTTTTAAATTAATCGCTCATGAAACCGTTGGCACAAAACCCAATATCACTATTACCCCTCATTCGTCAACCTGCTAACGAACCTAACCCCAACGCCCCTCGTAATGTCTGTGGGATGGTTCAACGCTCCCCTAAGACACCAGTGATGGGTGTTAGCCCTTACACTCGGAAATTTAAAAAACCGACAAATAATGTTTTTCATAAAATTTAAATAACAACAATATAATAGGTTTAAATAAAATATATTTTTATAATAAAAAACGTGAGTGCTAACGTGCTAACGTGATATTCTCTACAGAGGTGAAACTGAAACCTTTTCTTTTGTTTGTTTACAAAAGAAACTAGAAAACAATATAGATGAGACAATATTTGGTTATGGTTTTCAAGTTTTGGTGTTTGTTAATTTGGTGCAAGTGATACCTATAGAGAAGAGTCAAGGAGCTACTCAAGTCAAATTGTTTAACAAGGTAAGCACCTCTATTTACTTCGCTATTTTATTTTAACGTCACCCTTCATACCCCTGAGATATGAAGCGCAACACCCATAAATCCACCTCGCAAAACCCTCAAGAGTCTCTACCAAGAGTCTCTTGCATAGGGTTAGAAGTTAAAACACAGGACGTTCATTAAAAGATAAGAGTCTCTATCAAGTGAACTATTCCCCACATTGAACCCTATCTTCTCCTACATCCTCCGATACGACCTCAAGTACTCCAACTTCCTCACACTCAATACCGTTAACTTCTCTTCCACCATGACCACATTCTCCACCCGAACACATCCTTCCAATCTTTGTCAAAACTCTAAATTGTGTAGTCCCTACGGTCCTTCTCGTAACCACTCCCTTGTCTCTCCATCCTCCGATGCCGTTATTACTCATTGCCTAGCTCGTGTTGTGGAAAAAAGGCTTATCTCTTCTAACACAAAGCAATAGCCTCCACACGAGTTTTATGTTCACAATGACTTCTTACACAGTGATCTCGCATAAATAGTCTCTAGCAACCACTAGGCTTTGTTAATACTAAACGTGCAGATCAAGTTTGCTTACTTTACAAGCCTTTATTCGGGCTTAAACAAGCTCCTTGTGCATGGTTTCATTGATTATCACAAGCTCTTAACAAGTTGGGCTTTATAGGACCTGAAAACATATTTGTCCCTATTTGCATATAAATCTTGGAAAATTTCAGGCACGTGCACACCCTCGTTATGTTGACGACACGTCATAATCACTGGGAACAACACCACATTTGTTGAAAACATTATCAAACAACACAGAAGTGCCTTTGCATTGAAAGATCTTGGTGATCTTGGCTACTTTCTTGGCATTGAAATTGTACACCAAGGCAAACATATTGTGTTGTCTTAACATAAATACATGTTTAGGAGCTTCAACGAGATGTCATTCGGATGTCAAGCCAGTCTCCTCTCTGATCAGGACCTTGCAAACACTATATTATGGGAGCAGTCTTATTTCCCAAACCGGTTAGGTGTTGACAGCCTGTCAGTGCACTCCAGTATTTTACTATCTAGGCCAGCATTAGGGAAAATCACCATAGTAGTCATATTGACCAATATAATTATGAAAATAGCCTTGACTTTTTTAAATTGTTAATATAGTCTTGACTTTCCATCTCCTGCGTCACAATGCGCAACACATTACTCTCCTGCGCCAACCCTTCTCTCCTCCCCACCATTCTCTCGAGTGCCACCATTTCTCCTTATCCTTCTACACGGTGTCAAACATGGGACGTATGAGCTCATTGAAGAATGCATAGTAATTGTACGCAGGGACGTATGAGCAAAGATATTTTATGTTCCTTGAAGCCATCAAACAACGCCAAGAAGGAGTGTACATCTTGTGTACCAAATGTCTCGCCATAGGGTACTTATATCAACACAAACCTTAAAGAATGAAAATGCATTACATATGGCTGCAAGGTTAGCTCCACCTCATCGACTTAATGTTGTCACGGGTGCAGCATTGCAAATGCAACGCGAGCTACAATGGTTTCAGGTGATCACATTGCTATATGTTTTTCTCGTTAATCTTTCCTAAACACTAAAATAGTACTTGCTTTTAGTTTCTTCATGTTAATGTGAACTTTTGTCCAACGCATTTTGCGCAAGAAACCTTACATCTTTGGGAATCTTTAAACATGATGCAACGTTACCTTTTGCTTCATACCAAAGGGTTCGTAGCCTCGTCATACCAAAGAGGGTAGTAATATGTTGTTCTACAAGTGGTGGGGTTCTAGTCACGTAGTAGACATTGGTCCGATATTTAGAAGTAGATTTAGTAATGGTGTGAGATAAAAATAAGAATTGTGCTTCTTATTACTGTTCTTCCATGAAAGATTCTATGACAAATTTATACAAGTGAGTGATTCTTTCCGACTTCACTTGACCTTAAACATATTCTCATGCTTTTTGACTATATTTGATTGAACAAAGTTGTGTCACTATGATGTGATGATGAGATACTAAATCATTGTCCTTACTCTACAAAATATAAAAAAAATACATAAACAAATCAATAATATGACATGTTCACTGCAATAATATTTCACATAAAGATACATTTTTTTGGAATATTTCATTCATTTTCTTCATTCAATCATCATTCATTCATCATTCATTCATTCATTAATTCATTCATTTTCATTCAATAGTAACTTTTATGAATCAGCAACAAGAAGAGCATCCCAAATTATGTCCATACCCATAAGGCATTCTACTGAGTTCACCCTTCCCGGTCTGGGGACACCACTCGTAATCCGCCTCCTTCGATGGCTTTCATAAACCAACCTCCGGTAACAACGGGTGCTAATCATCAGCTTCATGTCCACACACGTCGACAGTTGCTTGCATTTTTGGGTTCTAGCAAAGCGCGTGTACCATTAACCGAGTTAGCTTTCAATGGCTCTTAATTCGGGAAGTTCAAGTGTGCGCAATCCCCTCGTAGGATATACGCGCCGTGTCATACCAAATGCGGCTTTGGCCGTGTTGAATGTCCCGAGCCATACTCGTGTTCGGTCTCGGTAACCGGATTCCGCAACCCATTTTCCCGAATGCTTTGTTTACTCCTCGAATAGCTTCTAGGGGAACATATTGATTCCTTTCATATTTGTATCAGTACCCCCACTGATTCATTAGGCGGTTCTGGTACAAAATTCAGCCGAAACATCATGGTGTATGAGTTATTGGTTTCTGGCTGATGTTTTAGCTGGTTGCAGATGCTGCCGTTTGGTTCGTTCACCAACGGATTAGGTTGGTAACAACATGACGAGTTGATGAACGAACCCAAATATGATTTACAAGCCGGAATGCAGCACACTCCGCCAGCGTCTTGTGTCAAAAAACCGTCACCGCCGCCACCATGACCGGAAAAAGTTTGTGAGTGTTTGGTTGTATGATGAAAACTAGAAGAAAATATTGGGTGTGGATGATCATGATTCTCCATTGGAATATGAAAGAAATGGTGCAAAAAGATAAAGACTTTAAGGTTTATATATTGTTCGAGGATTATTAAAAGTTATGCTGATTATTATATAACGTTTAGGTATCGGTTTGTTTGTCTTATGTCATGATGTTTACATATTTCTTTTATTATGTTATTTCTGGTTAAATCAGATTTACTACGATTTATCATTAAACATTCAAAAACGACACAAGCCTGTTAGGATTTGTGGTTTTACTAATTAGGTAAATTTTGTTTCAAAAGTAGAATTTACAAAAAGGACTAAAAATAAATACTTTTGGAGAATAGTAATTTAAACAAAAGTAAAATCAGTTGAATTAGGTAAAAAAAGTTTAAAAATCAATAATTGAAATATGAAACTAGTTAAAAAAATGCGGTTAACAGATAAAAATAAGATATACAGTCATATATATCAAATCAAATAAAACCGATAAGGAGAATAATTATCGGTCTAATTCGATTTAATTTCCAAAACAATGATTTTTGGACATAATATCTATGTTCGATTTGATCTTCAATATTTAAGCTTTTTAGTTTTATACTATTAAAATGTTTTGAAACCAAATGTGACCACCTAATTATTTTTATTTCGGTATTAAATCAAGAATTAATTCACCCGTCTTATAATCAAATAGAAAAAGAAAATTAAACGACAAGGAAAAAGGGCCCTAATTGCAATAATGAGTTACTAGATACGATATCTAATTTGGACCCTTGAACAAGATTGCGGCTTTACGATATCTAATTAAATATTATTTGTTTTCCACGAATGAATTGTTCTGTAAGTTTTTTTTCTTTACGGCAACTAAATCATTGGATAAGTATTTTGAGATGCCCTTAATCGAGCAAATGTATCCCTTCCTCCATAACGGTCATAGTTGCATACCCGAGCCACCAAGCCAGCAATTCGAGGAAGGCCCGTCTGCTCGAAGACCTACTGCGGTAAAACACGGTTCGGCTCGGTTTCTAACTGGCAACATTCAGAGAAGCCTAATTCTAAATGTCATTGCCACCACCAATGCCCCTTAAAATGATTTAGTGGGAGTTGAACTTGGAGCCTTAAGGAGAGAAACCAAGTGATTAATCACTAGACCAATTTGTCAGGACTCAGTAAAAGTTTTTTAAGCTGTAAAAATTTGTTGGTGCGAATTCAAAATGATACGATTAACACAATGTATTATTTTCTTAAAGACGTTTACTAAACGGGTTCAACAACATCACATATTTAAACTAGTTAAGTATAATCAGTTCATTAACAAGAATGTCACGATACAACACGACATGTTAAACACTCTCTATATATCATTAAAAATTATAAGATCTAACTACCATGTCAAAATAATGTTATAACAATAATAACAACCCAAATTTAATTATAAAGTATATTTGATTAATTTTAAAACAACAAAAGTAAGTTGTTTTGATAAATGGGTTATAAATGTGTCGTATCAACCTATTAATCTATTTAACATGATAAGTAGAACATGTATGCAGTCATAAACAACTTAAGCGAGTTGAACCCATTTAGACACATTTTAGTTGTATCATCATGTGTTGACGCATATATAGTCTAAGTCTATTCTTTCAAACACTAACTCAATTAACTGAACTATGTGTTAGTAGTTGTGCATTAACGACTCGTTTCCCGTACTAGGAGCTATTATTCAAGGCTTTTATGTTCATTTTCGTGCTAATAATGCTCTCTATTCCTACTATTATATTATAATTAAATAGTTAATAGTTAATAATTAATATTGGGTGTCGTTATCTTTAATTATCTATAAGCTTATTGGCTAGATGGCTTTTGAGATGAGTTTGGGACATTCATTAGCGTTGGTTGCCAATTTTGGGAAGGTTGTTGACATCCACACAAACGTCTCCACTTACACCATTTTAATATTATAAGTTTATTCATAATAATTTATTTATAATAAAATAAATTGAACATTTCTCACTTTTGAATATATTATTATATTAAAAGAAAAGGCACGCAAATAAAAAATAACAAAGAAATATTATTAAAAGCGGGACACTAACTATTCTTGCTATACAAGCAAAAGTCCCTAATCAACCATTAAATTTTATAAGCTTAATAAACTATAAAGGAAGCAACTTCTTCTTCTAACCTTTTTTGCCACAAGTTTTGCATAATCAAGCTTTGGAACATAGATTCTTTCAAAAACAATGGTTTGAAAATCGAATCGATGGGGAGTAATCAGTGATGCCTGTTCAATTACAAGTTAGCGAACTGGAAATGAGCGTTTAAAATCCAAAGCAAAACCAGTGCAAATGGAAGACTCATCGGAATGAATGAGTCCGCCAAGAGAGGGAGGGGGAGGGGTGGTAATTGGGTTGCGACACTTGAGAAAACTCTCCTAACGTTATGTTCTCTCACAAGAGATATAACGAGCCATAAGGTATGTCTCGCATCATATATAAACGTGTTTTTAGGCGCATTGGTTGTGGATTAGAACAGAATTCCACAGTTAAACATGCTTGAGTGAGAGTCCGAACAACCAAATAACAATTATGTGATTTCCTTGTAGGTAAAACAAACAATTTTGAGATCGAATGTTACAACATGACACATTCTTTTGTTGGTCGATCAATTTTTAAGACACCTGTTAAAGTTGTCAAATAAACTACACCACCACTAGGTGTGCAAATTACCAATAGTGAAAGGCATGAAAAAGGAAATTGCATATTTACATTTTCACAAATTCAAGTAGACAAACTTTATATACTCATAGGCCATATATAAAATATGAACATATAGTTACATATACCTAATAGCTCTTCTTATAGTCAAATCGTCTTTGTTTTTCCTTTTGAAGCTAACTCGACCCTACCATACTTATCAACATGACCCATACATCATAATATTATACAATAATTTATCTAAGTCTTTGATGTTTCATTTTTAAAAGCGGATCGGATCTATTGGGAGCAGAACTTGCCCTCTCACCAATTTGTTTCGCATGCCACGAGGCGTCAAGAGCTTGAAACATTACATTTTTTCTAGTTGTACCGCCAATCTATTCATTTTAAACATGTCTTAGAGCATTCACATCCCTTCCATCATTTTTACCCTATAATTTCACTAAAAACAACTATACTTTCTCTTTCTTTTTAATTAAATAATATTTTTTATACTTTTATCATTACATTTTCCTTATCCTCCACTCACAACCACTTTCAAAATATATTAAAAAATTATAGAGGATGAACAATGTCCTCTCAAATTTACAGATGAACAGTAATATTTTCTCCCTCCTTTACTCACAATCACTTCCAACCACTCCAATCACTTTCACAATATATAAAACTCCTTCACAGAATTTGAGGGACGAATTGTGAATCCTTTTAGGTTTAGTGTGCTAAGCTTTTGAACTTAGTTACGTTTTGACAAGTGACCAATGTTTAAAAATTTTCTCTTCCGGAGATTCTTTTGCGGTCGATATGTTTAAACCTTTTTTATATCATTATGAGATCCGGTTTTTAAAACTAAGCTAATAGGGAAACAATTGATAAATCAGCTAAACAATACATGTTTGTATGTGAACATGAAACTTTAGAAAACATATTTATGCTAAATACGACATAGTTTTGAGCTAGCATGACTTACGTGAATACAACATCATACCAACCATCATTGACATCATGTTGTGTCCACTAAACGTGACTTAAAATAGTAGTAAGTGCGCTTTTTGGTTATTTAAAGACATTATCCTCTAATAAAATAGTATTATGATTTTTAAATTATTTTCAGAGTAAATTGCACAAAACATCCTTTATGTTTCCTCAAACTTGTAGGTTCCAGCCTTAATGTTTAAAAGTTGCTAAAAACAGACTTTAATTTATTTTTTTTGCGGGTTCAATCCTTTACAGCTAACCACGTTATTTTCTTCGGTTAAGTTCCCTCATATGCATAACATGTGAGGGTATATTCGTCATTTTGATTGATCTTCCACCCACTTCAATTATAAAAAAAAAAATATTTAAGTTTTAACCTAGTTTAAACAAAGTTTGGTAAAACGTACGCGACTACAGAGGAGCACGATTACCGTTTGATAGTGTTTAAGTCTAACTTGCGGCGTCCTAAGCGTCACCAGTTGCTGGATCCGACTACTGAACACGGTGTTACGAAGTTCTCTAATTTGACGGCATCAGAGTTCCGTGAGAGGTATCTAGGGTTGAAGAGTCGTTTGTCGTTTCCGTCTGATGCGAATAAGGCGCCGATTATTCCAACTGATGATAATCCTGAAGAGTTTGATTGACATGATCAAAATCTGTGTTAATCTTTACAGCTTAGTGGGCTAGCTTAACAAAATTCCTATCTTAATTCCGGGTTCGCCGGAATTCTGGCGAAGTCGCCGGAGAAGAAGACCGGAAAAGAGGGTGTTTGGTTTTTAAAAGTTTGGTTTTATTGCACATTAATCCCTGCGGTTAGAATTTTTTTAAAATAGGTTAAACCTTAAATATTCTTTTTTCTTATAATTGGCGTGGGTGGAAGATCAACCAAAATGACGAATATACCCTCACATGTTATGCATGTGAGGGAGCTTAACTGAAGAAAATAACGTGGTTAGCTGTAAAGGATTAAACACGCAACAAAAATAAACTTAAAGGCTGTTTTTAGCAACTTTTAAACATTAAGGCTGGAACCTGCAAGTTTGAGGAAACATAAAGGATATTTTGTGCAATTTACTCTTATTTTCAAGACACAAGTTAAATTTTGTGGCCAAAACCACGAGGATTAGGTATACAAAAGCAAAAGTGACCGTAAAATATTAGAACCTTGGACGAATGCACCACTGCCACGTGTCAAAGCGTTTGCGGCCATAGCTTTTGGATGATGAGAATACAAGATACTTGGTGTTGGTGACGGGCCTCCCTAGAGGACGACACGCTATGTCAGCGCCACGACAGAGTTTTTGGAGGACGCCCCTCTAAGGATGAACCAAGGAAATGGGTGACGTTCCGACCCCACCTAGTTAATTTATTTATTTTTTAATTTTGGCAAATTTAGAAATGGTAAAAAAACCCACTTTAGCTTATCTCCTATGTATACAAATCAATAGATATGGTTCTGATCACACCACCGCCTCTGCCATAGACTCACACACCACGGCCGCCGTCACCGGAGATCACACTCCGTCCATCACTCGCACCCTTCAAACCCACAACCAAGATCCTTCTTCCAAAATCAAAGCCGCCAAAGATATCCGACGCCTCACCAGAACATCCCACCGCTTCCGCCGCCACTTCTCTGACGCCATACCGCCGCTCGTCTCCATGCTCCGGTATCCATCTGTCGAAGCCAACGCCGCTGCTCTCCAACGTCTATATTTTTGTCCCACTCGCCCCGTCTTCAGTTATATGAATTACAATATACATTTTTACATAGTTCTTTTGTAGGTATAACTGAGAGTTGGAGAAGAGTAGTGTAATCAGTTGCATAATCACTTTATGTAACATTAGGACTAATGGTTAGATATGACCGTTAACATGGCATGGCATGATTCGCCACAAAGTTAAATGTCATAAGTGTTTTGCCCATTTGGGGGAGAACGGGTCAAGGTCATAAACTGGTGGACACGTTGCTAACATAATAAAAAACATGTGTAAGCGGGTTCAACCGCTTAATCCCTTTTGTTACATGCGTAACACCTTTCACTAGCCGTGTTAAAAAAGTTAATAGGTTAACACTATTAGAAATTAAATGCATTACCATTAAGTGTGGATTCTAATTTTTGGTAATTTTTATTTTAACGTGCTCATTATGTCTTGTTAGTGTGTAAAACATGTCATGCCATTCGTGTTATAGAACTCCTTATATTTAGTTGTGTTAAATGTGTCCTGTCGTGTTATTAAATTGGTTATCTTTACTTGTGGCATAATGTTTAACTTGCCTGTTAAACATATCCGTGTTAGCATCTACGAAAATAACACGTTTAGTTTAACGTGATGTTCTCTAGTCCTGTCATGTTCGGCCTGTTTAATAGTAAGCAGTACATTTTGTCAACTCTATATTTTTTAATGAAGCAAAAAATACAGATTGTTTCTACATTAGTATGCTAACATTTCTTTTTTCTATAGTAACTTTATTTTTTATTATCATTTTTAGTTTTTTTTTAAGTTTTTATTCCCCCTTATACTATAAATAACATATACATTTAACCCAATAGTTTTAATTCTCTTAAGTTTAAATCTCAACACTTATACTATAAAATATGAATCCTTAACCCAGGAGTCTTATTATTATCTTATAACTTTTATTCGTTACAAACATTAAATACACAACTACGTTTAATTATTATTCTAGACTAATACCATATAAATTTATTAAAACACCAGTTGTATTCAAAATATAGCCACGGTGACGAACTGAACCGGTACCCACTGAACACCATCAGTACCAGAATTGGTGTTATCGTTATTCTCTTTTTTTTTTTCGTTCGATGTATAAAGCACGTCTTTACCTTTTTAGGTTACATCATTCTACCTTTGTGTAATAAAACCATTGTAAATCAACTTTTTTTAGTATTCAAAACCTAGCCTTACAAATTTTAACATTCTAATCAACCCATGTTACAAGGTTTATGAGATATTTTACGGTTTTGTATATATAATTGATTATTATAACGACTATTTGAATCACACCATCTAAATGCTATAACTTTTTTTTTTATCAATTTACTTATATATGAAAAAAATGTGTACACGTTTAGTTTAGTTTATTTCAAATCTGACATAAACATTGTATAAATAATACTGTAATATTAATAGCACTTTTTAGAAATATTTGACACACTTATTTATATAAAGAAAACAAAAACAAAATCGGTACTTGAAGCCTATATATGTGGTAGTGGATTAACAGTTTTCGAATTGTTTATGTGAAGATAACATACTTAATAAGTTGGATTGTTTTCTTAAATATTGTCTTTTTGGTTAATGTTTGAAATATAGTGTATTATCTATGAATGAGTTGTAGAGATAATCTTGTTTAGTTTACCATAAGATTAAGAAAACATAACAACTTCATCAATTTTACAATTAAATACACTCCATTATTTTCTGCAATTGTGGCTGCTTTGCTTTTTCTTAATTAAAAAATTATATTTAATTGGTTTCTATTGTTATATTATTTAGAGCACCTCTAGGCTCTGACACAATGAATCGGATGCTGACGTCTTCAGACAATCGCGATGGGTATTTGGCTGGAATGCAAGACTATGAAAAGACTTAGACACGTTTAGATTTTTTAATTTTATTATCATGTGGATAGATCTGTATCATGTGCATTAATGACGTGTACGTCTTATTTATTTACACATTTAAATTATTTTTTAATTTTATTATCGTGTGTTACATCGTGTTAATTTACAAAATTTAAATTGAAGCGTAAAACGAAAAATTGATAAAAGATGAAAAAGTACAGGGGACCAAAGTTGAAAAAGAAAAAGTGTTGAGGTTAAAATTGAAAAATTAAAAACTAAATGGGTTGAAAGTGAACTAAAAGGATTGAAAGTAAAAAAAATGAATAGTAATTTTCTGAGTGAGATGAAAGTTTATTTATATACAAATCTTGCAATATTTTTATTTTTCTAATATCATAATTTGATTTATGTAACTTAGTTTACTAACAAAGTATTGTTTACTATTGTAAGTTGGTTAAACTTTTATAAATATTTTGATTAGAAATTAATTTGGTAATAATAATAATAATAAAATAATAATAATAATAATAATAATAATAATAATAATAATAATAATAATAATAATAATAATAATAATAATAATAATATAATAATAATAATTTGGCTTTGTGAGTCACGATCACCATTGCAATTACGTCATCGTTATCTTTAGATGAGTCTGCACTCGCTCCCACCTTGCCTATTTTTTGCGTCTAACCTCGTATCCCCGTAATCATCAACCAATATAGAATCATCATCATTGAGGTTGAATGCTGTAGTGTGAGCGTCCGATATTGTCACCCGATTTTGATGTATTCTTCCTCTTTGGTTGGGTGGCAACTAGTTGATGCCACTTCGGCTTGTCTTTGAAAATCCAGAACACATCTATTCGGCCTCTTGGTTGGATTTTGTGGAAACCGAGGTTTGGGTTTAGATTTAGGTGATTGTATGACGAGTCATCTTTTAGTAATTGTGTAAATAAGGTATTTTTGTCCATGGTTTTGAGACGATAAAGATTTTAGAGAGAATTTTAGTTTTGAGATAGGTGTGTTAAATTATATGAGAATAGCTTTTGGTTATAGTACAGTGGTTTAAAAATATAAAAAAAAATATTTTTTAAAGTAGCTGTTAAGAATTTTCAAAAGTTAGTTTAAAAATTTCCTTAAAAAAAGCCATTGTAAACCTTTAACATTTTGAAATCTTTTTTTTTTTGCATCACCATTGCCCATTGTAACCTGACCTAACCATTTTCTCATCTGTTTGAGTTTGGAAACTATACGTGGCTATGAACAGAAGAATCTGGATGAGTCCTCCAGTTAAGTATAAGTTGCCTATCCAGGAACTTATAAATTGGCTTCGGATGAGGTCAGTACACTTAACTCTAAAGTTCTCTATTATCCACTAACATTAAACTCAAAACGCATTGGTGATTTGAGAGGCAAGACATTCCTTATGAACCAAGGATCTCTCATGGCTATGACCGTGTTGGATTTACCTAGGGTGTTACAATGGTCCATGTTAATTTTCTCAGTATCATAACAATCACCCCTCTTAAGGACACATCGTCCTCGATGAGGTTTGCCCCACCATCCAAAACAACTCAGGAGTAGCTCTTGTCTATTTGTAACATCTGACCACTCATACTACCAATATTGTCTGCTTAGCCTCCGATGGGTTGCTCATCTAAGAACTCACGGATTTATTTTTACTTGCTTCGATGAAGACTTCCTAAAGGTCACCCATCCTATACTACCACCCAAACATGTCTAACTAGAGAGTTGTCCTCCCATCTACCAACATTAGGCCCAATTGTGTGAAAGTATGTACAAAATGGTTGTCTTAAATGACTAGACATGTTTCAAAGGTTTTCATCCAAAACAAGAGAGGTCACTTCCTAAAAGACATAAAAGACAATATTTGGCCATCATACCTCGGCTTAATGTAAGGGCGTCTCTAACGGGGAGACGCGGATGAAGGTGCCCACATGGCAAATGCACACCAATGAAGGACCCGTTTGGGCGTTAGTTTGTGTAGACGCATGCAGAGAGATGGCGGTGAGCCGCTCTATTACACAGCCATTATATGTAGAAACTTAGTAAAATATGAACACGCGCTTTTGGCAGAAAGCTTACCCTTCCTTATCAAGGCCACACTTGGTTCGATCTCTAATTATAACATTTCTCTTTTCGAAATTCGTTTACAGGTTTTAGAAGTGATCAAGGGTGGACCTACCTTAGGCGAAAGGGTAGCCTCCGCTAACCCTTGGCGCTCAAGCGGTAGTGTAAATTTTGAAAAAATTTGACCTTTTTTGACGTTTTTTCGATTTCGTTACCCTTTTTTATAAAACTTTACCCCTACGAATATTTTCTAGATCCGCCACTGGAAGTGATTGAAGGAATTAGAAGGCATCTTCTTTGAGGCGAGAATAATAATAACTCAAAAACTTGTTGGGTGTCCAGGGAAAAACTACTAGCTCCTGTAAACATAAGGGGTTATGGGATTGGAAATATCAAGGCAGAAAATATGGGATTGGAAATATCAAAGCAGAAAACACCGCTTTGCATTACTAAGCAGGCAATTGGGATTTAAAAGCAGAAAAGTCAAAGGATGGGTTAAGCATAAAGCAAGTTATCAGAGTAAAGCAACACAGAAAGTTTTGCGTTTAGCGTATGGAAAAGTACCCTTTTGAAGTTGCATTATGCAGGTGTGTGGCAAAACATCATGAGGTCTGAACAGGAGCTGGCAAAGGTAAACATAGATTTGAAAAGCTCTTTAAAAAGTAATTTCAAATTTTAGCCTATGTTTGTATTCTGCAAGTTTTCCTAATAATTGATTTCGCTGTTCAAAGAAATAATAAAAACTAAACCTAACCAAGAGTTAGATACTGAATCAGTGACAGTTAAATATGTTCAATAGCAATTTTTGAGTAGGCAAATATTGTTTACTATATATATATATATATATATATATATATATATATATATATATATATAAAACTAACAGTTTTATTTGTTTCCTAGCTTAAGTTAAACTTGATTCTTTAACACTTTATATAAACTGAGATTATTTCCTCACAACACGACGCAAAACTGATAAACAACCTAACCGGTACCCACTGCTAAGCCACCGTCACGAGGACTTCACTCGTTAATTATTAAAACACAGTTTTGGTAGTTCAATATACATGAGCCATTCGACTGCAAAGTGCAAACATATCAAATACTTAAAAATTCAATCTACCAAATACCAGCACAAGAATCATAGCAACTGAGATTGTTCAGACATGCTATATTGCACAAGAACAATAAATAAAACTTATATGAACACATATGCATGATACACAAAACTAAAAGATTGTTTCTTAAATAAATAGAGCACAGTACAGTTAAAGTACAAACCAAATGTATGATATCTTTATAGATCTTTTGATAATCTCAAAGTAATGTGAAACTCGAACTTACCCATACGATTCAGTCACTCAAATAAACCATTAAGAAGTTGTGTTATTTCTTGGTGCTTTTATTACCTCCAGCATTACCGCCACTCACTGCCGCCTGTGCTGCTTTCTTGGCGGCCTTCTCTTGGAGGGCTTTTCCATCCCTGCAAATCAGTTGTGTGGATTAATATCTTATTAATAATAAATATGAACTAATTATGTTTGTAATACAGGTTTAGGTTTAGGTTAAACCTAAGTAGTTAATGCGGTAAAAAATCGGATATCGGTCAAGGACCGATATTTGAAATATTGGTTATCGCGGTGGGATATCGTAATTTAATATCATGTTGAATTTATATATATAGCAATTTAACAGTAACAGTTCAGTATACTTTCCTACCATTAACGAATTAACCTTTCGCAACTTGCAAAACACTACAATTGTAGCAAGTAGGAACTGATTAAGACTTAAACACTAACAATTAACAATTAAGACTTATAACACTAATAGCAGCAATAAGAAGAAAGACGAATGGTAGAACTAAGAAGAAAAGTACTGATATCGGGAAAATCGGTGATATATCGGTCAATATCGCCAATAATATCGGTACCGATATTCTGACCGATATTTTGCACCGATAGCTCACCAGGGGACTGATAACAGATATATCACTGATATATCGCAATATTAACTACATAGGGTTAAACTGAAATTTTATTAGGTAATCGGTTCTATTTCAGTTTTAGGGTCTTTTTCAAGCCTCACCTGAAACCTAGATTAGAAGCTTAAAAAACTAACATTTTCAAATTTACAAATACCCTGTAAATAAATTAAATAACTTTATACAGAGCTTGAAAATTTGGTAAAATTTTGTGACAACACGTGAGAACTACGTAAGAAACCGATAATTCTAATAAAGTACAACGGTTTGGTCAAAGCACGACAGGGCCGGCTCAACCACTTTGGGGGCCCAAAGCGAAGCTAAAATCCGAGGCCTTTTGCAGAAAAAAATGTGGTTCTCGTTCTTTTTTTTTTTAGGTTCGTATAAGATATCAGATAGCTTCGTTTTTGTTGAGAGAGTCAAGAGTTAATCTTAAAATCTATATCTGAAAGACATGTAAATTAGCAATTGGCAAATGGGTAAAAGAATATAAACGGATGTGCATAGCTGTAGGTTTTAAAAAACAATTAATGTGAATTGATGAGAGTTAAAGCAATCCTGGTTAGATTCAAAAACTAAAAGAAAATACAATGATCAAGAATCTACTGCTGGTCTCCATGCCTACAAGGTAAGATTCATATCATTAAACTACATAATGCCTATGTTAGAATATTTTACATGCTGTTTTTTATATTTCTACATATAGTATGTTTATAGTTTTGAGGGCCCTAATAGGGTGGAGGCCCAAAGCAATTGCTTGGGTACACTCCCTCATGGGCCGGCCCTGGCTCACGATAAGCTCAATATTTTTGTGATTTTGTCAAACTTTGAAACAGTGCGACCATAAAATTCATAAGCCCTACACCTCCAAACAGACGATAAAATTCACAAGATATGAAAACTCTAGCAACTATAAACCGGTAATCGCTAAATACACGATAACATTAATACTTGTTTCCTACGATAAAAACTGTTTGTCAAACTATACTTACAAAAAACTCCTATTCACAAATCTAGCAATAGTATGGCACTTTGGTCAAAGTTCAAAAAAAGCTCGAAAATTTAGTCAAATTTTAAAACAATGCAAGAATTCGGTTAAATCTAAGAAACATTATCAAGTTCAGCACTTTGAGTGAGATTTTGAGAAGAGTTGCTCTTTGGAGAGCACAGTACGATGAATCAAGCTATTAAGTCAGCAAAAAGTCACGACATGCAGGCAAGAAAATTTGTGTAATATATATTTTTTCTGATAATATCCCACTGTTAATATGAGAACTACTACTGCATTCCCTCTTATTAATCAATCGGTCACACTTTAAAAAACGGTGAGAGTAAGTATAAAAAGTAAAGCCCCTTTTCAAAGTATAGTGGCCAAAAAATTCATCTAATAACTAAAATAATTGAAGAATCAATCAGCAACCCATTCATCCGAAGCATACAAAAGCTTTCAAATTTTACTATCAGACCATAAAACTCATATGATATAACAAAAACCCTAGCAACTGCGAATCTGTGATCAATAAAATACTCGATAATATTGTGCATTTGTGCTTGATTCTTGTTTCCTATGATTATTACTTTTTATGAGAATAATTAGTATCCATTCAACAACTACTTACAAAAACCCTCTTATTCGCAAATCTAGCAACAACAACCAATAGATCCATTGCACGAACAGTACCAATTGTAACAAACACACAAATCCAGTAAAATCAGACTTAACAGCAAACAAACATACAAACAGAAAGTACCAAATCTAAGTCAGATCAATACACTAGACAATCAAACAGCCATAGACTAAAAAAGTTAGCGCAAAAAGTCAAACCTTTACGGCAATGTTCAGGAGTCGACCTATCCTCCAAACAGATAATAAAACTCACACGATTTGATAAATTCAAAAACTCTAGCAACCGTAAATCAGCGAATCGCTAAATACACGATAACCTTGTACTTAATTCTTGTTTCCTACAATAACTACTGTTTGTCCAACGAAGAGGCTGTATGACAACTTCTAAACGGGTAAGTGCTGAACCAACAAGAGGTCTGAACCATTAAGTGTTAAACCAATAAGATGTCTGAACCATTAAGAGCCAGTATAGTGCTTAACCATTCAGAGGCAAATATCTAACCAATTCACATAAGAGGTCTTAGCCATTCAGACTAAGTATAATGCTTAACCATTCAGAGGCAAAAGCCTGAACCATTTAGACATCTGCTCGCGAAACAAATAGTCCGAACCATTAAGTGTTGAACCACTAAGAGGTCTGAACCATTAAGAGCCCATCAAGAGCTGAAACAAACAACCCCTAACTCCTATAACTTCAACAGCTACCCACAAGTTACAAAAAAAAAATAAAAAAAATCCCTCCTATTCACAAATCAAACAACACTAATCAACAGACACCATTACACAAAAAACACCAAATCTTACTTTTCATATACTTTTAATATAAACCATTAAACACTTAAACAAATCAAACATAAACCCTAGGTTAACAAAATTAGGGCAAAAAGTCAACACATACAGAACCAAGTCTATCTTAAAATAAAACACTAAACAATTAAACAAATCAAGATCCAAACAAACATCATCAAACCAAGCATAAACCCTAAATCAACAAGATTAGGGCAAAAGTCAACCTTTCACGGCGTTGTTCAGGAGTCAACCCATCATCTTTGGTCTTGGCTTTACCACCGTTACGAGCTTGAGCTCTTTCGCGATCTTTCTCCCTTTGATTACCGCGTTGGATTCTTTGTTAAGGAAAAAGATATATGTGTATACATAAGAAGATCGAAAATAGATGAAAAAGTGTTGATAAATAGTGATAAGATAACATGAAATTGAGGGAAATTAACAGCAGATTATTGTGTGAATTGATAATTTGAAAAGGATATGAGTCATTGTTGTTGAAGAAGATGAAGATGCAGGAGAATATGTGTTGCGTGAATTTGCAGTTGAGCCGACGGAAGAGGGTTGAATCAATATATATATAAACCCTCTCAGCCACTCAAATTATATAATGATAATATACTGTTTTGAGTTTGTATTAATTAAAAAGCTAGGGTACCAATGTACATTATCGAGCATGTTCGATGGGTATTGGTTCGGTTCTTTAGGGTGGAGGGGTGCCCATGTGAGAGGCTACCGACATCCTAAGTAGGTTTGTTACTACTTTCTCGGGGTGCATTCAAGGGTAAGATTCACAGGTTTATGTATTTCTTCATTTTTTGACCATTACCAACGGTTATAAGACCGTTTGACCTACTCATATGACCGTTTAGCCCCAAAACAAGCTATGTTAGTTAAAAGAAGTGATGCCAGTGATTTTGTGATATTATGATAGTTTAGGGTAAAAAATACGTGGCATTGCAGAATTGAATAGGGCTAGGAAAGATGAAAATAGTACCCCATCCACCCTTACAATGTGATACGAGACATGTAAATAAGTTTCATATTTACCTACATATACAAAAATGATGGGCGGCAATACTGCCGCAATAGTTCCACCACTGGTGGTAGAGGGCGGCTGCCCTTTATTATTTTTTTTGCTTTTTCCATTTTCAAAGTTAGTATAACTACAATAAAACGCATATTTCATTATCAAAAATATATGTGGTGTAGTGGTTTTGATGTTTGATATATTTTATTTTAATACATACAAAAGGCATAGTGAGGAATAGTGCCAAGCCGTCTAATACTTCCCTATTGGTCCAGCTAAATTATGATTTTACACCTTTTAAATTCATCATTGGTTTTGGTTTTTTTCCTCCCAGTCCAAATTACAAATTTTGCCCTCAACTCAAATTTATTGTTTTTGCCAATTTTTTTTTGTTTTTTCCCTGTCAAATTACGATTTTGCCTTAATGTAAAATTATAGTCATGTGATCGTTTTAGGTTTTTTTTTTTGACAAAACTATGGTAGTGTTTTGTTTTAATTGTTGACTCGATGTAATTTTTATTCGTGTCAGACGGCTGCCTAACACACGCTCATTTGTCATGAAAAATTACAATTTTGCCCCAGTTTAAAATTATAGTCTTTTCATCGTTTTAGTTTTTTTTAGCAAAAGTATGGTAGTGTTTTTTTTAATTGGTTGACTTGATGTATTTTTTTAAAATCGTGTTATGAGTAGTATGTACAAATAACCAAAACACAGACGTATATAAAAGAGAAATATTCAGCTTAGTGTCTCGAAATGCGTGCGAGGCAAAACTAGTTTAATGGTAATAGGAAGTTTGATGTGAAAAATTATTAATATATATTAATAATATATGATATTAAAATTGTGAATAGAGATTTGATGCTGAAATGTGATTTTCTTTAGAATTATTTATTATAATAATAAAGATTTTTCACATTATTACTCTTTTTTATTTCTTGTTATAAACTATTTTGGTTTTAATGTTACAAATATAATAAATTACATTGAGATAAGTTATATAACTAAAATAAAAAGATATAAAGTTAAATTTTACATACACTATTATATAATTTATGAACTTATTAGCTACCCTGATTTTTGTTCTTTTATGATTTTTTATGGTTTTTTTTTCACCGTTCCTTTTTCTTTCTATTTTTGTTCTTGTTTTTATTTTTCTTTTAAGTTTCAATCGAACCTGGTGTTGTACAGTAACAAAACGAACGGTCTGATACTCACCGAACAACGTTAGTACCGAAATTGATATTCGTTTTTATTGTTTCGATCGCTGTAAACAAATCTCGGTATTTTTTAGTCGTATCATGACTTTTTTTGTTTCTCTTTCGGTAAGTGTCAGTATCTTAATGAACCGAACCAATATCAAACGAATTCCCTTGCAATTAACGTTATGTTTACTATTGCGTCTACGTTTCCATTAAAAATTAGGCCACCCACCGCAGAACGCGGGTATAAACACACTAGTTATTAAATTATTAATAAGATACACACATATTTAAGTTATTAAAAGTTTATATAGATTTTTTTTAAATATATAATGTTTATGTATTATCTTTTGTAGAAAGAAATATTTTTACTCCTATACATATTCCACAACACTTGCCTTAATATATTTTTATCTATCCTACACAGAATTACTTCGTCACAATATTTTCCGGCACATAATTACTTTGACCTACAAATAGCATAATGCAACTAAAATAGGGGAGAGTTTAAATGAGAACACCCATTTTTTGTGAGAACCACAAGAACAATTCTCAGCCACTCATTTGTATTTCCTTATGTTTTAATGAAAAGATTAAATCGGTAATTATACCAATCCTATTTTCCATTACCAGTACTCAAAATTACCAAAGCTTCTGTTGATGAAATTAGCACACTATGATTAGGGCATCAAATCTTCAATCACCTTTGAATTACTCAACGATTGCTCTGCTAAAAAATCTTCAGTCGATTCAGAATCCATCATCTTCAATGATTTCTCAGTTATCTTCAATGATTTCGTGAACTGATTTGCAGGTATCAATTTCTCTATCTTTGTTCACTTCTGATCTTCAACGATTGTCAATTTGCGACATATGTTCCATGATTTCGATTTGTTGATGTTGTTAGATATGCTCTTCGATTTCAATTCTCAATTTTGTTGCACATATTCCAAGATTTCAGCTCATATGGTGCTCGTAATTTGCCCTAATTTATTTTTATTTGGTGAATTGCAGTCATGGTTTGTCCTTGTAACGCCCCGTTTTTCGTACTTTCCTTAATTAGAAAGTGTAATCGTATTTCTATTTATAGAAACTTGTATTCGTATCGCATTCGTATTTCATTTCCCAATCTTATAATCCGAGACTTTTGTCACACCCCGACCCGCAGCGGAAAAGGTGATCAGGGCATGATTGGGTTATCATCAAAGCTCATGACATTTATTATGCGTTTCATATTCATTTAATACAATTTAATGAAAATTTACAATAAATATTACAACATGTTCTAACTATCAATCTAAGCTTCTTTGTTCTCTTCTAAGGCATTTCCTATGTTTTCCTCGCTTCAACCTGTTCACCTGTATCATGTGTAAAAGGGTTTTTGGATCAACATAAAGTTGGCCAGTGAATCCTATGGAAAACATTTGAACAAGTTTATTTAATTGATTATGAAATAAGTGCACAACCAAACATGAGTAAAAATAGATGTAAACTTATTCAACAATCATTAGATATTAAATAAAGCACACATGAACAATAATGGAACATTTAGAGGCACGCGTTGCTCTACTCGTCTCTCACGAGGAATTGATGGGCCTAATGAATGAATTGCATAAACATGATAATATGAATGACACAACTACAAAAAATATAAACTCAATGATACACACATGAACAATAATGAATTGGTTTTGAGACACGCGTTGTTCAATTCGTCTCCCACGAGGAACTGATGGGCTTAATGAATGAATTTCATATAATTTGACAAAATGAAATAAGTAATTACAACAATATAAACAATCTAAGTTTAGATCACGATATGGTATGACACAAGTTTAAATAAACGAGTTAATTATTTTTATGACACATGACACACCCCAAAACGTGTAATTTAAAAGGGGGAGTTGTAAGATTCACTCACAGTGGGTGCGTTCGGTTGATGATGTTGAATGCACGCGAAGTGGTTTTAACCACGAGTGAGATTAACCTAGATAAATCGCATTATGGTTTGGTAAGTAAACGGATTTTATTAATCCATTTTAGTATAATTGTTGGGTGTATTTTTGTGAGTTTAAGGCTATTTTCTAACCTTAAAAATGTTATTTTTAAGTATTTTTAATTGATTTTTAATTAAAATAAATAAATAAAAATAATAAAAAAATTCGATTTTTTGCTACAGTTGACCGTTGACTTTGACCGTTGACCGTTGACTTTGACCGGTTCGAATCGTGTAATTGTGCGCTGAGTGAGGCTCGAACCCGAGACCTCCCGTACGCGTGCACGCAGCTCTACCAACTGAGCTACGTGTCTAACCCGTCATATATCTGTTTTTAATTATATTTATATATTAATTAAGTTAAACAGAAAATCCTTTTATTTTTAAAAACGATTTAATTGAATCGGACCGGTGCGCTCCACAGGTCTCGAACCCGGGACCTGTGGGTTGCGTAACACACAGTCCACCGCTGGACTGTGTGTCCAACTTGTTAACTAATCTGATTTTTATTATACTTAAATACAAATTAAGTATTTTCATTTCTGTCTTATTTTAAAAAGTTAGATAATTGTCCGAGTCGGTGCAGTAGACCGGACTCGAACTCGTGACGTGCGTTTAAACATACACACATTCCACCACTGGACTGTGTGTCTAACTTGGTTATTATTCCGGTTATTAATATACTTAACATATAACAGTGTGACTCCGGTTCGGTTAATAAAAAAAAAACATTTTTATTAAGGCAGCGTGTGTGGAACAGGATTCGAACTCGAGACGTTAGTGTGTTTAATGTGCACACAGTCCACCGCTGGACTGTGTGTCTAACCCGAGTTATTTCTTGATTTAAATTATACTTATATGTTACTGCAACATCGTCTTCTTCGTTAGATTTTAACCAGGAACGATGACGATCTGGTTCGAAGTTTTAATCAGGATTCTTTAGCGTTTTTAGGTTAATTACAGATGAGATATAAGTAAAAAGAAAGGAAATTAGGCGTGAAGTATACCGACTAGCTTCCTCTGTTTTCCGGCAGAACTCCGGCGACAGCAATCACATCCGGCGACGAGTGTCTTGCAGCAGAGAGTCTTCAGAAAGCTTACAAAGTATGTGGGTGACTTCGGTATAAGTTCAGAGGGTTCAGTAAGGCTCAGAAATGAAGAACCCGGTTTTCCGGCGATTTGCAGGTGATTTCCAGCGAGTGAGTTTTCGCTGAGAAAGGGTGCGGTTTTGAGCGAAAAGGTTTGCAGAGGTTCGAGGGGGTATTTATAGGGCAAGTCGTCGATGGATTTGGTCCGATTTCCGACTGGATTCGTCGGTTTGAATTTCTCCGGCGGTTATAGATGGTGTCGCGGACTCAGACGTCGGTTATAACCAATATGTAGTTAAAGTTTACGTTATAACGGAAAGAATCGTTAACTTTCGCGAGATTACCGGGATTTCCGACGACTGCAACATTGGGCGCCGGTTTTGAATTCGGAAAGTCATGATATCAATTAAATGATTCTAACATTTAACAAGTAACATCAGTGACGCAGTGGTTCAAGTGTTGTGTGTTAAGTTGTTTGATGAACCGTGACTGACCCGGGTTCGAAACCCGGCAGGAACAAAACATTTTTATTTTGCGATTTTCAACAGTTTTTCAAAAACTAATTATATATTCCCATATAATAATTGATTATGTATCGTTTAAAATTATTTTGGGCATTTAATTCGCAACGAAAATTTTAACTGATTGTTCGGTTAATAAACGGAGCGGGTTTGGTAAAATCCGTTTTTTGACGGATGTTATAACTTTGATCGTAATAAAATTCATACATGATACATACTTGCCTTACATGCATTTAATTGTTAAATACGTGTTTACATACAAACCGATACTTGTTAAACGTACAAATACTCACACGTTCATATTTGATACCTAAAATATACTTACATATACATTATACACTTAAAAACATGCGAAAATATCAAGTTTTACCATGAAATGAAAGATAAACTAAGTTCAAGGAATAAAATAAGCATAATCCGGAGAAAGTTGTTTCTAGCTCATGGATTGGGCAAAAGTGTGTTTGTTGGATTGTGTTTCTTGCATTTAATACTCACCCAACTCAACCACCAAACCTCAACTATAAATACCCCACTCCCCTTCACTCTCAACTCACACCTAAATCTTCTTTTCTCTTCTCTAAAAGCTCTAAAGAGCTCTCTTCTTCTCTCAAAGATCAAAGCTCCTAAAAAGTGAGTTCTAACTCACCTCTCTCTTTTGATCTTTCCTTTTTCTTACTACTTGAAAATACATTTGGAATGTTTCCATAAGTCTTCCATGGAAGACTAGCTTGGAACATCACCATGTCTA
Organism: Scalesia atractyloides; assembly: GCA_947069175.1. Lineage (NCBI taxonomy): Eukaryota > Viridiplantae > Streptophyta > Magnoliopsida > Asterales > Asteraceae > Scalesia > Scalesia atractyloides. Next base: position 91,062,146 of record CAMTDV010000001.1, read on the forward strand.
AGGTCCCAACGGTAACGACTTTCTTTTGGTTTTATTAGGGTTTTACCCACAAGTGTTGTATCCTTCCAAGCTTGTTCTCGAAACAAGACTTGAGTTGGTAGAGTGTGATCACTTGGAAGCCTTGGCGATCCTAAAACTTCGATCCACCACCTCACTTGATGTTTACATTTACTTTTTGTCTTTTACTTATATGTTCAAACGTACTCATGACCATCCTTGTCGTCCTTGTGACGAATTGTACATTGGTATACTATACGAGAGGTTTTAAAAGGAAGGTTCTCCTCCTACCTCCATGCATGACTTCTATGAAATTACATGATGTTTATGAATTACCGATTGTTATACTATAATATATATATATATGAATACTAACCGAACTCTTGATGGTAATCAAATGATTATTCGTCATGGTATTAGGTTCCATCACCTAAGTACTTAATCTCTCGTTACGATTCTAATGGGTATCCTAACCCATGAAAACACATCAACCCGAATGGGTCTTATAGTGTAAAAAAACGAGTATTAAGTCTAAGTGATTACTTTCTCGTATAAGCTACTTTATTGCTTTTAATTCCTAAATCCTCCGTTATCATTCGAATACTTACCAACCTAAGTTCTCCTCTTGTAGGATAACTCGGCGCTCATCCCACCTGTCAACCCACTTCGCGAACTCGTCAAGTTTGAAGACTACGTAAAACCGTGAGTACACTCGACCCCCTTTTCGTTTAAAACACTTTTGGGTGTAACATGTTTACTTATATCAAAACCACAACACTTAAACTTTATGAAATGCACAAACAATCCTATACACATGAACACTTGATACGCTTACGTGATGCTTATATCTTGGACATTCTTTATGTGATACTTTAGTCATTAACTTGTTTAAATCCTTCGTTTGACATGTATAGCGCTATAGGAAGTCACACATCCCCCTCCATCGCATAAACTTGAGGCAATGTTAAAAACAGCGTGTTTGCGTTAAGGGTTTGGCTAGTAGTATTGCATGCCTTGTATATGCTCTCATAAAATCATAGTTTCCATGAGGATTCGTTTAAACGTTAATCGTATACGTATACTATGCTTAAACTTGTGTACTCGCCTTTTGTTTTGCATTGAATTGTATTTTAAACCATGTTACAGGTTGATGAAAAGGATGCTATGAAATCAAATAGCAAGGACTTAGATACACACAAGTAGACGTTTAGGCTAAATTTGTTGTATCAATTTTTGTTGTATTATGTTATTTGTAATTTGCTTCAATGTTGTACTTGACAATCGTTATTGAAATGAAATTTGGCTTTAATTAAATATTGTCATTATTAGCGTTGTGAGCAATGAGCAATCTATTTCGTCTCACTCCGATGTTTCCACCATCGGTTGGGTGTGACAGTCCTGAATCTTATATGAGGAATAACAAGTTAAATTGCATAAGTGTTGTGAATCATGGGTAACAATTGAAGCTCTGGATGAAGCATTTGTGTAGTTGTTATTTCTTTTAGTGTAATATCAATGTTCATTTCCTATTTTGTTTTACACACGTGTAATTACTTACTCCTTTCTTTGCGAAGACAAACAATTGAGGGTCATGTGGCTATTTAACATCTTGAAACAGGAGATGTGTAATAGTAATTTCTTGTATCCCATCATGTTTAGATTTATACATGTGTAACTACTAATGCTTACATTCCATCTTGTTCAGATTTACACGTATATAATTGTTGTTCTATGTTCTCTGTTAATGATGCTAAGCCTTTTGCATATTAATATGATGTCATGTATATTCTATTCTTGCCGTACATATGAATGTTTTTAATTGATGTTAAGCCTTTTGTTTTGCTCCTCCTTGCCTATTATTTAGTGAAAACCACATCTAGATGTGTAAGCTTAAATGCATTTTTTATATTTAATTATAGTGCATCTAATACTTTGGTTCAGTTTATGTTATGTTTTGACACAGTAATTGACTTGACGGTCAACGCTATTGGCTCGGGTTTTTGAGCATGCAAAACTTGTATCCACCAAATCATTTTTATAATGTCCAAAAGGAGATTTCTAAGGCCTTATTATCATGTATGAATGGTAGACCTAATGTTGTGAATGGTTATGAACACTATATTGTTTCTCACTTTTGACAAAGGGTACGTTGTTGGTGATTATAAGCTAACTTTGTTTGTTTATTAGTTCATTTCTCGTTTAACATTTATATTTTTAGATATATACCATTATCAATGTGTTATAATAGTAAATGTTTTCACATTTGAAGGTTAAGTTCAGTCTGACAACCAATTCAGTTTCATGCTCATGGTGGAAAAAGGATGAATTGCCTAATAAGATGTTTAACATTGAGTTTCATTATGGTGTTGACAACATATAAAATTTTAAGCTTTGTAAGAGGCAAAGATTACGAGCAAGAAGAATAAAAGGAAGTTCAAATTGTGTGCAAACTTGGCTACCATGATTCTCATAATTGTCGCTTACATTTTTTTATTTTACCTATGTGCATAGTATTACACATCTGGAAATTTGTTCTCTGTCACTTAATTGTTTCTGTTTTACACATTTGCAATTGAATTACACATGTGTAACTTATAAGTTAAAACAAAATAGTATTTTATTCAAAAATATTAAGTATTATATTGACCAACAAGTAGGATTTAAACTAAAAGAGTATTATTCGTATATAAAAGTATTCAATTTCTCAACAAGTCATATGACCCTTTAGACACGATATCAACAATAACATAAAACAAAGTCATAATCCTCGACAAGCAGTATGCATGATAACATAAAAATAAGTCATGATTCAAAATATAATCTGGTCTCTCTTTTTCCTTTTGGGTTCTCTCAAACTCCAGTTCTCTTATCGGTGTATATTCCCTTTCCAAAGTACAATTTGCATATTATTTTATGGGCTATTACGATGAAGTTCTCTTTGTCATTTTCCAGCCAACAATAGAATGTACAATTATTTCTAAAATGTACCTAGTCAAAGTGACAAAAGTACAGTACAATACCATTAAGCCATTTGTTTTACTTATATCTTAAACAAATAATCTGACTGACTTACACATTTGTAAATGAGCAAAACTACCCACTTACACATGTGTAAACAACCTACTTACACATGTGTAAATTGCATAATTACACCTATTTAATCATACTTATTTGTAATTCTTAGATATCTTCTCTGTTTTGTAATTATCAAAATTCGACTGACTTACACATGTGTAAATGAGCAAAATTGCTCACTTACAATATGTGAACAACCTGCTTACACATTTGTAAATTACATAACTACATCTATTTAATCATACTAATTTGTTCTAATATCGTTGTTACAATGTGCACATCTTATTTACACATGTGTAAATTGCTTATTACACATATGCAATAGTAACTAAACTGATTTACACATGCATAAATATTTTTTAAACTTAATCATGATGATGTACACATGTGTAAACTTCATAATTACATATATTTAATCATACGTATTTGTTCTAATACCATGGTTTTTATGCTCACATCTTATATACACATGTATTTTTATGTTCACATCTTATTTACACATGTGTAAATTGCTTAATTACAAAAATGCATTACTAACTAAGCTGATTTACACATGTGTAGAGATCTTTAAGCTTAAAGTATGATGATGTACACATGTGTAAACTGCATTGTTACACCTGTTTAATCATACTTATTAATCAAAACTTAATCACCCAAATAGCATCGTTCAGAGCAAACAAAGCCATGTTAAAAACAAATTAAAACTTCAGTAATTTATCTGCATTAAATTAAACATCAATTTCTCTTTTAGCTACAAACAATAGTAACCCAATCACACTAAAACACAAACTAGGTTCACATGAACCTGCAATTCCAAACTATAATCCACCAGCAAACACAATAGAGCTAAAATTGAATTTACAATTAACAGAGTTTATCGAAAAATAAGACCTTACTAAACATAATTCATGTAACATCCGTCGAAAAACGGGTTTCCAAAACCCGCTTCGTTTATTAATCGAATATCAAGTTATAAAATTTCGTTGCGTATTTATGATTAATTTTAAATTTTAAACAATACATAATTAATAAACATTTTAGAATTTAGAAACTATAATTATTAAGAAGTAAAAATAAAGTAAATAAAAAAGAAAAGAGGCTGCCGGGTTTCGAACCCGGGTCAGCCGGAAGAAACAAGCAACACCCAACCACTCCGCCACATGACTCATTGGTGATATCTATTAAAACAAATAACATTTATAATAAAACTCGAAATCGAATTCAGTCATCAGCGCGCCCAATTCGCAGTCGCCGGAAATACCGACGATTTCGCCAATTATCGACGGTTTCCTTTGACTGAACGCGGATATTAACCTCGACATCGGTTATAACCGATGTCTAATCAAGCGATCTCAGTCATAACCGCCGGAGAAAACCTTGACCATGAATCAAGACCAAATTCGGACTCAATTCATCCTGATTCTTCCCTATAAATACACACCCAAGTCTCTGGTAATCTTTTCGCTCAAAATCGCACAATTTCTCGAAGCAATTACACTCGCCGGAGATATTCTGTATTGCCGGACATTCGCCGGAAAACCGAGACTTACATCAAATCGGTAAATTTCTCAACTCTTTCGTTTTCAATCCATTGTTAGACTTTTACTAACTTCAATCCTTCAACCAGAATCGGTCCCAGACGACGTTGCCGGATAATCTGCACTCGCCGGAAAATCTCTGAAAATTTCCGAAATCACGCTGTGAATCGGTACAAACATCTAAACCCTCTGATAATCCTTGTTTAGTAACTCAATTTCACAACTCATCGATCAAAACTGTTAATTGATTAAATCAGACGGAATTCACAAATCAGAGCCGACGACCATTGCCGGAATTCTGAGAAAAACAGTCTGTTCGGTACATTCGATTCCTTAACTCTTTTTATCCATTACATTTCAACCACTTATATGTCCGACGAATGATTTAAACCAGAACAGTCGGAAATCGTTTGTCTGTGTTCATGAATGAAGAAGACGAAGTCAAACATTGTGTTTAAGTATAATTAAAACAACTTATTAAACCGGGTTAGACACACAGTCTAGCGGTGGACTGTGTGCAAACACATAACGCACGTCACGAGTTTGAACCTTACAAACGCACCGACTTTCCGAATTAAAACCAATTTTTTAAAAACTGAATCAGAACAGATCCCAGTATGTTTATAAGATTAATATAAACCGTAAGTTAAACAGATAAGACACACAGCCCAACTGGTTGGGCTGTGCGCTTACAAACAGAAGGACCCGAGTTCGATCCGGGTCCCTGCAACCGGTTCAACCATTTTAAATCCTTTTAATATAAACCAAATAAATTAACATTTAATTAGTATATATATATAATTAAAACATAGAATATTTCGGGTTAGACACGTAGCTCAGTTGGTAGAGCTGCGTGCACGCGTACGAGAGGTCCCGGGTTCAAACCTCACTCAGCGCACCAATTACCACTGTCCGACCGGTCAACGGTCCGGTCAATGGTCAACCAAAAAGTCAAATTTTTTTATTTTATTTATTTATTTATTTAATCTAAAAATCAATTAAAAATACTTAAAAATAATATTTTTAAAGTTAGAAAATGACCATAAACTCACAAAAAATAAATCTAAAAATCCTATTAAAATTGTTAATAAAATCCACTTATTTACCGTACCATTTCGTTATTATTTTAGGTTAGTCTTTCCTCGTCGACCAAATCCCAAAACTCGTGCGCATTCAACATCACCAAAAGAACGCACCCAATGTGAGTGAATCTCTACCAATTCCCCATTTTAATCACATTTTGGGGTGTATCATGTGTCGCTTAATTATTTATTATATTTAAACACTTGTGCATCCATCATATCCATGATCAAATGTGTATCCAATATGTATCAGTTGTTGTGTGGATTATGTTTAGTTTAAAGTTATCATTTTCAGTACATACATTTCATCAGGCCCAACAGCTCCCCGTGGGAGATGGGTTGAGTACAGGTGCCTCATTTCGATCCGCTCCGTTTGATTGAGCCTTGATCTCACATACATCATCATAGGCTCGTCCGTTCCCCATTACCTATGAGCGGAACGTGACGTTGCCAACATATACATTATCATTCATGTCATATACTCATTCAAGGTGGTTTGTGTTAGTTTGTTTATATACGTTTGCTCACATATGATTATTGCACAATTTTTCCATATTAAATAAAACAAGAAATCAATAACAAATGTTTTTTTACAAGGTTCACTCGCCAACTTTTGTTGACCCAAAATCCCCCATTTTTACACATGATACAGGTGATCCAGTTGAAGCAAGAAACATATAGGACGGCCTAGAAGAATAAATCAGTTTAGGCTTTGGATTGTTTTACTTAGTTTCTTTTTCCTTGTAATTGTATGAACTTGTTTTGAATATTGAAGTTGTAATTCGAATTTAATAAATATGAAACATTTTAGTAAACATCATGAGCTTTGGTGATAACCCAATTATGCCCCGACTCTTATTCCGCTGCGGGTCGGGGTGTGACAGATTGGTATCAGAGCCATGACTATAGGGATATAGGATAGGATATTAGACCTTTAGAGCCTATACTATAGTTGATTAAAAATTTTAAATTGTTATGTGTTACATGCAAAATTCATGATGTTTACATGCTTTATGTTTATTTTTACATTCAATGTTATGCAAGCATGTTCATAAGTACATATTATTATACACTGCTTATCATGAATCATATCCTTATAACATACCATATCCATGAGAGCACACACCTCACAATTCCTTTGATTTTTGCAACGATTTTTGTATTTTCAAATCACATCAAAATGAGTTCTCATGACGGGCATGTAGTAACTGGAAGGGTACGAGTACCGGTAGTCGGAACGTCCTGTCTAGGCTTGTTATTCGTATAAATTCAAAATAAAGGACCAGTTTGCCTACCTGGGGACTAACGATGAGAGTACGAAGGACCTATTAGGCCAAAGCATGCTATACCAAACGTCGTGTGAGCTAACCCCACTTTGAGTTGTCATTGTGTCTATACCTGGACACCCTCCTACCATACATCTCGCAAACATATTTCATGGTTTTCATTCGGGTGATGCAAGTGTTAAACCGCCAACACCAATGTGAATCCTACTAAGCCAATAGTCATGGGGGCCCATATGATTATACAGGCGATGGTATGGGGGACATTGGAGGCCCAAACATGAGCAAACCCAAGACATCCTATGGATGTAGTTGCATTATTGATGATTATGTTATTTTTTTTATTTTTTCTTAACGACACATGACACCTAAAAAGACTCCTTAAACTCACAATTTTCCTATGTATGTTCCTGTAGATGTCGGCTAGGCAACTACGTGGAGGCAGAAAGTCAGGAAGGTCAAACGAACGCTTGGCCACCCAAATTGCAAAACAAATGGCCGCGGTGCTTCCTGACATCGTAATTCAAGTCCAACAAGCTCTCACCGCGAATCCCATCAACGCTCCCAACCAAGAAGACCAGAACGTCGACAACCCTCCCTCCAAAAAGTGCTCCTACAAACACTTCAAGTCTTGCGATCCCCCAAAGTATGAAGGGACCGAAGGTGTCACTGCTCTCCTCCACTGGTTTGAGGAAATGGAGAACACCTTCCTCAATTGCGATTGTCCCGAGGATCGCAAGGTACGTTACGCAACCGGGAGACTGTTTGGGGTAGCCCTGACCTGGTGGAACACAGAGAAGGGCAAGAGAGGAATCGAAGATGAAATGGCCTTAACATGGGAAAAGTTAAGGGAAATAATGACAAGACGCTTCTGTCCAAGAAGCGAAATCAAAAAGTTAGAAGATGAATTCCACTCGTTAAAGCAAAAGGAAGGAGATCATATTTCCTACAACAAAAGGTTTCTAGAGTTGAACCAAATGATCCCCAACTTGTTCACCCCAGTGTCCCGCTTGGTTGAACACTACATTCGAGGCCTCCCTCGAAAATTCAAGACTAAGTTCTAAGCACTTCGCCTGCGACACTTGAAGCCGCAATGGAACTAGCTACCGAACTTATCGAAAATCGCATCCGAAACGGTAAATTCAAGGAGGAGAAAAAGAAAGCCCCCATTGAGGCTCAAACTTCAAACCATTCTGTCTCCTCTTCGAAGTTTACTGGTAAAAGGAAGCGAAACAACAGAAACTTTGCTGTCACACAAACAAACCCCCCTATTACTGCTGCACCCATCACCCAAATTGCCCCCTCATCTGCACCATATAAAAAGCCATACTCCGGCCCATACCCAAAATGCAACCGTTGCCAATACCATCACTTTCCTGAAACACCCCTGCCAACATTGCACCAGCTGTGGCCGTGCAGGTCACACCATCCAAACCTGTCGCACACTTCAGCGAATGAACCGCAACCAACCCTCAACCCAAACCCACCATCAGATAGTGGGTCAAGCCCAACAACCCTTACTTCTACCACCTACACAACATACGGCCCAATCCTACTACCAACCCCACTACCCCATGATGCAACCCATGCGGGCTTATTACAACTGTGGAGACCCAAACCACTTTAGAAACACTTGTCCACGCTTGGTGAACATCATTCATGCCCAAGCTCAAGCAAATCCGGTGAACCAAGCTAACCAAGCTCCTCCACCTGCTAGAGGAAGAGCTTTCAACATCAACACCAATCAAGCTAGGGCTGACCACAACGTGGTTAACGGTACGTTTCTCATCAATGGTAGTTATGCATCCATGTTATTTGATACTGGCGCGGATAAGAGTTTTGTGTCCTTAGAATTTGAACCCATCCTCAACCAAACTCGTGATAATATCATGGAATCCATAACGGTGGAAGTTGCTGACAGAAAACCGGTCTCATTAAACGCTATTATACGAAATTGTACCCTCACTTTAAACGATCACGATTTTCCAGTTGACCTCATTCCTATGAAGTTGGGAAGTTTCTGTAACATCCGTCAAAAACGGATTTACCAAACCCGCTCCGTTTATCAACCGAACAGTCAGTCAAAAATTTCGTTGCGAATTAAATGCCCAAAATATTTTTAAACGATCCGTAATCAATTATTATACAAGAATATATATTTAGTTTTTGAAAAACTGTCAAAAATCGCAAAATAAAAATGATTTGCTTCTGCCGGGTTTCGAACCCGGGTCTGTACCGAATCAGTTCAGCGACTTATCTCACACACATAAACCACTGCGCCACTTGTTCTGTTTGATGAATAATAGAATCATTTAATTGATAAAGTGACTTTACGAATTCAAAACCGGCGCCCAAACAATTCAGTCGTCGGAATCCCGGAAATCTCGCGAGTCTTAACTACAATTTACGTTATAACGTAAACCTTTAACCAGACATCGGTTATAACCGATGATTGAAGTCCGCGACCAAAACCATAACCGCCGGGAAATTTAAATCAGTGAATCCAGTCGGAAATCAGACCAGATTCTTCAACGTTTTGCCTTATAAATTCACCCACAAACGACTGCAAACCTTTTCGCTCAAAAACACACCTCTTCTCGGCGTAATTCCACTCGCCGGAATTTCCCTGCTCATCGCCGGAAAACCGGTTTCTCCATCCCTGAGCCTCACTGAGCCTCTGAGCTTATACCGGAGATACCCACACCCTTTGTAAGCTTCCTGGAGACTCGCTGCTATAAGGAACACGTCGCCGGAGGTGAATTCTGTCGCCGGAGTTCTGCCGGAAAACAGAGGGTCCAGTCGGTATACCTCTTTCGCTTATTTTCTTTATCTTTTCACCTTTATCTTACCTTAATGGACTGAAACACACTAATAAACTGATAAAAATCTTGAACCAGTCGATTTCCGATTTCTGGTTCTAACTGGATGAAGAAGACGATGTATTCGTTATCATATATGTTTAATATAAATCATGAAATTAATCGGGTTAGACACACAGTCCAGCGGTGGACTGTGTGCACATATAAAACGCAAAACGTCTCAAGTTCGATTCCCGTCTCACACACGCTGCCATAATAAAAATCATTTTTTTGTTAAACCGAACCGGGTCGCCACAGTTATATGTTAATTATATTAATAATCGGAATAGTAACCAAGTTAGACACACAGTCCAGCGGTGGACTGTGTGTTTGTTTATATCACAGGTCACGAGTTCGAGTCCGGTCTTCAGCACCGACTCGGACAATTATCTTTTCTTTTTAAATAGGGCAGAAAAGGAAATAACTAATTAGTATTTAAGTATAATAAAAATCGAATGATATAACATGTTGAACACACAGTCCAGCGGTGGACTGTGTGTTGGATTAAACCACAGGTCCCGGGTTCGAGACCTGTGGAGTGCACGACCGTTTCGCTTAAAATGTTTTTAAAATAAAATGAATTTCGGTTTAATCTAATTAATATATAACGGGTTAGACACGTAGCTCAGTTGGTAGAGCTGCGTGCACGCGTACGAGAGGTCTCGGGTTCGAGCCTCACTCAGCGCACAATAATATGCCATCGAACCGGTCAACGGTCAGGTCAACGGTCAACGGGCCGGTCAACTGTCAGAAAAAAAATAAATTTTTTTATTATTTTTATTTAATTATTTTAATTAAAAATCAATTATAAATATTTAAAAATAACATTTTTAAGGTTAGAAAATAGCCTCAAACTCACAAAAATACACTCAACAATCCTATTAAAATAGTTTAATAAAATCCGTTTACTTACCAAACCATAATGCGATTTATCTAGGTTAAATCTCACTCGTGGTTAAAACCACTTCGCGTGCATTCAACGTCATCAACCGAACGCACCCACTGTGAGTAAATCTTACAATTCCCCCTTTTAAATTACACGTTTTGGGGTGTGTCATGTGTTATGAAAATAATTAATTTATTTATTTAAACTTGTGCCATACCACATCATGACTTAAACTTAGATTGTTTCTATTGTTGTGATTTACTTATATTCCTTTTGTCAAATTACATGAAACTCATACATTAAGCCCATCAGTTCCTCGTGGAAGACGAGTTGAACAACGCGTGCTACAAATCAAATTCATTATTGTTTATGTGTATATCATTGAGTTTGTGTTGTTTGTAGTTGTGTCATTCATATTATCATGGTTATGCAATTCATTCATTAGGCCCCTCAGTTCCTCGTGAGAGACGAGTTGAGCATCGCGTGCCTTTAATTGTTCCGTTATTGTTCATGAGTGTTTCATTTAACATCTTATGATTGTTGATTAAGTTACATCTATTTTTACTCATGTTTGGTTGTGCACATATTTCATAATCAAGTTAAATAAATTGTTCAAATGTTTTCCATAGGATTCACTCGCCAACATTATGTTGATCCAAAAAAACCCTTTTACACATGATACAGGTGAACAGGTTGAAGCAAGGAAAACATAGGATATGCCTTAGAAGAGAATCAAGAAGTTTAGATTGTTAGTTAGAACAGTTGTAACCTTTATTGTAAATTTCCATTTAATTTGTATTAATGAATATGAAACGCTTAATAAATGTCATGAGCTTTGATGATAACCCAATCATGCCCCGATCACCTTATCCGCTGCGGGTCGGGGTGTGACAGTTTCGACATTATAATCGGTATGGACTGGCTCAGCCAACATCATGCTGAAGTAGTATGCCGCGAAAAGTTTATTCGCATTCCTCTTGCAGACAGTCAAACCCTACGAATCTTTGGAGAGACCCCTTCGAAAGGACTCAAATTGATGTCCTGCCTTCAAGCCCGAAAGTATCTCCGCAAGAACTATGTCGCATTCCTAACTCACGTCGTCAATAAGGGAAACAAGGAGAAAAAACTAGAAGATATACCTGTAGTGAAAGAATTCCCACAAGTCTTTCCCGATGACATCTCAGGACTTCCTCCCATGAGGGAAGTCGAATTCCGCATTGATCTTATACCTGGCGCTACACCAGTCGCAAAATCTCCTTACAGGTTAGCCCCATCAGAAATGCAAGAGCTGGCCAGTCAACTGCAAGAGCTGACTGACAAAGGATTCATACGTCCTAGCTCATCGCCATGGGGTGCACCTGTTTTGTTTGTGAAGAAGAAAGATGGAACGTTTCGCATGTGTATCGACTACAGAGAACTCAACAAGTTAACGGTCAAGAACCGCTACCCATTACCTCGCATCGATGACCTTCTAGACCAACTTCAAGGCGCCACCTGTTTTTCAAAAATCGACCTTCGTTCTGGATATCATCAACTCAGAGTACATGAAGAAGACGTCCCAAAGACCGCCTTCCGAACTCGTTATGGTCATTATGAATTCATGGTCATGCCATTTGGATTGACCAACGCCCCAGCTGTATTCATGGATCTAATGAATAGGGTATGCAAACCCTACCTCGACCGCTTTGTCATAGTCTTCATCGAAGACATCCTCATCTACTCAAAGTCTAAATCTGATCATGAACGACACCTTCGACTCATCCTCACACTCTTAAGGACTGAAAAGCTTTACGCTAAATTCTCCAAATGCGAATTCTGGTTAAGAGAAGTACAATTCCTTGGACATGTCGTCAATGACAAGGGAATACATGTCGACCCCTCAAAGATAAAAGGAGTACAGGAATGGCAAGCGCCACGTACCCCTACCGAAGTAAGATCATTTCTTGGTTTGGCTGGTTACTATCGCCGCTTCATTGCAAATTTCTCCCGTATTGCTGTACCACTCACGGCTTTGATTCATAAAGGGAAACCCTTCATATGGGGACCTAAACAAGAAGAAGCATTCCAAACCCTTAAGCAAAAGCTTTGTGACGCACCTATCCTCACACTCCCCGAAGGTTGCGATGACTTTGTGGTATATTGCGACGCATCAGGGCAAGGACTAGGCTGTGTACTAATACAAAGAGGAAAAGTGATAGCCTACGCTTCTAGACAACTCAAAGTTCATGAGAAGAACTACACTACCCACGACCTGGAACTTGGAGCCGTTGTGTTCGCTCTCAAGATATGGAGACATTACCTCTACGGTACCAAGTGTGAAATATACACTGACCACAAGAGCCTCCAACATATCTTTAACCAAAAGGAGTTGAATATGAGGCAACGAAGATGGGTCGAACTCCTTAATGACTACGACTGTGAAATTCGGTATCATCCTGGCAAGGCAAACGTGGTGGCCGATGCGCTCAGTCGAAAGGGTTATGCGAACTCCATTCGTCTTCTATGTTTGCAAATCATAACTGACATCAAAGATCAAATCCGAGAAGCTCAACATGTTTCTGTAACAGAAAACGACGTACGCAATGAGCTGTCTTGTGGAGCAGAACTTAAAATCGAAACCAAATCCGACGGTATTCTGTACTATCTAGATCGCATATGGATTCCCGATCACAATAACCTTCGTGATTTCCTTATGAATGAGGCGCACAAAACACGATACTCTATACACCCAGGAGCCGACAAGATGTATCAAGACCTTCGATACACCTACTGGTGGCCTGGAATGAAAAAGGATATTGCTGTTTTTGTATCCAAGTGCCTTACCTGTTCCAAAGTAAAAGCTGAACATCAGAGACCTTCAGGACTCCTAACCCAACCTGAAATACCTGTATGGAAGTGGGAAAACATAACCATGGACTTCATTACCGGGTTACCTCGCACCTCCAGTGGGTATGACACAATATGGGTAATCGTTGATCGTCTTACAAAATCAGCTCACTTCATTCCAATTCGCGAGGACTTCAAGAACGAGAAGTTAGCTCGTATCTACATCAGCGAGATTGTAAGCCGTCATGGTGTACCTTTAAGCATCATTTCAGACCGTGATGGTCGTTTCACTTCACGAACATGGCAAGCCGTACAAGCCGCCTTGGGTACTTGATTAGATCTCAGTACCGCTTTTCATCCTCAAACTGATGGACAATCTGAACGCACCATCCAAACTCTTGAAGACATGCTTCGAGCATGTGTCATAAACTTCAAGGGGAATTGGGACGCTCATCTACCATTAGTTGAATTTTCATACAACAACAGCTATCATTCAAGTATCGGCATGGCACCTTTCGAAGCTTTATATGGTCGTAAGTGCCGATCACCGATATGTTGGCACGAAATTGGAGAAGCACAAATCACCGATCCAGAATTAATTCAAGAAACAACAGACAAGATCCATCAATTCGAAACAATCTTCTAGCGGCACAAAGTCGTCAAAAGAGTTATGCAGACAAACGACGAAAGCCCTTGGAGTTTAACATTGGTGACCAAGTACTTTTAAAAGTATCACCGTGGAAGGGAGTGGTTCGTTTTGGCCAGAAGGGCAAGCTAGCACCACGCTACGTAGGACCTTTCAAGATACTCGAAAGAGTAGGACATGTAGCATACAAGCTTGACCTACCAGAAGAACTCAACAGAATTCATCCCACATTTCACGTATCAAACTTGAAGAAGTGCCTCGCCGATGAAAACCTCCATATTCCTCTAGAAGACATTCAAGTCGATGAATCTATGCATTTCATTGAAAGACCAGTAGAAATTATGGACTTCGGAGAGAAGCGTTTAAGACGGAGTCATATTCCAATTGTCAGGGTACGCTGGGAGTCGAAACGAGGAACTGAGTTTACTTGGGAACGTGAAGACTCAATGCGCGAGAAATACCAACATCTTTTTCCTGTTACCACTACTACTTAAATTTCGAGACGAAATTTCTAAAAGTAGGGGATACTGTAACATCCGTCGAAAAACGGGTTTCCAAAACCCGCTTCGTTTATTAATCGAATATCAAGTTATGAAATTTCGTTGCGTATTTATGATTAATTTTAAATTTTAAACAATACATAATTAATAAACATTTTAGAATTTAGAAACTATAATTATTAAGAAGTAAAAATAAAGTAAATAAAAAAGAAAAGAGGCTGCCGGGTTTCGAACCCGGGTCAGCCGGAAGAAACAAGCAACACCCAACCACTCCGCCACATGACTCATTGGTGATATCTATTAAAACAAATAACATTTATAATAAAACTCGAAATCGAATTCAGTCATCAGCGCGCCCAATTCGCAGTCGCCGGAAATACCGACGATTTCGCCAATTATCTACGGTTTCCTTTGACTGAACGCGGATATTAACCTCGACATCGGTTATAACCGATGTCTAATCAAGCGATCTCAGTCATAACCGCCGGAGAAAACCTTGACCATGAATCAAGACCAAATTCGGACTCAATTCATCCTGATTCTTCCATATAAATACACACCCAAGTCTCTGGTAATCTTTTCGCTCAAAATCGCACAATTTCTCGAAGCAATTACACTCGCCGGAGATATTCTGTATTGCCGGACATTCGCCGGAAAATCGAGACTAACATCAAATCGGTAAATTTCTCAACTCTTTCGTTTTCAATCCATTGTTAGACTTTTACTAACTTCAATCCTTCAACCAGAATCGGTCCCAGAGGACGTTGCCGGATAATCTGCACTCGCCGGAAAATCTCTGAAAATTTCCGAAATCACGCTGTGAATCGGTACAAACATCTAAACCCTCTGATAATCCTTGTTTAGTAACTCAATTTCACAACTTATCGATCAAAACTGTTAATTGATTAAATCAGACGGAATTCACAAATCAGAGCCGACGACCATTGCCGGAATTCTGAGAAAAACAGTCTGTTCGGTACATTCGATTCCTTAACTCTTTTTATCCATTACATTTCAACCACTTATATGTCCGACGAATGATTTAAACCAGAACAGTCGGAAATCGTTTTGTCTGTGTTCATGAATGAAGAAGACGAAGTCAAACATTGTGTTTAATTATAATTAAAACAACTTATTAAACCGGGTTAGACACACAGTCCAGCGGTGGACTGTGTGCAAACACATAGCGCACGTCACGAGTTCGAACCTTACAAACGCACCGACTTTCCGAATTAAAACCAATTTTTTTAAAAACTGAATCAGAACAGATCCCAGTATGTTTATAAGATTAATATAAACCGTAAGTTAAACAGATAAGACACACAGCCAAACTGGTTGGGCTGAGCGCTTACAAACCGAAGGACCCGAGTTCGATCCGGGTCCCTGCAACCGGTTCAACCATTTTAAATCCTTTTAATATAAACCAAATAAATTAACATTTAATTAGTATATATATATAATTAAAACATAGAATATTTCGGGTTAGACACGTAGCTCAGTTGGTAGAGCTGCATGCACACGTACGAGAGGTCCCGGGTTCGAACCTCACTCAGCGCACCAATTACCACTGTCCGACCGGTCAACGGTCAACCAAAAAGTCAAATTTTTTTATTTTATTTATTTAATTTAAAAATCAATTAAAAATACTTAAAAATAATATTTTTAAAGTTAGAAAATGACCTTAAACTCACAAAAAATAAATCTAAAAATCCTATTAAAATTGTTAATAAAATCCACTTATTTACCGTACCATTTCGTTATTATTTTAGGTTAGTCTTTCCTCGTCGACCAAATCCCAAAACTCGTGCGCATTCAACATCACCAAAAGAACGCACCCAATGTGAGTGAATCTCTACCAATTCCCCGTTTTAATCACATTTTGGGGTGTATCATGTGTCGCTTAATTATTTATTATATTTAAACACTTGTGCATCCATCATATCCATGATCAAATGTGTATCCAATATGTATCAGTTGTTGTGTGGATTATGTTTAGTTTAAAGTTATCATTTTCAGAACATACATTTCATCAGGCCCAACAGCTCCCTGTGGGAGACGGGTTGAGTACAGGTGCCTCATTTCGATCCGCTCCGTTTGATTGAGCCTTGATCTCACATACATCATCATAGGCTCGTCCGTTCCCCATTACCTATGAGCGGAACGTGACGTTGCCAACATATACATTATCATTCATGTCATATACTCATTCAAGGTGGTTTGTGTTAGTTTGTTTATATATGTTTGCTCACATATGATTATTGCACAATTTTTCCATATTAAATACAACAAGAAATCAATAACAAATGTTTTTTTACAAGGTTCACTCGCCAACTTTTGTTGACCCAAAATCCCCCATTTTTACACATGATACAGGTGATCCAGTTGAAGCAAGAAACATATAGGACGGCCTAGAAGAATAAATCAGTTTAGGCTTTGGATTGTTTTACTTAGTTTCTTTTTCCTTGTAATTGTATGAACTTGTTTTGAATATTGAAGTTCTAATTCGAATTTAATAAATATGAAACATTTTAGTAAACATCATGAGCTTTGGTGATAACCCAATTATGCCCCGACTCTTATTCCGCTGCGGGTCGGGGTGTGACACTGCCGGGTTTCGAACCCGGGTCCCCAACAAACCTACACACACCACAACACCGCTGCATCACCCACTCTACATTGTAATTAACCCATTCGAATAATCCTTTTTGTCTTACTTCGCATTTATCTTCTTGAAACAACTTGCCGCCCAGTAACGGCGCAACCAATCCAGAAATCAAAGTTTCCATTTTGATGAAATTGACCACGAAACTGACTCTCAATCATGCATCTAGACTCAAACTGAGTCAAACCGCAGTTAATTGTGATCTGCTAACATCTCGCTATAACCGATTTTGGACCGAAAAACTCTAAACCGAAACCCAATTCAAGCTATCTCCTTCAACTATAAATAGGGGTTTCTGGGAACTGTTTAGAATGCACGCAACCCATCTGCAAAACCTCTGTTCATCAGAATTCATCACCGGAATTGTCTGGTAGTCGCCAGAAAATATCCCCGGAAAACCGAAATCGTGGTGGATCACATCACCTATAAATACATTGTTAACCTCGTTTCCAGACTCGTTCAAACCCTTCTCGAAATCCTCTGCTTATTCTCCCCAGCTCCGCAGACCTCAGAGCTTCATCTGCAAGTCGCCGGAGTTTAACCTCAGCCGTCGGAATCTCGCCGGAAACATTCAAGATCACCGCCCTCGGTATTATGATTTAACTTATTTTCATTTCCTATCTATTATTTTGTTAATCAGTAAAAGAAACATTTTGATTTAACAAACCAAATCACTGAGCGGGTGTTCTGAATTTTAAATGTATGAAGAAGATGAATCGTGATAAGTGTTTAAATATAATAAAAACCGGAATAATAACCGGGTTAGACACACAGTCCAGTGGTGGACTGTGTGCAAAAACATTTAGCATGTCGCGGGTTCGAGGCGGGTTGTGTACACCGGTTCATCATATCTTAAAACCTTTTTAAATAAATGATTTCTGAATAATCTAAATAGTATATAAATATATTATAATTCAGTACATAAACAGGTTAGACACACAGCCCAACTGGTTGGGCTATGTGCACGTGGACTGAAGAACTCTAGTTCGATTCTGGATACTTAACCCGGGTTGGCAAGTTATGAAACCTTTTTAATAAAAATAAAAAAAGGTTTAAGCTAACTAGTATATATAAGTAATTAAAATCAGAAATATTTCGGGTTAGACACGTAGCTCAGTTGGTAGAGCTGCGTGCACGTATACGGGAGGTCACGAGTTCGAACCTCACTCAGCACATAGAAAACTCAGTCTGACCGGTCAGACCCGGTCAACGGTCAAAAAGTCAACTTTTTATTTCTTTTTTTATTTATTTATTTAAATTGAAAAATCAATTAAAAATACTTAAAAATAAGATTTTTAAAATTAGAAAATTTCCTTAAATCACAAAAATAAATCTAACAATCCCATTAAGAGCACTAATTAAAAATATTAATCTCAAATAAAATTTATTTATTTATCGAGTTATTATGTTATTATTTAGGTTAGTTTTCCCTCGTCGGTTGAATCATAATTTCGTGCGCATTCATCATTATCAAGGAACGCACCCACTGTGAGTGAATCCTTACAAATTCCCCTTTTTATTCATGTTTTGGGGTGTATCATGTGTCGCTTTAATTATTTCGTTTATTCAAACTTGTGCTATTACCATTATATGACCTAAACTTATGATGTAAATATTGTTTGTTGTGATGCGTGTTTACATTTTGTCAAGTTGCGTGCAAATCATTCATTAGGCCCATCAGTTCCTCGTGGGAGACGAGTTGAACATCGCGTGCCTCATTAGATCGGCTCCGTTTGATTGAGCCTTGATCTCATTGTTCATCATTTGGTGTGTGTGCTTGTGCATTTATTGATATTATGTGTTTTGTGATTAAAGTTACATTTACGTTTACTCATATGTGGTTATGCACCTTTTTATAACCAATATAATAAATTCGTTCAAATGTTTTCATAAGATTCACTCGCCAACTTTTGTTGACCCCAAAAACCCTATTTTTACACATGATACAGGTGATCTAGTTGAGAAAAACACGTAAGATGGCCTAGAAGAATAAACAAGTTAATGCTTTGGAATGGACATTTAGTTTTGTTTTCCCTTGTAATTCTATGATTTTTGTTTAATACTTTAGTTTGTAATGAAAATGTATTTGAACATGTTATGCTTGTATGTCTATTGTAACTTCTCTCTTTAAAGAGAAATAATAAATATGAAACTTTATAGTAAATGTCAGAGCTTTGATGAAAACCCAATCATGCCCCGACTACCATTTCTGCTGCGGGTCAGGGTGTGACATCGCCAACAACAAAACAATCCTTATAGCAATACTTAAAATCCAGGTTGGCGTAATCATCCCAATTTTGGTTGGAGAGGTGGAGGTAATGCTCAACTTCCAGGTTTTTGACAACAAAAATGGCCATCGCAACAAAATTTTCAACCAAGATACCAAGGCCTATACCAAGGACCTAGACCAAATGGTCCTCCCTTGGAAGAATTGTTTGTAAAATTTATAGCTGAGTTCGAAGTTCGCCACAAACAAAATGAAGACAAGATACACCAACAAGAAACCGACTTGAAGATCCAAAAAGCGTCACTCCAAACAATTGAAACTCAACTTGGTGAAGTTGCTAAAGTTGTTTCCGAAAGACTACAGGGAAGGCTTCCAAGTTACACAGAGACAAATCTCAAGGAACATGTAAGTGCTATAACTCTAATTTAGTTTATAAATCGTTTGTGAATCACATAATTCAATTAGGTAGGTAAAGTTGGTGTTTAAAAGTGGAATTGATGTCTTAATGAGTATTATTTTCTTCAAAACTTTGATATGAACAATTTCATGCAAATTTGTTTGATTTTGACATGAATCGTCAAGTTTGAAGCTTAATTTGTAGCTCGATTTGTTTTTTAAAACTGTATAATGATTGTGGATGGTGATGGTATCTTCTTAGATCAAAGAGTTAGGAGTTGATTGATTGCTGTAAGTTTTGCTTGGTGTCTTTGTTTTATGACTATAATGATATGCGGTTTGAGTGAGGAGAGTCACAAATAATGGGGAATAATCTTCACTGGTTTCTCACATGTTATTGTCCTATTTTAGTATTTCAATATTCAATAAACCTCATGAAAACTGTTTCTGAATGTAATACTATGCATCTTCATGCAGTTAAGTGGAGCTAAAACTTCGTTTATGGGTCACATTTGAGTCACAAATTAGGTGCGACTACCAGACTCTTCAGGTACCATGTGCTGCTATTCTGTGTATGTATGTTTTTACCTCTTTCCACCAAGCTAATAAGTCGCCTCTGATGCAATACAAGACTTATTGGAAAAGAAGTTATCGGGAATGACTTGGGTACTACAAATTCATGTGTTTTAGTCATGGAGGGCAAAATATTTCAAATGGTACATGTGATATCATCTATTGTTGTTAGTGTTAGATCACCAAATGTAAAATTAATAGGTCGTTTATACAGATTATAAAATTACTTTTATAGTACTATGTAGTATGTTTATGCTGTTTTTTGTGATTATTATTTTATGAGTTAGATGGATATCCTCATTCATTCCAAATTATAAATTTTTACATGCTTAACATGTACATTTCCTGGCAAGGCGCTTTAGAGTTCCTAAGAGTTATTTCACTTATTTAGTTTAATATATAAAATAGATGGACTTTGTAGATGTGAAACCATTATGATGTATTGATGATACGGGAGCATGTTTTATGAGTTAATGTAAACGGCATTTGTCATTTATGATTTAGTAGTTGTTTTTATATGTTCTCCACTTTAATTATTATTATACAAGCGTAAGCCTTTGATGGTAGTTACAGTGGCGGATCTAGAAAATATTCGTAGGGGTAACGTTTTATAAAAAAAGGGGTAACGAAATCGAAAAAATGTTAAAAAATGTCAAATTTTCCCAAAATTTACACTACCGCCGGAGCGCCAAGGAGTAGCGGAGGCTACCCCTTCTATTAAGGTAGGTCCGCCCCTCGGTAGTTACCTAAATCTTATACACTATTTTTAGTAGTTCACATCTGATGCGGGAGTTCAAAAATTATTATTAATGTCTAAATTGGTATTTTTCATAGTGGAGGGCAGTGATTATGTTAAAGAAACTGGCATCCCAGGCAAGGTATGGTTGTTTTAGGTTGTAATTTTAATATGATTACATGTTTGAAGAATAAACATTTTAGTTTCAATTGCAGATCATGCTGGCGTCTATACAATTGGTTGGGAAATATATGAAGCAGGTTGCGTCCGAACTTGATGCATTCGATGGACCTGGTAAAGAACCAAACATAGAGCTGATGGTGCTTCATGGTGTTCGTTTCACTTTTTGTGTTCATCAGGTAATCTTTTTTATTAGGGAGGTTAAGCAAGTTTGGTTGTGGTTTACAACTTCGCATTGGGTTTGGGTCAAAGATGTGTTTGAAGAATTACCTATGAACTTCAAGGCATATCCAGTTAAATCCAGGGATTTGATGTTTTTGGATCTTTTTATGCAAAGAGTTTAATTATTGTCTAGAGTGGCAGGGCGGTTTTGTATAGATTATTGTTCTCACAAATTGGAGATCATTAAAGTTGGTATGTTGGGGATAGAGTTGTTTTTTGGTTCCAAAACCACCATGTATGTGCAAAATAAAAGTTAACCACTATGGAGAAAATTTAGCTAAAAAAGTTTATAAAAATGGCATTTGGTATGTTTTTTCATGTCTGCCTGAAAGAAAGGGAATCAGAGTAGAGGTGTACAAAACAGTTTCTGGGCCCAAACCCAAGCCAGTTCAGGTTTGGTCAATCCTGGTCAACTCATAACATAGTTTTATTTTAATTTGATTTATTTTTTAATAACTTGGGTTCGCAAACTTTTATAAAAATACCAAACACCCAACTATTTGTCTAAAACGGAGTTGTATTCAAAATAGAGCTTTTTTGTATGTAAGTTATACGAGTGCCATTACCATACCGGTACCATGGCGAAATGAACCGATACTGATGAACAACATAGGTACCAGTTTTGGTATTAGAAGAAGCACTACCATTATTCTTTTCTATGGATTTTAATCGGTGTGAAACACGTGTAGATATCTTTTTGGACATATCACGACTTTATTATTGGGTTTTATCTATCGTTTGCCATAACAAGTACCGGTTTACTATACAATATATCACATGAGGTTTGGTAAACTAACATAAACGAGTAACGCATTGCAAATTGTCGCCGCCGGAGCATCGCACATGTTTCCTACTAGTTAAGTATAAATATACATGAAATTCTCCCTAAATTCAAAATCACCGGTACATATCAATAATAAATTAATCTTATCTTATATATATCAAACATAAATGTGAATACACTTTTTAATAACCGAGTGAAGTGAATTATGGATCAAACCCAACCTAAAGAATAATTTCATCTAACGTGAAATATGTGCATGTTTAAAGCTTGTTTCATATCAATTAAAAACATACTATGATTCTATTACAAATCAAAGGTGCTGGATTCCCATTAAATCTGATTTGGATGTTCTGAAAATATATAACAAGCTAATGAATTCTTCGAACATTCTGCTGATGAAAGATGCTTCTTCCATATGTGGAGTTAACTAGCTCCACAAGTAAAGGAAATTGTAGCAAGCCAAATAAACAAACTGGAATACTAGTTGCTATAACAAGTGGAGCTGCAATCCATGTACCCTTACCTAGAAGCACGAGTGCAAGAGCCAAACTAAATGCAATCATAGTTGCTGCTAACGACATGAATAATGAAAGAAGTCCAATTGTCAATCTTTTTGGTAATGCGTAAAGGAAGTCGGCTTCTGCATATCGTGAAGTAAGAATCCCTAAAAACATCAACACTGAAGTTGCTGAAGAAAACAATGCGATCGCATCTGATATGATAAAAAGCACAAATGTTGGCTTGTTTTGGAACAACGGTTTTCCATCGTCTTGATTTCCACCTGGGACGGTGAACGCAGCAGCAAATGCCATTGTAACTATGAGAGCTGCAACCACAGTGCATGAAGATGCTGTGTCTTTCATCCATTGTTGCCCTTCTGCAAGTAACTCTTTATGGGCTTCAGTGAAGACCATTCTTGGTGTTTTCCCTTTTTTGTTTACAGCTTCTTCATAAGAAGGTTCTATAAATTTTTGGACTTCCTACATTAATATGCATGGTATTTGTTAGGAACAAAAATGAAGCAACTACTATCTTTGTGTTTTGGAATAAGTCCACTACACAAAAATGTAACCAACAAGCTATTTTATGTTTTAATTTAACGTTATCTAATATAGTCCCTGATTAAAAAATATTGATGTGACAACTAGCTAGTGCCTCGTTAGTGATTTATTTATTTATATCATGCGGATTCTTTTGACATGA
Organism: Scalesia atractyloides; assembly: GCA_947069175.1. Classification (NCBI taxonomy): domain Eukaryota; kingdom Viridiplantae; phylum Streptophyta; class Magnoliopsida; order Asterales; family Asteraceae; genus Scalesia; species Scalesia atractyloides. The sequence continues at coordinate 91,085,820 of CAMTDV010000001.1, forward strand.
CACCTAAAATGCACTTATCTTTTAGTAGTTACCTTAAATCAGAATGTCTTGATATTTTGGTTCTCTAAGGCTTTATGTAAAAGCCTGGAAAAACTTGCGGATTCAGATGATGGGTCGAACGAATTATGATAAAAACGGATTTCAAATGAGTCGGTTTTTTTAAGTATCAAGATGGCTTCACTAGCTTTATGGTGAGGGCGGAGAGAGAGGAGATAGTGGCGACGAGATTGGTGTTGTTGGTATCACAGTTAACGGGTTCCAGGACCAACAATCGGATCCAGAAGAATGATGATCACACAAGTATGTAAAATCTCCGCAAACATCACACCACTTCATGTTTAATGTAAACAACTAGAATCGAACAAAACAAGTAACTAACTGAAACAACGATGTACGAACTTGAATAAACTTCAACTTGAATTAACAGAAACTTGCATACATAACTGAATGATGGAACCGTGTATATATATGCAGTGAATGGGTGTGAGTATAGGGTTGTGTCGATTCATGGAGGGATACGTCTTCTCCATGATACTTGTCCCTACGGTTATGTATCATACACACACGTTTCGCACATCACGGTTATGTATCATACACACACCGGCTCATCTTCTCTCTCAACCGCTTCCACTTGTGCATTCTTCGTGCTTGCTCCATCGCAACCGATGCATTCATATCTGCCTTTTTCTTCATCAACTCGAAGTACCGATAAATTTTCGGTGTAGTAAATGTAAGAACCTTCACCACATGTGTGTCGTTCGGATAATAACCATACTCGAACGCTACCTCGTCCCAAAGATCATCCTCGATCACCTTCTTTATTCCACCCTTGACGGTTACAATTCGGTGTAGCAATATCAAACTAACTTCTCTTCTTTCAATTAGTGTAGGTGGCATGGTGTTCTCCTTGAATATTTTAAGGAAGCATGGTATAAACCATAATAGGATTTCCTCGAAAGTGGCACCATAAAACTTGTCATGCCCGACCAACTCTTCGTGTAGCAACATTAAATCCAAGGCTTCCAAACAACTTTCGATAATCATGTCATTTTCAATGACATCTTCCTCGCCTTGGGAAAGGACCACTGCCCTTTGACATAACTTTTGTCGAGATTGCAACGGATTGTCTTTCAAGCCCTCGTAGTAAATCATGAAACCGACCTTTTGCTTTTTTGATTAGACAATCTCCTTCTTCACACCCGAAGTGCCTTCACCATTTAACTTCTTATTTTTCTCTCTCTCAATTTCGAACTCCTTCTCGTAAAAACCTCAACATACTCCTTGAATTTTTCTTTATCCTTGCGGCGCCCGTTATCGACATCTAGACCATCGTAGAACTTGTCTAGATACTCCTCCAATTATATTTTCGACTTGTTCTCAAACACATCAAACCCTTTTGCTTGATTACCAAAAATTTTCTTTAGAACACTACACTAGTACGACAAACAACAATTGCTCTATGCTTAAAAGGTTTTTCTTGAGTCTCGGTACGTAACTAACACACCGTATGGTTTTACTCTTTCCATCTACCGGTATCTTAACTTCACCAACCCTATGAATGAATGAGAATTCTTTCCTCCTATCACCTGTCGTCACACCAAAATGCCTCTTAAAACGCTTGAACACACTCCGATTCCGGTCATGTGTGTCTTGAAATTTGGATCTACTACCAAATCCAATCAAAACTTCCTCCACAAGTACCATCAACTAAGTAATCATTTTCTACGGGTAATGGAGTTAAGTTGATGTACTTACTAAGACAAATAGAAGTGATGTGACCAAATTGTTTGCACATGAAATAATGAATCTCGACCTTTCTCGGTCTCCCGACCGGTGTTTTCCCTTACAGCCAAACTTCTTCGCGAAACCATTCAATACCATCTTCTTGGGAAAGTTCTTAATGGGTGATTTTCACGAACGTGTGGATGGCTTCCTTTGCGCAACATTTTTCCCCTTGTTGCAGCCCCGACCGCACTTTCCACCGTTCACCCTTTCATCACCGAAATCGACACCAACCGATTTTCCTTTTTCCCTTATACGATCTCTAGAACTACCATCATCCTTCTTAGTTTTCACTGAACCTTTGGCTCTGATACCAATGTTGGTATCATGGTTAACGGGTTTCCAGGACCAATCGGACCGAGAAGAAAATCGAACAAAACAAGTAACTAACCGAAACAATGATGTACGAACTTGAATTAACAGAAACTTGCATACATAACTGAATGATGGAACCGTGTATATATGCAGCGAATGGGTGTGAGTATAGGGTTGTGTCGATTCATGAGGTAACGTCTCCTCCATGATAACCGTCCCTACGGTGATGTGTCATACGCACACCGTTTCGCACATCACGGCCCAAAATCAAATGCCCAATATTAAACCTAGCGGACTTCTAATGTTCTTGACCCAATAAGACACATGGTGACCTACGACCCAATTCGAAATACAAATAATAAACATAATCCAATAACTTGTTCGACCCAATTAAAACAAACTAATAAACGAAATAACGAGCGGCCCAAACCGGATCATTTGATGTTCTTGATTATCGATCTTCAGGTGTCAGCGACAATGAAGAGGTGGTGGAGATAAAATATGGTCATGATGGTGCCGACCCATTTTGAGTTTACAAATTTTTATAAGAGTGACATGTTTTGATTTTTGACAAGTTGTATATCTTATGTAGACCCAATTTGACATGTTATATGATTTGAGTTGACTTGAACAACCCCATATAACAAAAAAACTTTTGCAAATCAATGCATTCTTTGAAGAATGGGTATATAATAATGAATCACCTGAAACCATTGAAGCTCACGCTGCATTTGCAAAGCTGCACCCGTCACAACATTAAGTCGATGGGGTGGTGCTAACTTTGCAGCTATATGTAATGCGTTCTCATTTTCTTCATCATCAACTTGTGTTGATGCAAATACTTTGTGGCCAGACATTTGGTATACAAGATTGTACACTCGTTCTTGGCGTTGTTTGATGGCTGCAAGGAACAAATAAAAGCCACCAACATCGTACCAGATTATTCCTGGGTAGGTTAATATGCATTCTTCAATAAGCTCATGAGACCCATATTCAACCGCTGTAGTTATTGCAGATCCTAAAATCTTCCAAGCTATGTTGTGATCAACCTTTTCTATAACGATTTTGCAAATACGGTCTACTAGTAAACGACTCAAATTATTCTTTACTTTGATATCATGGATATTCTTGATTGATGGAGCTAGAGTTACAAAGAGTATGCCAAAATTAGAGATCAAGTTGATACATAACCGTAAACAGTTGTAATTCATGTAATTTCGTAGCTTACCCATGTATCCAAGAGCACTCCAAAATCGAGTAGCAAACTGTTCAAGATAAAATGACCAAACGATTTAAAGATCACAATATAAATCACACATTCTTGATTCTTGATTATATGGTTTTTACAATTAAGAGTCTGAGATTTTATTCTATAATTTCCGGAATGGGAGCATTTCGTGTCTATTAGAAAATGATGTTGGGATGGTTTATCAAAACTACTTATCTAAAATAGATTAACTCAATATGCAAATTTAAATACCGTCAAAACAATATCGGGATTCGGGATAACGGCTCCATAGTGTACCCAAAGAAAGCAAGGACTTTAAGCACAGACAATTTTGTAGGCTTCGAAAGGAATCTATTATTAAGACATTTTTACACAACTTTCATTTAATCAATGTACTTTGTAAAAAAAGAACTAGGACTTATACCTTGTTATAAACCCTTGACAGGAATTTGACTCCTGTAGCTCCTTCACTCTTTTTTATAGGCATCACTAGCACCAAACAAAAACAAAAAAAAAGTTGATAGCAACTATCAAACTTGATACAACGTACTGGCCCTTATGAAATAGGACATCGTAAAAACGTAACATAAAATACATGTGTTTTGATACACAAACTAGGGGTGAGCAAAAAATCGAAATAACCGAACTGTAACCGAAATAACCGAAATAACCGAAAAAACCAAACCGAAACAAAAGCCGACGGGTTCGGTTTTCGGATTTTTAGTAACCGTATTCGGTTCGGGTTTTCGGATAACCATTTTTAATAACCGAAAAAAACCGAACCAAACAGAGATGTGACAATAGAAATTATTAATATTTAAGTTCTGGTTCTACCTCATATCCTTATTTTTCTCCTGTTTCTTTTTATCCATTTCTAGTCTCATCTTCTTAGTATCATATTCCTGGTTTAATGTCTTATTTATCATGGTTGTAGTTGAGGTTACATGGTAGATTTGATAGCTCTAATTGTCTTAGTGTTTTGCACATTATTCTAAAACTAAAATACTTGTTATACATTAGTTATCAACTTATGCCAGATGAGTATGGATAAACCTCTATCCTGTAGCGTTATGTTCAGCATGTTTTTGCAACCTCAATTAAGAATGTTTTATACCCTCTCCATACAGCCAGTGTAACATGTGACCAATGTGTCATTTAGTTAAAAAGGTTATATATAATAACTTAAGAAATACTCTTAAATTTTAAATTATATTTTATATTTTTTGAATCTTACATAATTATGTTCAAAAAACCAAACAGAAAAAACTGAAACCGAACAGTTTTCAAAAACCGAATACTGTCGGTTTCAATTTTGATTTTGCCCAAAAGCGAACCGAACCAAACCGTACACACCCAACCATATATTTTCTCTCACCTTATGTGGCGGTCCATGTAGGATGCCACGTCATCACACCTACCTATGTGGTTGTTCACGTCATAGCTAACTAATTTTTATAAAAAAAAGTTTGTTTTTAGAAGATTAAAATCAATAGCTGTTGTAAATGTATATATATACAATTTTTTATACAAAACGGTTTCTTGTGGGGTGGTAGAGGCTTTATGCCTCTTGGGAGGAAATCAGGGTTCAATTCTTAACATAAGGTAAATTTTGTGTAATTTAAGAGTATTGATTATGTAATCTTTGTTCTTAAAAAAATATAAAAGTTTAAACCACAATGCGTCTTTTTTTTTCAACTTAAACATTTTAACTACCGTATATAAAGTTTTTAACTTTCAAACCTTCTAGTTTTATACCCTATATTATGTTACCTTATTATAAAATGTGCAAATTGTAATATAGAGACAATTCAAAACTGAGACTTACAAGAATAGATGAAATTCCCCCAAAATCCAAGCCTGTTTCCACTTGGAAAAATTTCAGGTTTTAGAGCCAATATTTGCAAAGCCGTTTTGCGGTTCCTATCATTTTCCAACACGATGTTTGGGTGCGAATCAATTATCTCCAACACCACATCTGCGCCACCAAATCCATCCTTAGATTTCAGTTTTATAAACCAAACATGAAAGATCTCGCGTTTAATGTTAGTCTGAGCCAAAAAACTGAAGAAACCAAACAAACTGAAACCAAACTAAACGTACATGACAGAACCATACAAAAAAAAAAAAAAAAAACCCAACAATTGGTTTTATATTTTCGGAAAACTGAATTTTATGTTTCACTTTCCCTTTTGTATATTATGAAAATCTAAAGACGTGAATTGAACTGAATAACACAGAAAAAACTTTTATTTTTTTAATGTTTGCTATCGAATTTATGAATTATTTTTCTTATTGTTGAATTATATGTAACCTACCCATACCTAATTAATTAACTGGTTGTGCCACATGTTACAATTCTGTGAACCCTTAGTTATAAATAACAAACTATTGATTTGATCATAATGACTAATTACAACCAAATCTGTACATGTGTTTCTTATTTCACCCATTTGTTATGAATTATTTAATATTTAATTTATTCAACTGTGTAATACATAGAATTCAAGCCTTGTTTATAAAAAAATAATAATGATGTAGCAAAAGAATATTTAGGCCTAGATATGTAATAGTCATTGAATAACAAAGAGTTTTATGCCCAAATTTATTATTTCTAGACCATCCTTTTTATTTGAACAAAAAATTCTAAGCCCAAGTGACAAAACTGAAAAAACCAAAACCAGATGGTGATATTGCTTTGTATCATGAACTTGTCTTAACATATCGGACTTACCGTAGAATCCAGCCATAATTGTGAGAGTAATAAGATCTCCACCAGCAACTCCAGTGTACGGACTACTTCCTTCCTCCCCAAGAAGTGACGTATCTGGAGTCACCGTCAACAAGTATTTTAGCGTATCCTTATTCCCATGCCAAGCCGCCAGTTTCAATGGCGTATTACCATAAGGATTTGGAACTCGCGTCATATCAGGGTTCTGCTCCACCAAAAGCTTTGCAGCAGTCCTGTTTCCAACCTTAGCAGCATAATGAAGCGGGTTGTTTCCACCATAACTCGCCACAAACAACCTATCCTTTGCACCAACTGCAACAATACGTTCCACAAGCTTCTCCACGAAACTGTGGGAGCGATTCGTCCCAACCGCGATGATTAACGGAGTCTCCCACCAGTAAGTTATCTGTTTCGTCAGCAGCTCTGGATCCTGTTCGAAGAGTTGACTAACTGAATCCCAATCGTCAAGCAATGCAGCTTTGTAAACCGGTAGATCACTGATTACGTAATTGTAATTAGTCATACTGATCAAATGTTGTAGTAGGTGAATGTTAATGTTCTTCTTGATCTAGAAACGAAGTCCTGGATCTAATGAACAAAGTCAACTTAGAGTACAGCTAATTCTATTTTTATTTTTCTAAACAGCCAATGAATTTTATTACCCCAAAATATTCCAACCCAGCAAGATACTAATTCTATTGCATAGGAAAGTTATTAAATAAAAAACTAGCTTTAACTTTTGTTAATCATACCTAGAATGAAAAAAAAAAGTTTGTTATTTTGAATTTAAAATTTGCTTTAATGTTTAATTATTATAGAAGTCCTAGTCAGGGATGAATTAGGAACATAGTGTCTATATAAATAATCGAATAATGATGTAAAGTTTTATAAGTTTTCTTTGTTAATACAAAAGAGTTGATAGGAGGTATTCGTCAATTCTTGGTGCGTGCGAGTTTTGATTTACGATAGCAGGGACAACAATATTAATGAAAACAAAAAACGATAACTACAAATTTTACACAACCATCGTCGTCAACATGATGAAGACCACAAAACAACACTAGATGAAATTTAACTAAGGTCTCATGACATGATGAAGATCATGATACCAAAACACAGGTGGTTGATTTCGAGTTTGATACTTGAATTATGATTTTTGTCGTAGAACATTGTTGATTATGATGGAAATCATACGGTCCAATTTTGAGACATAAGATTACAAGAATATATGTAGGAGATTTAAGAGATGAATTTATCAATTCATTCAAGCATACACATTACCAGTTGCCTATCGGTTGTTATATATACCACACAAAACTAGTAAAACACATAAGAAAATAACCAACTACACTAAACCCATTAACAATCAACGTAGTGCTACTAACTCACCCAACTGCGGAACATGGGCACAAGAGAAAACAAAGGAATGGAGACACAAGACCAACTCTTAAAGAAATAATATAATTAGTCAGGTTAATAATGTTTTGTTATAAGTTAGTTAGTGTGTGTAACATCCGTCAAAAAAGGGGTTTCCAAAACCCGCTTCGTTTATTAATCGAATACCCAGTTAAAATTTTTCGTTGTATATTTATCGCCCAAATTAATTCTAAACGATACATAATTAATAAATATATTAGAATTTAAAAACTAGAATTTAAAATTTCTAAGAAATACTGAATTAAAAAATAAATGGGATAGCCGGGTTTCGAACCCGGGTCTCCATCGAACCCACACGCAACACACACCACTGAGCTACACACATTGATTGGTTTTTATTCAAACAATTTAATTGATATATACAAACAAAGGTCAAACCCGCAATTCAAAAAGGGCGGAAACCAGTAACTGTCGAAAACACAATCAAGCTCAATTAACGTTTTCCTTACGATTAAACGAGTGTAACTGATGATAAACGTCGGTTATAACTGAAAAACCTTAAAGCCACTCATTCAAATCGTCAAAACCTTAACCGTATGATTTTTTGGAATTCGAAACCGAAATGCAATTAAAATCGAGTTATACTTTACATGGACGTATTCATCATTTGAGCTCGTGAATCTATCAAACTTACTCTCTCAAACTCGCTCAGAAAACCTCGCCGCAAGTCGCCGGAATCCTCTGCAAGTTAACCGGAAGTTATCGCCGGAAAACCAAACTCATTTCATCCCTTCTGCTTACTCTAAAATAAGACTTTTAGAGCTCATACCGAAATCACCCACACTCACCTAAACTCCCTGAAGAATCTCTGTCGCAAGAAATACATCGCCGGAATTCTCTGCAAGTCGCCGGAAAACCGAGACTTACACCAAAACGGTAAATACCTCGACTCTTTCGGTTTCAATCTATTGTTAGACTATTACTAACTTCAATTCATCAACCAGAATCAATCCCAGACGACGTAGCCGGAATATTCTGCACTCGCCGGAAAACCTCTGGAATTTCCAAAATCACGCTGTGAATCGGTATAATCATTTAAACCTTCTGTTAATCCTTGTTTAGTAACCCAATTTCACAACTAATCGATCAAAACTGTTAATTGATTCAATCAGACGGAATATACAAATCAGAGCCGACGACCATTGCCGGAATTCTGAGAAATTCAGTCTAATCGGTGCATTCGATTCCTTAACTCTTCTTATCCTTTACATTTCAACCAGTAATATGTAACATCCGTCAAAAACGGATTTTACCAAACCCGCTCAGTTTATTAACCGAACAATCAGTTAAAAATTTCGTTGCGAATTTAATGCCCAAAATAATTTTAAACGATACATAATTAATTATTATATGGGAATATATAATTAGTTTTTGAAAAACTATTAAAAATAAGAAAATAAAAACAATTTGGCACTGCCGGGTTTCGAACCCGGGTCAGTAACCGGTTCAACACAGACTTAACACTCAACACTTAAACCACTACGCCACTAATGTTTCTTGTTAAATGTTAGAATCATTTAATTCATAACATGGCTTTCCGAATTCAAAACCGGCGCCCAAATGCAGTCGTCGGAAATCCCGGCGATCTCGCGAAATTTAACGATTCCTTCAGTTATAACGTAAACTTTAAACACACATCGGTTATAACCGACGCCTGAGTCCGCGACACAAACTATAACCGCCGGAAAACGTAATGACTTTGAATCAAGTCGGAAATTGGACTAAGTTCATCGATAACCTGCCTTATAAATACCCCCTCGAACCTCTGCAAACATTTTCGCTCAAAACCGCACCCTTTATCGGCGAAAACTCACTCGCCGGAAATCTTCTGCTCATCGCCGGAAAACCGAACCCTCCACTTCTAAGCCTTACTAAACCCCCTGAGCTTATACCGAAGTCACTCACATCCTTTTCAAGCTTTCTGAAGACTCGTTGCTGCAAGACACACGACGCCGGAACCTGTTGCTGTCGCCGGAGTTCTGCCGGAGAAAACAGAGGAATCCAGTCGGTATACCTCACGCTTAAATCGTCCCTTCTTTTTATTTAATCTCACCTGTAATTAACTAAAAAACGCTAAAGAAACCGATTAAAATATTGAACCAGTCGGACTTCCGATTCTGGTTAAAACTGACGAAGAAGACGAAGTTCGGTAACATATAAGTATAATTAAAATCAAGTTATTACTCGGGTTAGACACACAGTCCAGCGGTGGACTGTGTGCACATTAAACACACTAACATCTCGAGTTCGAATCTTGTCCCACACACGCTGCCTTAATAAAAATGTCTTTTTTGTTAATCGAACCGGAGACACTGCTGTATATGTTAAGTATATTAATAACCGGAATAATAACCAAGACACACAGTCCAGTGGTGGACTGTGTGTATGTTTAATCACAGGACACGAGTTCGCGTCCGGTCTTCTGCACCGACTCGGACAATTATCTACCTTTTTAAATAAGTCAGAAATGAAAATACTTAGTTTGTGTTTAAGTATAATAAAAATCAGTTAAGTTAACAAGTTGGACACACAGTCCAGCGGTGGACTGTGTGTTAGCATAAACCACAGGTCCCGGGTTCGAGACCTGTGGAGCGCACCGAGTCTTGGATTAAAATCGTTTTTAAAAATAAAGGATTTTCTGTTTAATCTAATTAATATATAAATATAATTAAAAACAGAAATATTTCGGGTTAGACACGTAGCTCAGTTGGTAGAGCTACGTGCACGCGTACGGGAGGTCTCGGGTTCGAGCCTCACTCAGCGCACATATACTCGCATTCGAACCGGTCAAAGTCAACAGTCAACGGTCAATGGTCAACGGTCAAAAAAAGTCAACCTTTTTTATTATTTTTAATTATTTATTTTAATTAAAAATCAATTAAAAATACTTAAAAATAACATTTTTAAGGTTAGAAAATAGCCTTGAACTCACAAAAATACACCCAACAATCCTACTAAAATGGATTAATAAAATCCGTTTACTTACCGAACCATAATGCTATTTATCTAGGTTAATTTCACTCGTGGTTAAAACCACTTCGCGTGCATTCAACATCATCAACCGAACGCACCCACTGTGAGTGAATCTTACAACTCCCCCTTTTTAATTACACGTTTTGGGGTGTGTCATGTGTCACAAAATAATTAACTTGTTTATTTAAACTTGTGCCATACCATATCGTGATCTAATCTTAGATTGTTTATATTGTTGTGATTACTTATTTCATTTTGTCAAATTATATGAAATTCATTCATTAAGCCCATCAGTTCCTCGTGGGAGACGAGTTGAACAATGCGTGCCTCAAAACCAATCCATTATTGTTCATGTGTGTATCATTGAGTTTATATTGTTTGTAGTTATGTCTTTCATATTATCATGTTTATGCAATTCATTCATTAGGCCCATCAGTTCCTCGTGAGAGACGAGTAGAGCAACGCGTGCCTCTAAACGTTCCATTATTGTTCATGTGTGCTTTATTTAATATCTAATGATTGTTGAATAAGTTTACATCTATTTTTACTCATGTGTGGTTGTGCACTCATTTCATAATCAATTAAATAAACTTGTTCAAATGTTTTCCATAGGATTCACTCGCCAACTTTTTGTTGATCCAAAAACCTTTTTACACATGATACAGGTGAACAGGATGAAGCAAGGAAAACATAGGAAATGCCTTAGAAGAAAACAAAGAAGCTTAGATTGATGTTAGGTCATGATGTAATTATAGTTGTAAATTTCCTATTAAATTGTATTTAATGAATATGAAACGTATAATAAATGTCATGAGCTTTGATGATAACCCAATCATGCCCCGGTCACCTTTTCCGCTGCGGGTCGGGGTGTGACATAATATGTTCGATGAACGATTTAATCAAGAACAGAAGAATATCGGTCGTCTGAGTCTTTGAACGAAGAAGACGAAGTCGACGATGTTTATAAGATTAATTAAAACAAGTTATTAAACCGGGTTAGACACACAGTCCAGCGGTGGACTGTGTGCAAACAATTAGCACACGTCTCGAGTTCGATCCCTAACACAACCTTACTCTCTGAAATAAAAATGTTCTTTTTAATCCGAACCGGATCAACTCGCTGTAAGATGTTAAGTTTAATAAAAATCAGTATATTAACCAGGTTAGACACACAATCCAGCGGTGGACTGTGTGCAACGCTAAACAACAGGTCCCGGATTCGAGTCCTGTATTGTGCACCGGTTCGACTAGTTTAAAAACCTTTTTAATTAAATAAAATTCTGAATAATCTAAGTAGTATATAAATATAATTAAAAACAGAAATATTTCGGGTTAGACACGTAGCTCAGTTGGTAGAGCTGCGTGCACGCGTACGAGAGGTCACGAGTTCGAGCCTCACCCAGCGCATATATACGCAAGACCGAACCGGTCAACAGTCAAAGTCAGTGGCCAACGGTCAACGGTCAACTGGTCAAAAAGTCAAAAAATTTTATTTTCTTTTATTTATTTATTTTATCTAAAAATCAATTAAAAATACTTAAAAATAATATTTTTAAAGTTAGAAAATTTCCTTGAACTCACAAAAATAAACCTAACAATCCCATTAAGAACACTAATTAAAAATATTAATCGCAAATAAAAGTTTGTTTATTTATCAAACTATTATGTTATTATTTAGGTTAGTTCCCTTGCCGATTAAATCCGAATTCGTGCGCATTCATCATCAATCCAAGAAACGCACCCACTGTGAGTGAATTCTTACAAATTCCCATTTTTATTCATGTTTTGGGGTGTATCATGTGTCGCTTAAACTAATTCGCTTATTCAAACTCGTGCTATACCATTATATGATCTAAACTTAAAATGTAAATATTGTTTGTTTTTATGTATTACATATTGTCAAGTTGTATGCAAATTATTTATTAGGCCCATCAGTTCCCGTGGGAGACGAGTGAACAACGCGTGCCTCAAAACTCATTCATTAGGCCATCAGTTCTCGGGAACGATTGAACAACGCGTGCCTCTAAAACAATCATTGTAGTTGTGGTGCAAATTTAATATTATGTGTTTGTGATAAAATTTACATCTACATTTACTCATATGTGGATATCACTTTATTTTATAATCAATACATAAATACGTTAAATGTTTTTCATATGATTCACTCGCCAACTTTTTGTTTTACCCAAAACCATTTTACACATGATACAGGTGGACAGATGAAGCAAGAACACATAGGGAAAGTGCCTTAGAAGAAAAATAATGAAGTCTAGAAAGATGTATAGAACATGTTGTACTTGTATGATTTGATTGTATGATCTTCTTTAAATTGTAATAATAAATATGAAACATTATAATAAATGTCATGAGCTTTGATGAAAACCCAATCATGCCCCGATCACCTTTTTCCGCTGGGGGTCGGGGTGTGACAGATTAGTATCAGAGCTTTTGACTATAGGGATATAGGATAGGTTATTAGACCCTTAGAGCCTATACTATAGTTGATTAGATTTTAATTGTTTATGTGGTTACATGCAAACTCATGATGTTTATTTCTTTCATATTTATTACATACACAAATGCATGCAAACACTTCCAATATTACATTTTGTGATACATAATGAATTATACTTACAGTCAAACATACATACTTACATACATATTCATCATACTTATTTCAATGTTCACATATTCAAATCATCTTCATACTTCCGTTATTCAAGATTTTGTCGCATTTTTCATTTTTCAAATCTCATCAAAGTGAGTTCTGCGACGGGCATGTAGTAACTGTAAGGGTACAAGTACCGGTAGTCGGAACGTCCTGTCTAGGTTGGCATTCGTATAAATCCAATATAACGGACCAGTTTCCTACCTGGGGACTAAGGATGAGAGTACGAAGGACCTATTAGGCCAAAGCATGCCACACCAAACGTCGTTCGAACTAACCCCACTTTGAGGTGTCACCGTGTCCACACCTGGATACATTCCGAATATCATACGTTAGATACATATTTCTCGATTTTCTTCGGGTTTTAGTGTACGTAACCAGGCTAACACATGCGAACCATATGAAAAACCCGGTAATCATGGGGGCCCACATGATTACGAAGGTGAAGTATGGCGGCATGCAAGGCCCAATTACGAGCAGAGCCCAAGACATCCTATGGATGTAGTAGATTTATTATTCTATATTTATTTTATGAATGTTCATTCCTAAATACGACACATGACCCCTAAAACGTCCAACTCATACTCTTGATATGTATTCCTTGTAGATGTCTTCTAATCTCGCTCGTAGGAAGATGAGATCAGGAAAAGCCCGCGAGCGCATGGCTGCCCAAATCGCTCAACAAATGGCTGCCGTAATACCCAACATTGTAGTTCAAGTTCAACAAGCCCTTACCGCTAATCTCGTCAATCAAGAAGATCAAAATGTTGTCAACCCTCCCCCAATTACCACTAAATGCACCTTCAAGCATTTCAAATCCTGCGACCCTCCAAAATACGAAGGGACTGAAGGTGTCACCATTCTCCTCCATTGGTTTGAAGAAATGGAAAACACTTTTCTAAATTGCGATTGCCCCGATGATCGCAAAGTGCGATATACTACCGGTCGTTTACTTGGAATAGCACTTACATGGTGGAATACAGAGAAGGCCAAACGAGGTGTTGAAGATGCTATGACTTTGACTTGGGAAGAGTTGAAGGAAATCATGACAAGACGATTTTGCCCAAGAAGCGAAATCAAGAAATTGGAGGATGAGTTCTATGCTTTGAAACAAAAGGAAGGCGATCACACCACATACAACAAGAGATTTCTTGAGTTAAATCAAATGGTCCCCAACTTGTTCACTCCCCTCTACCGTTTGATCGAGCACTACATTCGAGGTCTTCCTTCAAAAATCCAAGACTCTGTAATAAGTACCACACCTGCAACTTTGGAAGCAACAATGGAGTTAGCTACAGAGCTCACCGAAAACCGCATACGTAATAAAGACTTCAAGGAGGAGAAGAAGAAGGATAAAACATCAACTGAAACCTCAAACTCCACCCAAACTGAATCCCCTTCTCAACCCATTTCTAAGAGAAAACGAGATGGGCAAATTTTCGATGTCACCCAACACAATCAACCAACTTCACAAGCCATACCCCTCCAAGCTATCCCAATCACTCAAGTAGCACCCAACTCAACTTACCCAAATAAGAAACCTTACCTTGGACCTCACCCTTAATGCAACACCTGTTTTTATCACCATCCATCTACCTTACCTTGTCGACTATGTGCGAATTGTGGACGCTATGGTCATTTGAGCAAGGTTTGCCGCACCTCTCAAAACCAAACCTCACCCCCTACTCAAAACATGATCCAAACATATCAACAACCCCAATGCCCCATGCTTCCTTATGTTCGAGCTTGTTTCAATTGTGGCGACCCTACCCACTTTAGAAACACGTGCCCTCGATTGGTTAACATCATAAACGCCCAAGCTCAAGCCAACCCAGTTAACCAAGCAAATCAAGAAAACCTAACCACTAGGCCACCAGCAAGAGGAAGAGTTTACAACATCAACGCCAATCCTGTTGAAGATAATGACGGCCCAAATGAACCACCCAACTAGTCTTCTTCACCAAAAATCAAGATTCAACTCCAACCGCTTAGTTTTTATGTTTTCTTTATGTTATCTCAATCTTCATGTATCTCAATTGGAAATTTATATATCCAAGAATCTTAATGCGAATTACTATTTCAATTTTGTTTATACTCATTGATTTAACATTCATATCATCATACATCTCGACATATCTCACTCTCATCATTCAAAGAAGTTGGGTTGTGTCTCACTTTTACCTAGACTAACCCCTTCATCATAACAAACGAGAGAGGTACTGTCATCATTCAAACATGTATACTTTCAGAATTTAGACTCAAGCTTTGGTTGTTGTGTTTGTTTATGTTTTAGAGTCACATAGAACTAATCATAACTTGCTGATAAAGCCAATGAAAATTTGACAAGAATATGGTGGATACGCCGCTGGTACTTCCTATATATAAGTATTCTTGCCAAAGGATCAGAGGCATTGTCAGGCGGTTATGAGAAGTTCCATGTAGGATTTAGTAATGTCATGGTTAAAGTTTGTTTTATACTCACTGATTTAGCATTCATATCATCATACATCTCAACGTATTTCAATCTCATCATTTAAAGAAGTTGGGCTGTGTCTCACTTCTACATAGACTAACCTCTTCATCATAACAAACGAGAGAGGTACTGTCATCATTCAAACATGTATACTATCAGAATTAAGACTCAAGCTTTGGTTGTTGTGTTTGTTTATGTTCTAAAGTCACATCATAGAACTAATCATAACATACTGATAAAACCAATGAAAATTTGACAAGAATATGGTGGATACGCCGCTGGTACTTCCTATATATAAGTATTCTTGCCAAAGGATCAGAGGCATTGTCAGGCGGTTATGAGAAGTTCCATGTAGGTTTTAGTGGTAGAAGTTTTGTTTTAGGGTATAACCTTATCTTTCCAAACGTATCAAAACTCATATGCATAAAATCATACCTAGTCAATCAACTCTGTATATCAATATTCTTAATCTTAGGCATCAAAAAGCGATTCCTATAGCAGGGTATTCAACCCTTACTAGGAACGTTACCGCCTCAAATAAAAATTTAAACTTTTACCCCCTTCTAAGTATGTAATTGTCAAAACCACCCCCCTTTCGAGTCAAACATACCACTACTTAAATTTCGGGACGAAATTTCTAAAAGTAGGGGATACTGTAACATCCGTAAAAAAACGGGTTTCCAAAACCCGCTTCGTTTATTAATCGAATACCCAGTTAAAATTTTTCGTTGTATATTTATCGCCCAAATTAATTCTAAACGATACATAATTAATAAATATATTAGAATTTAAAAACTAGAATTTAAAATTTCTAAGAAATACTGAATAAAAATAAATGGGATAGCCGGGTTTCGAACCGGGTCTCCATCGAACCCACACGCAACACACACCACTGAGCTACACACATTGATTGGTTTTTATTCAAACAATTTAATTGATATATACAAACAAAGGTCAAACCCGCAATTCAAAAAGGGCGGAAACCAGTAACTGTCGAAAACACAATCAAGCTCAATTAACGTTTTCCTTACGATTAAACGAGTGTAACTGATGCTAAACATCGGTTATAACTGAAAAACCTTAAAGCCACTCATTCAAATCGTCAAAACCTTAACCGTATGATTTTTTGGAATTTGAAACCGAAATGCAATTAAAATCGAGTTATACTTTACATCGACGTATTCATCATTTGAGCTTGTGAATCTATCAAACTTACTCTCTCAAACTCGCTCAGAAAACCTCGCCGCAAGTCGCCGGAATCCTCTGTAAGTTAACCGGAAGTTATCGCCGGAAAAGTTCGCAACTCATTTCATCCCTTCTGCTTACTCTAAAATAAGACTTTTAGAGCTCATACCGAAATCACCCACACTCACCTTAAACTCCCTGAAGAATCTCTGTCGCAAGAAATACATCGCTGGAATTCTCTGCAAGTCGCCGGAAAACCGAGACTTACACCAAAACGGTAAATACCTCGACTCTTTCGGTTTCAATATTAGTGTCACACCCCGACCCACAGCGGATAAGGTGATCGGGGCATGATTGGGTTATCATCAAAGCTCATGACATTTATTAAACGTTTCATATTCATTAATACAAATTAAATGGAAATTTACAATGATTGCTACAACATGATCTAACTAACAATCTAACTCCTTTGTTCTCTTTTAAGGCATATCCTATGTTATCCTTGCTTCAACCTGTTCACCTGTATCATGTGTAAAAAGGTTTTTGGATCAACATAATGTTGGCGAGTGAATCCTATGGAAAACATTTGAACAATTTATTTAGATTGATTATGAAATATGTGCACAACCAAACATGAGTAAAATTAGATGTAACTTGATCAACAATCATAAGATGTTAAATGAAACACTCATGAACAATAATGGAACAATTAAAGGCACGCGATGCTCAACTCGTCTCTCACGAGGAACTGAGGGGCCTGATGAATGAATTTCATAAACATGATAATATGAATAACACAACTACAAACAATATAAACTTAATGAAAACACACATAAACAATAATGAATTTGAATTGAAGCACGCGATGTTCTACTCATTACCCACGAGGAACTGATGGGCTTAATGTATGAGTTTCATGTAATTTGACAAACGGAATATAAGTAAATCACAACAATAAATCAATCTAAGTTTAAGTCATGATGTGGTATGGCACAAGTTTAAATAAATAAATTAATTATTTCATAACACATGACACACCCCAAAACGTGTAATTTAAAAGGGGGAATTGTAAGATTCACTCACAGTGGGTGCGTTCGGTTGATGATGATGAATGCACGCGAAGTGGTTTTAACCACGAGTGAGATTTAACCTAGATAAATCGCATTATGGTTTGGTGAGTAAACGGATTTTATTAAACTATTTTAGTAGTATTGTTGGGTGTATTTTTGTGAGTTTGAAGCTATTTTCTAATCTTAAAAATGTTATTTTTAAGTATTTATAATTGATTTTTAATTAAAATAATTAAATAAAAATAATAAAAATATTTATTTTTTTCTGCTACAGTTGACCTTGACTTGTTGACTTTGACTGGTCGTTGACCGGTTTGCGGAATATTGTTGTGCGCTCGGTGAGGCTCGAACCCGAGACCTCCCGTACGCGTGCACGCAGCTCTACCAACTGAGCTACGTGTCTAACCCGTTATATATCCGATTTTAATTATATATATACATTAATTAGAATTTAAACAGAAAATCATTTTTATTTTAAAAACAGTTTAAGGCGAAACGGTCATGCACACCACAGGTCTCGAACCCGGGACCTGTGGGTTAATCTAACACACAGTCCACCGCTGGACTGTGTGTTCAACATGTTATAATATTCGGTTTTTATTATACTTAAATACAAAATAGATATTTCCTTTTCTGCCTTATTTAAAAGAAAAGATAATTGTCCGAGTCGGTGCTGAGGACCGGACTCGAACTCGTGACCTGTGATATAAACAGACACACAGTCCACCGCTGGACTGTGTGTATAACTTGGTTATTATTCCGGTTATTAATATACTTAACATATAACTAAGGCGACTCCGGTTCAGTAATAAAATAAAAAAAATAGATTTTATTAAGGCAGCGTGTGAGACGGGAATCGAACTCGAGACCTTTGCATAATTAACGTCTTATGTGCACACAGTCCACCGCTGGACTGTGTGTCTAACCCGATTAAAATCATGATTTATAATATACTTATATGATATGGAAGTGCGTCGTCTTCTTCGACAAAGTTGAACCAGAATCGGGTCTGACTGGTTCGAGTTTTTATTCAAG
This sequence comes from Scalesia atractyloides, assembly GCA_947069175.1. Lineage (NCBI taxonomy): Eukaryota > Viridiplantae > Streptophyta > Magnoliopsida > Asterales > Asteraceae > Scalesia > Scalesia atractyloides. Next base: position 91,104,714 of record CAMTDV010000001.1, read on the forward strand.
TTTCCATAGTGTTTTAGGTTAATTACTGGTGAGATAGAAGTGAAAAGGAAAAGAAACTGAGCGGAGAATATACCGACTGAACTCTCTGTTTTCCGGCAGAAACTCCGGCGACTGAATTCAACTCCGGCGACGTGTTCCTTGTAGCAGCTAGTCTCCGAAAAGTTTGGAAAAGGTAAGGGTATCACCGGTATAAGCTTCAGAGGTTCAGAAAAGCTCGGCAATGGGGAAAACCGGTTTTCCGGCGACGAACAGGTTTATTCCGGCGAGAGAAATTACGCCGTGAAAATATGTGATTTTTAGCGAAAAAGTTTGCAGACGATTGTGGTTGAATTTATAGGGAATAATCGAAATGTATTTGGTCTGATTTTGAACTGTATTCATCAATTTAAGTTTTCCGGCGGTTTTGAAAAGTGTCGCGGACTTCAAACATCGGTTATAACCGACGTCTGATTAAAGGTTTACGTTATAACGTAAATCGTAGTTAAGGCTCGCGAATATTCCGGGATTCCGACGACTGAACCGTTTGGGCGCCGGTTTTGAATTTGTAAAGTCACTATATCAATTAAATGATTCTGTTATTCATCAAACATAACAAGCGGCGCAGTGGTTTGTGTGTGAGAGTTAAGACTTGATTCTGGTTCGGTACAGACCCGGGTTCGAAACCCGGCAGATGTATTTTATTTTTATTTTGCGATTTTTGACGGTTTTTCAAAAACTAAATATATATTCCCGTATAATAATTGATTACGGATCGTTTAAAAATATTTTGGGCATTTAATTCGCAACGAAAATTTTGACTGACTGTTCGGTTGATAAACGGAGCGGGTTTGGTAAATCCGTTTTTTGACGGATGTTACAGTATCCCCTGCTTTTTAGAAATTTCGTCCCGAAATTTAAATAATGATATATTTTGACTAAAAAGGATGATGACGTTTTGTTTGACAGTTGTATGCTCAGAAAAATGAGGGTTTAAGTTTTTGTTCGAGGCGTGGGTAACGTTCCTTGTAAGGGTTATGTACCCTATTCAGGAATCGCTTTTTGTTGCCTACTGTATGAATATTGATAAACAAGAATGATTCGCTAAAAATGATATCATGCATAAGAGTTTAGATACGTTTGGGAAAAATATGGTTATATCCTAAGGCAAAACTTCTAACATTACAATCTACATGGAACATAAATAAAAACACAACAGCTGATATCCAAACATGAATGAACACATCAGCAAATATTTGAACATAAACATAACAGCAAATATTCGAACATGAATGAACACATCAGCAAATATTTGAACATGAATAAACACAACAGCAAATATTCGAACATGAATAGACACATCAGCGAATATTTGAACATGAATAAACACAACAGTAAATATTTGAATCCACATTCTGATAACATATATGTTTGAACGATGGAAGTTCCTCTCTCGTTTGTTATGATGGAGAGGTTAATTTATGTAGAAATGGAACACAATCCAATCTCTTTAAATAACATGATGATATAAATGTATCACAAATTCCAACCAAGGCAATAATAAATCCTACCTGGAACTTCTCATAACCGCCTGATAATGCCTCTGATCCTTTGGCAAGAATACTTATATATAGGAAGTACCAGCGGCGTATCCACCATATTCTTGCCAAATTTTCATTAGTTTTATCCACAAGTTATGATTGGTTACCAAGAAACTAATAAATCCTACATAGAACTTCTCATAACCATCCGTTAATGCCTCTGATCCTTTGACAAGAATACTTATATATAGGAAGTACCAGCGGCGTATCCACCATATTCTTGTCAAATTTTCATTGGTTTTAACAGTGAATTATGATTAGTCCTATAACTCTACAATCAATACAACAAACATAAATTACTGAAATGAAACATATCTGTGCGATCAAGGCTCAATCGAACGGAGCCGATCGTATTGCATGTACTGAAAATGAAATTGTGTGCTCAAGGCTCAATCAAACGGAGCCGAACATATTGAATGTACTGAAATTGAAATTGTGTGCTCAAGGCTCAATCAAACGGAGCCGAACATATTGCATGTACTGTATATGAATAACTTAACCACACAAACAGCCTATGCATGGAACCTCTCATAACCGCCTGATAATGCCTCCGATTATTTGACAAGAATACTTATATATAGGAAGTACCATCGGCGTATCCACCATATCCTTGTCAAATTTTCATTGACTTTATCCGCAAGTTATGGTTAGTTCGATGCGACTCTACTACAAACACCACAACCACAAGATACTGATAATGAAATTGTATGTGTGCTCAAGGCTCAATCAAACGGAGCCGAGCGTATTGCATGAACTGGAAATGTGAATAAATCTGTGTACTCAAGGCTCAATCAAACGGAGCCGAGCATATTGCATGAACTGAAAATGAGAATAAATCTGTGTACTCAAGGCTCAATCAAACGGAGCCGAGCATATTGCATGAACTGGAAATGAGAATAAATCTGTGTACTCAAGGCTCAATCAAACGGAGCCGAGCATATTGCATGAACTGGAAATGAGAATAAATCTGTGTACTCAAGGCTCAATCAAACGGAGCTGAGCATATTGCATGTATTGAAATGTAATATTACGTAACCGATCAAGGCTCAACAAACGGAGCCGATCGTGCGGGCACGCCAAGATCAACCACATAATAAAATGGGGATCCAACTCAACCTCGATGGATGGGGAGCCACGGCCTCGGCAAAATCGTATACTGAAAACAATATATAATATATAATATACCATAATTACTCTAACAGTCTACCCATGTGATAAAGAAAAACATAAGACTAAACAATAGAAGTTGAATCTGGATCTTCGGCGAAAAGGACTAGCTGAGTATCTTCGTTTGGGCCGTCATTATCTTCGACAGGGTTGGCGTTGATATTGAAGACTCTTCCTCTTGCTGGTGGCATAGTGGTTGGGTTTTCTTGGTTTACTTGGTTAACTGGGTTTGATTGGGCTTGAGTGTTGATAACGTTTACCAATTGAGGGCATGTGTTTCTAAAGTGGGTAGGGTCGCCACAATTGAAGCAAGCTCGAGCATATGGGAACATGGGGTGTTGGGGTTGGTGATAAGTTTGGGCCATGTTTTGTGTAGGGGAAAAGGTTTGGTCTTGAAAGGTGCGACAAACGTTGCTCAAATGACCATAACGTCCACAAGTTGTACATAGCCGGCAAGGTAAAGTAAGGGAATGGTGATAAAAACAGTTGTTGCATCGAGGGTGAGGTCCAAGATATGGTTTCTTATTTGGGTAAGCTGAGTTGGGTGCCACTTGGGTGATTGGGATAGCTCGGATGGGTATAGCGTGAAAAACTGGTTGATTTCGTTGGGTCGCAGCGAAAAGTCGCCTGACTCTTCTTCTCTTAGGTTTGGGTTGAGAAGGGGATTCGGGTTGAGAAGGGGATTCGGTTTGAGTGGAGTCGGAGGTTTCAGTCGATTCTTTATCCTTCTTCTTCTCCTCCTTGAAGTCTTTGTTTCGGATTCGGTTCTCGGTGAGCTCTGTTGCTAGCTCCATTGCTGCTTCCAAAGTTGCAGGCTTGGTACTTATCACAGGGTCTTGAATCTTTGACGGAAGACCACGAATGTAGTGCTCGATCAAACGGTAGAGGGGAGTAAACATGTTGGGAACCATTTGATGTAATTCGAGGAACCTTTTGTTGTAGGTGGTGTGGTCTCCTTCCACTTGCTTCAATGAGTAAAATTCATCTTCTAGCTTCTTGATTTCGCTCCTTGGACAAAATCGTCTGGTCATGATTTCCTTCAATTCGTTCCAAGTTAAGGACATAACATCTTCCACACCTCGTTTGGCCTTCTCTGTGTTCCACCAAGTAAGTGCTATCCCATATAGTCGACCGGTAGCATAACGCACTTTGCGATCATCAGGGCAATCGCAATTTAGAAAAGTATTCTCCATTTCTTCAAACCAATGGAGGAGTGCGGTGACACCTTCAGTCCCTTTATATTTCGGAGGGTCGCATGATTTAAAATGCTTGTAGGTACATTTAGTGGTGTTTGGGGAAGAGTTGAAAATGTTTTGGTTTGCTTGATTGACAGGATTATGGGTAAGTGCTTGTTGAACTTGAATTACAATGTTGGGTATTACGGCAGCCATTTGTTGAGCGATTAAGGCAGCCATACGTTCGCGGGCTCTTCTTGCTCTCGTCTTCCTACGGGCGAGGTTAGAAGACATCTACAATGAATACATGACAAGGGTATGAGTTGGATGCTTTTGAGATCATGGGTCGCATTAGGGATGAACATTCATAAAATAATCATACAAAAATACCACATCCATAGGATGTCTTGGGCTTTGCTCGCTGTTAGGCCCGTCATGCCGCCATACTTTACCTTATGTAATCATGTGGGCCCCCATGAATTAACGGTTTTTCATATGGTTCGCATGGTTTCTGCCTGGTTGCGTACACAAAACCCGGTGAAAATCGAGAAATATGTATACAACGTGTGATGTTCGGAATGTGTCCAGGTGTAGACACGGTGACACCTCAAAGTAGGGTTAGTTCGAACGACGTTTGGTGTGGCATGCTTTGGCCTAATAGGTCCTTCGTACTCTCATCGTTGGTCCCCAGGTAGGCAAACTGGTCCGTTATATTGGATTTATACGAATGCCAGCCTAGACAGGACGTTCCGACTACCGGTACTTGTACCCTTCCAGTTACTACATGCCCGTCGCAGAACTTACTTTGATGAGAATTGAAAATTGCATAAAATCTTTGGATAACGAGAGTATGAAAATAAATTGAACACATGAACATCGATATATGTATAATGAATATGTATATATGTATAATGAACATGTATATGAGCATGTATGTTTGACTGAAATGTAAACAAATATGAAACAAATAAATATCACAAGTTTGTAAGTAACCACCTAGTCAATTTAAAATTTAGGCAGACTATAGTATAGGCTCTAAGGGTCTAATAACCTATCCTATATCCCTATAGTCATGGCTCTGATACCAATCTGTCACACCCCGACCCGCAGCGGATAAGGTGATCGGGGCATGATTGGGTTATCATCAAAGCTCATGACATTTATTAAACGTTTCATATTCATTAATACAAATTAAATGGAAATTTACAATGATTGCTACAACATGATCTAACTAACAATCTAACTCCTTTGTTCTCTTTTAAGGCATATCCTATGTTATCCTTGCTTCAACCTGTTCACCTGTATCATGTGTAAAAAGGTTTTTGGATCAACATAATGTTGGCGAGTGAATCCTATGGAAAACATTTGAACAATTTATTTAGATTGATTATGAAATATGTGCACAACCAAACATGAGTAAAATTAGATGTAACTTGATCAACAATCATAAGATGTTAAATGAAACACTCATGAACAATAATGGAACAATTAAAGGCACGCGATGCTCAACTCGTCTCTCACGAGGAACTGAGGGGCCTGATGAATGAATTTCATAAACATGATAATATGAATAACACAACTACAAACAATATAAACTTAATGAAAAACACACATAAACAATAATGAATTTGAATTGAAGCACGCGATGTTCTACTCATTACCCACGAGGAACTGATGGGCTTAATGTATGAGTTTCATGTAATTTGACAAACGGAATATAAGTAAATCACAACAATAAATCAATCTAAGTTTAAGTCATGATGTGGTATGGCACAAGTTTAAATAAATAAATTAATTATTTCATAACACATGACACCCAAAACGTGTAATTTAAAAGGGGGAATTGTAAGATTCACTCACAGTGGGTGCGTTCGGTTGATGATGATGAATGCACGCGAAGTGGTTTTAACCACGAGTGAGATTTAACCTAGATAAATCGCATTATGGTTTGGTGAGTAAACGGATTTTATTAAACTATTTTAGTAGTATTGTTGGGTGTATTTTTGTGAGTTTGAAGCTATTTTCTAATCTTAAAAATGTTATTTTTAAGTATTTATAATTGATTTTTAATTAAAATAATTAAATAAAAATAATAAAAATATTTATTTTTTTCTGCTACAGTTGACCTTGACTTGTTGACTTTGACTGGTCGTTGACCGGTTTGCGGAATATTGTTGTGCGCTCGGTGAGGCTCGAACCCGAGACCTCCCGTACGCGTGCACGCAGCTCTACCAACTGAGCTACGTGTCTAACCCGTTATATATCCGATTTTAATTATATATATACATTAATTAGAATTTAAACAGAAAATCATTTTTATTTTAAAAACAGTTTAAGGCGAAACGGTCATGCACACCACAGGTCTCGAACCCGGGACCTGTGGGTTAATCTAACACACAGTCCACCGCTGGACTGTGTGTTCAACATGTTATAATATTCGGTTTTTATTATACTTAAATACAAAATAGATATTTCCTTTTCTGCCTTATTTAAAAGAAAAGATAATTGTCCGAGTCGGTGCTGAGGACCGGACTCGAACTCGTGACCTGTGATATAAACAGACACACAGTCCACCACTGGACTGTGTGTATAACTTGGTTATTATTCCGGTTATTAATATACTTAACATATAACTAAGGCGACTCCGGTTCAGTAATAAAATAAAAAAAATAGATTTTATTAAGGCAGCGTGTGAGACGGGAATCGAACTCGAGACCTTTGCATAATTAACGTCTTATGTGCACACAGTCCACCGCTGGACTGTGTGTCTAACCCGATTAAAATCATGATTTATAATATACTTATATGATATGGAAGTGCGTCGTCTTCTTCGACAAAGTTGAACCAGAATCGGGTCTGACTGGTTCGAGTTTTTATTCAAGTTTCCATAGTGTTTTAGGTTAATTACTGGTGAGATAGAAGTGAAAAGGAAAAGAAACTGAGCGGAGAATATACCGACTGAACTCTCTGTTTTCCGGCAGAAACTCCGGCGACTGAATTTAACTCCGGCGACGTGTTCCTTGTAGCAGCTAGTCTCCGAAAAGTTTGGAAAAGGTAAGGGTATCACCGGTATAAGCTTCAGAGGTTCAGAAAAGCTCGGCAATGGGGAAACCGGTTTTCCGGCGACGAACAGGTTTATTCCGGCGAGAGAAATTACGCCGTGAAAATATGTGATTTTTAGCGAAAAAGTTTGCAGACGATTGTGGTTGAATTTATAGGGAATAATCGAAATGTATTTGGTCTGATTTTGAACTGTATTCATCAATTTAAGTTTTCCGGCGGTTTTGAAAAGTGTCGCGGACTTCAAACATCGGTTATAACCGACGTCTGATTAAAGGTTTACGTTATAACGTAAATCGTAGTTAAGGCTCGCGAATATTCCGGGATTCCGACGACTGAACCGTTTGGGCGCCGGTTTTGAATTTGTAAAGTCACTATATCAATTAAATGATTCTGTTATTCATCAAACATAACAAGCGGCGCAGTGGTTTGTGTGTGAGAGTTAAGACTTGATTCTGGTTCGGTACAGACCCGGGTTCGAAACCCGGCAGATGTATTTTATTTTTATTTTGCGATTTTTGACGGTTTTTCAAAAACTAAATATATATTCCCGTATAATAATTGATTACGGATCGTTTAAAAATATTTTGGGCATTTAATTCGCAACGAAAATTTTGACTGACTGTTCGGTTGATAAACGGAGCGGGTTTGGTAAATCCGTTTTTTGACGGATGTTACAATTAGACTATTACTAACTTCAATCCATCAACCAGAATCAATCCCAGACGACGTAGCCGGAATATTCTGAACTCGCCGGAAAACCTCTGGAATTTCCAAAATCACGCTGTGAATCGGTATAATCATTTAAACCTTCTGTTAATCCTTGTTTAGTAACCCAATTTCACAACTAATCGATCAAAACTGTTAATTGATTAAATCAGACGGAATATACAAATCAGAGCCGACGACCATTGCTGGAATTCTGAGAAATACAGTCTGATCGGTACATTCGATTCCTTAACTCTTCTTATCCTTTACATTTCAACCAGTAATATGTTCGATGAACGATTTAATCAAGAACAGAAGAATATCGGTCGTCTGAGTCTTTGAACGAAGAAGACGAAGTCGACGATGTTTATAAGATTAATTAAAACAAGTTATTAAACCGGGTTAGACACACAGTCCAGCGGTGGACTGTGTGCAAACAATTAGCACACGTCTCGAGTTCGATCCCTGACACAACCTCACTCTCTGAAATAAAAATCTTCTTTTTAAACCGAACCGGATCAACTCGCTGTAAGATGTTAAGTTTAATAAAAATCAGTATATTAACCAGGTTAGACACACAGTCCAACGGTGGACTGTGTGCAACGCTAAACAACAGGTCCCGGTTCGAGTCCTATATTTTGCACCGGTTCGACTAGTTTAAAAACCTTTTTAATTAAATAAAATTCTGAATAATCTAAGTAGTATATAAATATAATTAAAAACAGAAATAATTCGGGTTAGACACGTAGCTCAGTTGGTAGAGCTGCGTGCACGCGTACGAGAGGTCACGAGTTCGAGCCTCACCCAGCGCATATATACACAAGACCGAACCGGTCAACAGTTAAAGTCAGTGGTCAACGGTCAACTGGTCAAAAAGTCAAAAAATTTTATTTTCTTTTATTTATTAATTTTATCTAAAAATCAATTAAAAATACTTAAAAATAATATTTTTAAAAGTTAGAAAATTTCCTTGAACTCACAAAAATAAACCTAACAATCCCATTAAGAACACTAATTAAAAATATTAATCGCAAATAAAAATTTGTTTATTTATCGAACTATTATGTTATTATTTAGGTTAGTTCCCTTGCCGATTAAATCCGAATTCGTGCGCATTCATCATCAATCCAAGAAACGCACCCACTGTGAGTGAATTCTTACAAATTCCCCTTTTTATTCATGTTTTGGGGTGTATCATGTGTCGCTTAAACTAATTCGCTTATTCAAACTCGTGCTATACCATTATATGATCTAAACTTAAAATGTAAATATTGTTTGTTTTTATGTATTACATATTGTCAAGTTGTATGCAAATTATTTATTAGGCCCATCAGTTCCTCGTGGGAGACGAGTTGAACAACGCGTGCCTCAAAACTCATTCATTAGGCCCATCAGTTCGTTGAACAACGCGTGCCTCAAAACTCATTCATTAGGCCCATTAGTTCCTCGTGGAAGACGAGTTGAACAACGCGTGCCTCTAAACAATCAATTGTTGTATGTGTGTGCAATATTTAATATTATGTGTTTTATGAATAAATTTACATCTACATTTACTCATATGTGGTTATACACTTTATTTTATAATCAATACAATAACTACGTTTAAATGTTTTCATAGGATTCACTCGCCAACTTTTTGTTGACCCAAAAACCATTTTTACACATGATACAGGTGGACATGATGAAGTAAGGAACACATAGGAAAGTGCCTTAGAAGAAAAATAATGAAGTCTAGAAAGATGTATAGAACATGTTGTACTTGTATGATTTGATTGTATGATCTTCTTTAAATTGTAATAATAAATGTCATGAGCTTTGATGAAAACCCAATTATGCCCCGATCACCTTTTTCCCTGCGGGTCGGGGTGTGACAGTGTGTCCCATTATGTGGTGCATTGTATACTTTTTCCTATCATGCCCTTTTAGTATATTTTGAGCTAAGTAAACACGATTTCGCATTATGTCTTAAGTTAGTATGGAACCTCGCTTAGTTTGCGTTACTTTTTATTAAATTTTTTATTTTATTTTTTGCAATACCAACGTTTAGCTTGAGGGAGAATGTTAAAGAAATATCATAATTAGTTAGGCTATTAATATTTTGTTAAGTGAGTCTGTCTGGTCGTAAATAAGGATGCCCCTTCTGGGATTTTGAGCTAATTCAATACAATTTCACATGTCTCAAGTCCTTTTACCAACGTTTTATACTACTGCTCATTATCTTGGTTAAGTGGACTTCTAGAGGAAGACACATATCACATCCCACATTTTTGGTTCTGTTATTGAAAGAAACCCGTTCATGAAACTGTTATATTCTTTCAGGATTTAAAAACAGGGAAGTTTCATTTAAACCTTGATATTCCTTGATTTGGTTCATATCTTTTTCATGTTTACCATAATCTATGGATGAACCTAATATATTGGGTGTGGGGTCAACCGACCCCATAGCTTTTTATTGTTTATATGCAACATACATTACAGTTTTTCTCGACCAACTCCAGAGATTTTTGAACTCCCCAGCCCGAGATTTTTGATCTCACTTAGACTAGAACAATCTACACATGTTGCATTTTACAACAAATTTGAAAGCTTCAAAATGAGTATGGAATTCGATTAAGTACTTCACTATAAAATGAGTATCAAAAGCTACAACATTGCTTTACATTTTAGTGATCATGGTCACATTAAAAACTCATTGTAGCTCTTAGTTTTAGATGGTGCAACGACAAGTACTCGTTTATGTGATTTGTGCAGACCCAAACCCAAACCCAAAATTCAGACATCAAGTTAACAGATTCTAAGCAGTGAAAAAAACCAACATGGTGATGAAAATCTTGGGTTTATCATTGGCAGAAGCAATGGTTTTGAAGACTACATTGGGAGATAGGATATTAAGAACCATATATGGGTTGATGGTTTAAGGGGTTTTGTGGTTTAATCTACAATGGTTTTAATTCCTATACATCTACAATTATCCAGATCTTCATAATTACCTACGTACAATCGTGTGTAATTACAAACTAAAGAGTCTTTTTTCCTTTTATTTTTAGTACATATTTGTTTTAACAATTTTTATTTATCTTACATGTATGATACGACATAATTTGAATTCAGGAAAACGTAACAAAATGAGTTGAAACTTTCACCTTATGCTTAAGAAGTAAACAAACCTTGTTTAGTATAAATACTGCATAAGCTGATCTGATTTACAGAATTCTAGTTCTAACAAAGCTTCAGTTATTTGTGATCGGATGTTTGGAAAATAACGAACTAATGAAGTGTTCGAGCATTTTGCCAGTAAAAAACACTTCTATCCTACGTAGACCGGAATACTCAAAGCTATAAGAAGTGGAGCTGCAATCCATATAACTTCACCTTCAAGCACAAGTGCAAGAACCTAACTAAATTCAATCATAGTTGCTCTAAACGATATGAACAATGAAAGAAGTCCAATCATCTATCTTTTTGGTAAGGCATAAAGGAAGTCAACTTCTACCATTTTGGAAGTAAGAATCCCTAAAATCAGCAGCAACACTGAAATTGTTGAAGAAAATAAGGCAATGTCATTTGATACAATAAAACACATAAATGTTGTTACACGTAAATGTTGTTTAGGAACAACGGTTCGCCATCATTTTGATTTCTGCTTAGTATAGTGAACACAACTAAAAATGCCATTGTTACTAGGAGAGTTGCTACCACGATACATGAAGATGTTGTGTTATTCATCCTTTCTTGTCCTTCTTTACATAATCATTATGGGCATCACTGAAAATCATTCTTGGTGTTTGCCTGTTTTTGTTTAAAGCTACTATGCAGGAAGTCTCTTTGACCTTTTCCACTTCCTACACAAAAATGCATGGTATGTTAAGAACAAAAATGAAGAAACTTCGTACGTAGGTCTTTAGTTGTGTCTAGGCTAGAATAATCACTATCTTGTACTATTGAGTCTCACGTTGCATTTGTGCAACTACACCCGTCATGACATTAAGTCGATGAGGTGAAGCTAACTTTGCATCTATATGTAACGTATTTTCTTGAGCAAGATTATACACTCGTTCTTGGTGTTGTTTGAGGGTTTCAATAACAAACTGAACCCACCATTGTTGTTGTACCAAATTATGCCTGGGTTGGTTAATATGTGTTCTTCAATAAGATCATGAGCCCCATAATTGATTGTTGTAGTTATTGCAGAACCAAATATCTTCCAAGCTATTTCACCAGCCACCTTTTCAATAAGAATATTGCATAACGTTTTACAAGTAAGCTGTTACGGTTATCATTTACTTTGATATCATGTATACTCTTGATTGTTGGATCTACAAATAAAGAAATCTTTGAGTTGGTAATGACTTTGTAACGATATCAAAAATTTGTTCATTTGTGGAGATAAACTAAAAATGAAAATTTCCTTGAGCTACCTTTTCCCTAACAAAATGAAAATTAACTTCTACATAATTTGCACCTAGATTATCACACCACAGGGTTGGAACTGAAGTTTTGTCTACTCCAATTTCACAAAGAAGAGCTTTCGATCTTGAACCAAGAATTAATGTGTTGCCATATTACCACAACAATATTGTTGGGAAACATGATCATTTGCAGCGGAAGATTGTGATTGTTTCGAATCAATGTTCATGATTCTAAGTGTGGAAGTGTGCAGAATAGAACAAAGGAATTCGAAAAGATAAGATTGAAAGGACAATTCTTTATTAGAGAATGTCTTGATACTGGAAGTGGTTGCCGGATATCAAACTTATATACATTACATTTTGGCGGTTCCATATGGCAGGAATAACTGCCGGAACAGTTATTTGAAATCACCCGCTTATCACACCAAACATAAGTTATCATGCTAACCGAATATAAATTGTCTACTACTTATACATAAAGCATAATTAAGTTTAAATATAGTTCTAACATAATCCCCCTTAAACTTGATTATGCTTTGTGGCATACATCAAGACACTGTAGTTTGCTTCATAACAGCTTTCCGGGCTTCGTTGAAGTTGAACCTCCGACGTTTCTTATGTAGGTTCCAGGTTCCCTCCCTATCCCATAGAGAGCATAATGATCCGTTGCAGTCTCTTCATGTGCCGCATCTGCACTTCTTCTTCTCTCATGACCACCGCCGTTTGTTGACGAGCTTTCTCCTTCCCTTATGATCTCTTTATCGAACACCTTCTCTTGTATGGATTTAAACCTGTAATAATATATCAAGACATCCAAATACATGGCGTAAATGATTCTTATAAGTTCATCGTCTTGATATTCGAATCCCAAATCCTTAGCAATTGCCGGCCATAAGTTGTCATTTGTGACACTCTGATAGCCTCCGTCTCTCTCTACAATGACATATAAACCCACCAGATCGATCCTCCTGTCATCCGGCATCAATGGTGGAATAGGTCTTGAAGATATTATCTCCTCAAATTTCTTCTCTAAATCATGCTTGTATTTGAATACAAAATCTCTGTCATCGATCATATCAAGTGGTGCATTGCAATCCGCAAAGTCATGAAACTCTAGAGCCGTTATAATCAACCGACTCCAATCGTTTTCATCATCATTCGAAACATTTAGTGATTCAAAATAAGAATTTAAGTAATTCTCTTTGAATTCTTCGTTCACTGTACATAATTGTATCATCCTCTGTTTTTCATTTAAGCCCAGTTCGTCTTCTTTGGTTAATCCATTTACATCATTCACTGTATTTATTACTGGGGTTGAAAACATTGGAAATATCTTGCACGTGTTACCGGATTTTCTAACTGTAAAGCCTTCAAGTGTTAATTGATCAAGACTTAGGACGTTCCGGTCCAATTCCGGTGAATAGAACACGCTTTGTATTCTCAATGTATCATTCCCAGATTTCATTTCAACAGCCCCTATCCCACGTATGAACAGAAAATTGTTCTCTACAGATCTTGTTTCAACACCAATCATATGTTTTATATGTTTGAAAACATTTAAATTTCCAGTTGGACTGACGTACCAGATGTCTCCCCAAGTCCACCCTCAGTCCCGGTGACAATCATCTCGTTCTGGCCGTGAACATCATCATCCTGTCTTCTGATTCCGGTGTTGATTTCCTGTTTGATCAGTTGAGTGGCTTCATCGTTCTCTTTCGCCTTGCACATATAAATTTGGTGGCCCGATTAGTGGCAGTAATAGCAAAGCCTCGCAGGAGGGATCCGTCTATCTTTCTCGTTCTTCTCATCAACACAGTGTTGACATGGCATGGTGGTTGAACTCGGTTTGATTTCTGCACGCTTCCCAGACTTGGCTCTGATACCACTATGTTGGGAAACATGATCATTTGCAGCGGAAGATTGTGATTGTTTCGAATCAATGTTCATGATTCTAAGTGTGGAAGTGTGCAGAATAGAACAAAAGAATTCGAAAAGATAAGATTGTAAGGACAATTCTTTATTAGAGAATATCTTGATACTGGAAGTGGTTGCCGGATATCAAACTTATATACATTACATCTTGGCGGTTCCATATGGCAGGAATAACTGCCGGAACAGTTATTTGAAATCACCCGCTTATCACACCAAACATAAGTTATCATGCTAACGGAATATAAATTGTCTACTACTTACACATAAAGCATAATTAAGTTTAAATATAGTTCTAGCAAATATAACACTATGTGAACAGGTGGTCCGCAGTCTTCACCGACTCCCCACATAACAGACAACAATGAGAACTAACCTGAATGTGTTTTTTGATCAGTGCTACTAAAATTGGTAATTAGGCCATCTTAGCTCTCAATCCAAAAATATTGCATTTACTCGGAATCCATTGCACCAGTTAAATATAAAATCATTCATCATATTAAATAAACTAGAACTTATTCATCAACTCACTTTAACTTCTTTATTCAATTCACTATTCAACCTCTTTAATTCAGATTAACCCTTCACAGTTATGGTGTAAATCATTTGTGATACAAGCTTCAAAGAGATTATTTGAGATATACATAATACAATGCCTACACAAGAAGCATTTAGTTATTGAATCTTTCTGGTGGTTGTTCGCGTGCATCCCAAACAGGTTGGATTCCTACCGGTTGCAAGTATTTGTTGTTTGATGTTCGTAACAAACTAATGAATCCTTCGAGCACTTTGCTTGTGAAAAATGCTTCTTCCGTATGTGGAGTTAACTAGCTCCACAAGCAAAGGAAACTGCAACAACACATATAAACTCACCGGAATGCTCGTTGCTATAACTAGTGGAGCTGCAACCCATGCAACCTTATCTGTAAGCACAAGTGCAAGTGCTGAACTGAATGCGATCATAGTTGCTGCTATCAACATAAATAACAAGATAAGTCCAATCGTCAATCTTTTTGGTAAGGCGTAAAGGAAGTCATCTTCTGCGTATCAGGAAGTAAGAATCCCTAAAAACATCAACACTGAAGTTGATGAAGAGAATAATGCAATGGCATCGGACACGATAAAAAGCATAAACGTGTTATAGTTTAGATACAACGGTTTGCCATCTTCTTGAAATCCACCTGGGAGACCAAATATAGCTGCAAATCCCATTGTTACTACGAGTGCTGCTACCACAGTACATGAAGACGATGTGTCCTTCATCCATTGTTGCCCTTCTTTAAGTAAATCCTTATGTTCATCAGTGAAAACCATTCTTGGTGTTTTCCCATGTTTGTTTATATCTTCTTCATATAAAACAAAAATGCATGGCATTTGTTGGTCAAAATATATAAGGGAGGAAGGGGCACTTAAGGGTAAGTACTCTAGCTCCGACCAACCATCACTCGCCTCGTCAAATATTGCTCAAAGTACCCGTTAACTAGTAAGTGGTGGTAGGCGCCACCCATACCGCAAACTTTTTTTTATTTAAATAAAATCAAATGTTTTATAGAAAAGAAACTTCATTAAATAAAAATGCATAACTCAACACAAAAGAATAAAAATAAAATTAAAAAAATAATCCTACACATAAATAAGTCAATTTTTATAAGGTTAAAAAAATAAATAATTCTTTTTTATTTAAACGGTCATATAACCGTTGTGATCAACGTCAACAATAAAAGAACAACTTTCAAGCGGGTACCGGAGCTAGCCTCACCAACCCGCCAAGCCTACCCACAGATATGACGGAAATGTGCTGGCTAGGGTTCAAACCCGAAGAGTGCTACCTAGGAGTGCCCCGTCCACCTTAATTAACAAACTATTCAGAATTTTAAGTTTAAAGTTATCTAATCTCGCACTTGGTCAAAATATTAATGTAACAGCTAGCTAGTGCATTGTTAGCTACTATATATTACATATTTTATAATAAACCTTATTTTAATATATATGATATAAACTTAGATTTTTTTTCTACAACAAATTTTGAGAGCTTTTCAATCGGTTTTGTACGCACACGCCGAAAAAAGAATTATTTTAATTAATAAGAATAATAAAAACACAGATTTTTTAACAACAAAGTCAACCATCTCATTATCAACAAAAGCCCTGCAAGGAGCTGGGCAACCCAGCGTTGGGCATGTTACATGCAATCCAAACAAATAAAAAAACCCTCCTCCCACTATAGAAACTTTACAGACTTAAACCTCCCCCATACACCCCAATCCTTACTATCAATCTTAGATCTTGATGCCAACCATAACAAGGATAATTCTTTGAGGCCTTTACCTATTTGGACCGCACGTTGGTTAAAAATTCGATCAATCCTTGCTAACCAAATCCTCCACAATGTCGCAAGCGCGATAAGGTGGAAGACCTTCTTCCATTCTTCGAAGTGTCATACCCTTCACTGTCGCATTTGATGTCTCCATAACCAGGTAACTTACACCAAAGAAAAGAAAATGAGAGATTCGTTCCATTCAAAGTTGGCCTAATTCAAAATGGTTTCCATCATGCTTGTGACATTTCAAATTAAAAACTTAAAATGAATTATTTGTGATTCAAATAATACAAATTACATGTTTTCAAATAATACAAACATGTATTCGTACAAAACATGTAGTAGTATTTAACGAACCCTTCTGGTATTTGTGTTTTGATGTTCGCAATATATATATAAAGAGCTAATGAATCCTTCGACGTTCTGCCGGTGAAAAATACCTCTTCCATATGTGGATTTAACTAGCTCCACAAGTAAAGGAAAATGCAACAAGACAAATAAGCACACCGGAATACTCGTAGCTATAACAAGTGGAGCTGCAATCCATGTAACCTTATGTTTCAGCATAAGTGCAAGAGCCGAACTGAATGCAATCATAGTTGCTGCTATGGATATGAATAACGAAATAAGTCCAATTGTCAATCTTTTTGGTAAGGCGTAAAGGAAGTCAGCTTCCGCGTATCGGGAAGTAAGAATCCCTGAAAACATCAACACTGAAGTTGATGATGAAAATAAAGCAATGGAATCTGATACAATAAAAAGCATAAACGTGTTGAAGTTTAGGAACATCGGTGTGCCATCATCTTGATTTCCTCCTGGGAGAGTGAATGCAGCTGCAAATGCCATTGTTACTATGAGAGCTGCTACCACAGTACATGAAGATGCTGTGTCTTTCATCCATTGTTGACCTTCTTTAAGTAATTGTTTATGTTCTTCAGTGAAAACCATCCTTGGTGTTTTCTTCTCATTGTTTTCAGCTTCTTTATATGAAAGTTCTGTTATAAAGTTTCCGACTTCCTACAAAAGATGTACGGTATTTTTAATGAACAAAAAATTAACACAACTATTGTCTTTGTGTCTAGGCTAGAATAATGATCACCTGAAACCATTGAAGCTCACGTTGCATTTGCAAAGCTGCACCCGTCACAACATCAAGTCGATGAGTTGGAGCTAACTTTCCAGCTATATGTAATGCATTTTCTTTACCATAATGTGGTGTTACTGCAAATACTTTATGACATGACATTTGGTACACAAGATTGTACAGTCGTTCTTGGCGATGCTTTATGGCTTCAAGGAACAAACTAAATTTCTGACTTTTATGACTATCGTACCAGATTATGCCCGGGTAGGCGAGTATGCACTCTTCAATAAGCTCATGAGTGCCATATTCGACAGCTGTAGCTATTGCAGATCCTAAAATCGTCCAAGCTTTTTCACGATTGCCGTATCTAATAACAAATTTGCATATACGTTTTACAAGTTTGTTGCTCTGCTTATCATTTTCTTTAATATCATAGATCCTCTTCACTGTTGGAGCTACAATTACAAATGGTATATCAAACTTTAGAGATGGATCATGTTTCATACAAGAAGTAATTGTACCTTTAGGTGGTTTAGTAACACCATCTTAATTGATTTCAAGGTAGTTTTGCTAATTACAAGTAAATCTAGGTACGTTACAATTGGGGAGGGGAGTGAGTTTTCGCAAAAAGTGAAAGTCGCTCCACCCCATTGCGACTTCACTTTTCGCTTATTAGGTTTTGTCCAAACTCACCCCCACCCTTCCCTTCTTATTGCGACTTACATGTAATTAGCAAAACCACCTAGATCATCAAGGTGGCATTACTAAATTAGCTAAAGATACAACAAATTTCTACACATAACCATATACAATTATATAATGGCATATATAGCGTACCTACGTATCCAAGGGCATTCTGAAATCCAGCAATAAACTGTTCAAGAAAATATGTGCAAAAACTTTAAAAAGACCGGTTGTGCTTATATTCCTTTTAGACTCCATATTATGAATGTATACATTGGTTATCTGAAACAGCCTATACCTGATATGCAATCCTAAAGACCCTCGAAACATCAGGATGTAATAAGTAGATACTATTGGTTTTAAACACGCCTTAGAGCGATTTCAACTATTGCATGAGGTTAACAGGCCTTTGTTCTTAAACATGAACATATTATGGTAGATTAGGTTTTCAAGTAGTGTATTAGATATACATAAAAACTAGAGACTTATACCTTGCTAGATTTCCTTGACACGGATTCCTTTGGATAAGTAGCACTTTCATTGATCATTGATATCGCTACTGAATCAGCAGCTCCTTCAGTAGTTCCTTCATTGTTGTTCATAGGTATCACTTGCACCAAAAAAACACGAAAACATTAAAAAACATAAACAAAAGAGAACTATGAAATTTCGCCTTCACCTATTGTAGTAACGTAGATAGCGACAGCACCCCTACCTACACCGCTCACTATGTTTTCTTTACTGAAAATTGAATCAATGAAGTTGGTGGTTCATTGATAAAGTTAAAGCCTTTGGAAATACCTAGGATTGAAGGTATTGGGTTTAACTCCTATAAACGACAACAGTATTAACGAAATCAACCTTTCAATAAAAAGGTTTTCTATTAAGAGTTATTTTATTTTTAGTAATCTATTTGTTCTTTTTTGTAAAATCCTTTTAACAATATGGAAAACACTAGTTGTGTAAAAAATACTATCATTTTTTTTTGCTAAGAATAGCTAAATAGATAAAAAAAAATACCTTTTTATAAACCATCACATTCTATAATTTATGTTAAAGTTTCGTATCTATAACTTTTTAGTAATTTGTAATTATCACTTTTATTTAAAAAAAGTCGAACTTCATTTTTTTATAATTGCCCTTCTATTCATTATATTTACATACAAATTATTCATAAGTTAGTCGCTTACGGTATGTCGGTATGTAATGATTCAGTACTATTATTATTAAAATATTTTTTGGATAAGTGTTCTTGAACATCTAAAGGTGTTATTCAAAACTTTAACTGTTCTTGAACGAAGACCACAGACACTGTGACAGATTCAGAATTTATTTTCTGAGTACTGAAGATGCATAGGTCGATTAATATTTTTTTATTTTAAAGAGATTGCCCGCCTCTACACCTTTACAGGTGGCTCCGTTGACCGTGAGTTGCGAATATAAGATTCAAGCCTTTATTTTCTCTTAATGTGTTATCTAAATAAAAAAGGTAAGAATTTTCATGTTAAACTGCTTTCCTTTTATAGGTTATGTTTATTTTCAGTAACAATATAAACAAAACATAAAAAAACAATAAATTCAATGAAAGTAAAATTTGCAATTGATCTATTATCAATAAAATTATACTAATATAATTTTATATATTTTAAAATATATTATACTATTAAGAGTTTGTTTGTACTTAAGACAACGTGTTTTCACTCACAGACAATTATATATGACACTATCAAGAGTAAGAACTGAGATAGAGTCAAGTTACTAATATTATATGTAGATGGTAAAATATAAATAAAACATTTAATGTTGTAGTTAAAGAAATTGTTAGAGATTTATAATTTATTTTTGATTTTATGAATTAAAATTGTAATTTAGCTTGTTATTATATAAGGTAATATGCAAATTTATGTATAGTTTTATAGACTATATCATTTAAAATTTTCAACCTGTGTAGTATCCGATATCTAAAGTAGTTATACTAATAAATAAATAAATAACTTAGGAGTCACATGGTACCTTTCTAACATATCCATCTTGATTTTTGTTCTTGTAACCACCATATTCATATTCAGACCTTTCAATTATTTAATTATCTTTTGAACTTTTGTTATAATTATTAATAACATTATTGATATTATTTAAAAGAAAACCTTCATTTAAAATCTAACATTTTATTCTCGTTAATTTTAAAAAATTAAAGTCGATATGTTGTACGTACAACATGGGTAATTATAAATAGGTTGTGTAATTATCATATAAATGACGTAATTATTTTGATAAGTTGCTTATTGATGTATGTAGGGATAAGCATGGTACCCGTTCGGTAGCGAACCAATACCTGTACCGAAAAATGGGGAAATTGGTATTGATACGGGTGTCGAATCTACCGGTTTGGTATCGGTACCGGTATTTACCGGTGTTTTACCCGTAAATACCGGTACCAAAAAACGGGGAAAATGAGTACCGGTATCGAATATACCCGGTTTGGTTCGGTACCGGGCACCAAATGCTCATCCCTAGATGTATCTGCGTAATTATCACATGGGTTGCGTAATTATTTGTATATGTTGCGTAATTATTGTAGAAGGTTCATAATTATAAGGCGCAATTCCATATATACTTTTACAAACTTGCAAAATTATTGAAATATCATATATATATATATATATATAATTCATTAAAACAATTTTACCCTTATTTCTCTTAAATTTTGAAATCTTATATATGACTTTTAACTTCAAATAATATATTTAATCATTTCTAGTATTATTTATTTAGCTTAATATTATATACGGAGTATACTATTGTTTATGAGTAAAAATAAAAAATAAAAATAAAAATAGGTAAAAATAAATATAAGCTAAAAGTGTGTTACATACAAATATGAAGTTAAAGATAAACGTGTATGAAAACTTGAAGTTAAAAAATAAGGGTAAAATGATTATATCAGATTGTTTTTAATAAATATGGTATATTTGATATTTTAACTATTTTGTAAGAACATATATGATATTTTAGTTTTTGTTAGTATATATAAAATTTTTAAAATTTGTAAATGTATATATGAAATTAATATATATATATATATATATATATTATATATATATATATATATATATATATATAAACTTTCTTTTTTCCTTTTCACATTTTATGATATACTCAACCAATGTAATATAGAGATATGTGGAAAATCATAAATATAAGCACATTGATCAACACATTTGGCAAAATACACATTAACTTTTTTCATTGATTGATGAGTTTTACTGGGTTTTGATCAACCGCTTATTTTCATGATTTTCCCAAGGTAGTTTAAAAGAAAAGATTTACATGAATAGATAAAACGTCCCCAAAATCCAAGCCTCCTCCCACTTGCAAAATTTTCGGGTTTTTGAGCTAATATTTCCAAAGCCGTTTGGCCTGGCTCACTTTTACCCTGCTTACTGTTGTCTTCAAGCACGATGTCTGGGTTGCCATCGATTATTTCTAACGCAACATCTGCATCACCAAATTCAACCCTATATTTGAAAAACTAAACCAAACATGCATCAAAGGTTTTCCGTTTAATGTGTGAAGAAGAATCATTGAGAATGATTAGTATACATGAGTAGTGGATGCAGGAATTTTTTTTCAGGGGTTCTTTTTGTTGGAATTAATCTTGATGTTATAGGTCGTGTACGGTTCGAGCCGGTCATGTGTCAACATGATTAACGGGTCGTGGAATTTGTAAATGGGTTGCCAAACAACTAACGATTAATAGGTACGGAATTGGTCTAGGACTGACCTGGTTTCAAGGAAGCGCACGTGAAAAAATGAACGTGATTTGACCGAGTATGCAGGAGGAATAAGTTCATGCAGTTTACGTGGAATGTTTAATGTGTTTTTTTTTATTTTCTATATAAGCAGATTAGAGTGTAGTTTCCATTTACCACTTGTAAAATCTCTTTTGAAGTTCAATATACGAAAACTTGTTGCCAGTGTGTGTATAACTGGGGCCTGAACCAACATTTGGTATCAGAGCGAGGTTGAATCGAGGGTCGAGAAACAAGAGCGGGTGAAGACGGTGTTCGCCGTTTTGAGAGTCGGTTCGGTGAAGAGGGGAGCAACCCTCTAAACTGCGGGGTTGAGAAGATAGAGAGAACGAGACGGATACCGATTAAGGAAGTTGGAAGAAAGAAAAAGAAAATGGGTTCTGTGTGAACCGGACATGGTTCTAAGTGAGCCGTGTGGAGATGAAACCGATACATGAAATGAGTTCTTAGTGAACCGATCGGTTCTGATTGAGCCGGCAGAGACAAGGAAGAAGACGATCATTGTGATAGCGGAAGGGTTCTGTGTGAGCCGCATGAAGAAGATTGTTCTGTGTGAACCGAAGTGAACTGATCTGTGTGATCGGAAAAGAAGACGAAATCAAGACTAGAAAAGGGTTCTGGGTGAACTGAGAAGTGTAATGATCTATGTGATCGAATGTGTGTTCTAAGTGAAAGATTTCTGTCTGGAAAAAAAACATGGAGAATAATCTAAGTGATTCATGGTGGTGATTTTTGTGAATCTAAGCAAGAACGAAATCTGTGTGAGTTTATGGATCAGTCGAAAGAATTGTGTGGTTTGTATGATTCAAGTAAAGACTTTGTGTGATGCGAAGACGACCGATGTGGTAAACTGAAAAACGGCGGATCTGTGTGATCGATTTAAAAAAATCTGTGTGATAAAGTCTTGGCAGATAAGACCTATGCGGTTCAGCAAAGAGGGTATTCACAAGTAGATCAAAAAGGTATTTCTTACAGCAAGTAGCGGCATGTTCGTGTAGTTTCGGGCCTGAATTGGTAACTAAATTAGTGTCGTGTTGCAGTGGAATGGGGCTGCTAAAGGCGAGTGCGCAAGAAACCGAACCTGTTTGGTTCGTTGCAAGAAGCAAGATTAGCAAGAGGAAAGTTCCGGGTAGCAAGAAAAGCGAGATTGAACGCGACCAAGAAGCGAGCAGTAGCAAGAAAGAAGATCAAGATTAAGGGGGTGAATGTTGAAATTAATCTTGATGTTACGGGTCGTGTACGGTTCGAGCCGGTCATGTGTCAACATGATTAACGGGTCGCGGATTTTGTAAATGGGTTGCCAAACAACTAACGATTAATAGGTACGGAATTGGTCTAGGGCTGACCTGATTTCAAGGAAGCGCACGTGAAAAAATGAACGTGATTTGACCGAGTATGCAGGAGGAATAAGTTCATGCAGTTTACGTGGATTGTTTAATGTGTTTTTTTTTATTTTCTATATAAGCAAGATTAGAGTGTAGTTTCTATTTACCACTTGTAAAATCTCTTTTGAAGTTCAATATACGAAAACTTGTTGCCAGTGTGTGTATAACTGGGGCCTGAACCAACACTTTTTGCTAGATTCTTTATAATTCTCACAATTTTTTTCCAAATCATACAAGGTTAACAGTAAAAATTTTCATTTTTTTCCAAACCCAGGGCCCAGGATACGACACTGGGATACGTAACCATTGGCATTGTCTTAATTAGGATAAAATCTACATGTATGTGACTTACCGAAGAATCCAGCCACAATTGTGCGAGTGATGAGATGTCCGCCTGCGTTTCCAGTGTACGGACTCTTTCCTTCCTCCCCAACAGGTTTAGGTGGAGTCACAGCCAACAAGTATTTTAGCGTCTCCTTATTTCTGTGCCAGGCAGCCAAATGCAATGGCATATGCTGGTCGTTATTCAGAACTTGTGTCTGTGACTTATCGGAGTTGTGCTTTAGCAACAGCTTTGCAGCTTGTGTATTTCCAACCATAGCCGCAAAGTGGAGCGGGCTGTTTCCATATTCATTCTTCTTAAACAAGTAGTTTAGCCTCTCTGGCTCCGTTTCATTTTCATGCTTCTCAACAATAGCTTTCACAAGCTTCTCGACGAAACAGTGGGAGTGATTCGTCCCCACAGCCATGTGTAGTGGCGTATCCCCAAAGCGTGTTATCGGTTTCGTCATCAGACTTGGATCTTTTTGGAACTCTTCACTAACGGAATCCCACTTGTCATCTAGGGCAGCTTTGTAAATGGCTAACTCTTTTACATGCTCTTTATCAGTCATTCTGATCAAATTTGTATCAGCTGACTCTCAATCTTATGCTTGATCTCGAAATGAAGGTATACAATTTGATCACTGAACACAACTTAGAATATATAGTGAACAAAAAATCAAAAAAAATCCAGAAGATTCTTAATAAGACAGTAATTATGATTAGAGCATCTTAGATCGTGATAAGACAGTAATTATGATTAGAGCATCTTAGATCGTGGCACGTACTTTGGAAAACTAAATAAAAATTCCAGATTCTTTGTATTATTGTATTTAGTATAAACTAGCAGATGTAAACTTGCTTTAAATTGGGAGGGTTGGCATAATTTTAACATTTAAGATATAGTTGGGTGTTACATGCATGATGCGCGAGGACACTAAATAAGGTTTTTTTTTTCTTTTTTTTTAAAATTTGATCCCCGAATTAAAACAAGAAATGTTAATGTAATTTAAAAAACTGCAATAGTCTTGCCTTCGTTGTTCTTAGGTTTGAACCCTTGACTCTAGAGCTTCCCTGCATCATGTTAACATTCCCACACATTTCATAATAAAAAGACTTACACATCCTATCCATAATCCTACATATCCTAAGAACTCATGTGTTAGGGCACGTCTCATGGCAGTCTAGGAGTCGACCTTGGACATAATCCTAAGAAGGATGGATTTACATGTGAGATTCTTTGTTGTTAAAAAAAAGTGTATGACGGTATAATTGCACTGCCACTTCTCTATGTGTGCATGTGTTATTATTAACACATAAATAATAAGTATTTTAGCATCTCCTTATTTCTGTGGCCGTGATTCACCAAAAGCCTTGCAGCGAAATGGAGCAGGTTGTTTCCATAACGATTCGTCTGAAACAACTTATTCTTATCATCAACAGCAACAATACGTTCCACAAGCCTCTCCATGAAAAAGTGGGAGCGATTCGTCCCTATGGCGATGTGTGACGGGGTATCCAACGCCAATGTTATCTATTTCGTAATTCGGGGTAGGGGTGCTCCACTAGTGATGGAGTTCCATTATTCACAACATCAATCAAGTCTCGCCATGTCATCGAGCTTTATTCCATCACTAGTGATTGATTTTAGTGGAAATGTTCATCACTCACCACACCCAACAATTTCCCTCACATTCTACAACTTTTCACGCGTTGTGGCTACCACGAGTGATGAGTTTAACGAGTGATAGAATTAAGTGGCAGCGGTGTTCCATGCTACTCCACGAGTGATCGTTGCTCCATAACGCGACGCCCTGGGTGCCCTTAGGCTTCTATCTTTTTCAAACATTTCACTAACAGAATCCCAATCACCGTGTAGCAGCTTTGTAAATCGGTAAGAAAACCCATAATTAAGATTCTTAATAAGAAAACCCATAATTAAGATTCTTAATAAGACAGAGTAATTTATGATTAGAGCGTTAGAGATCGTGGCATGTTGTTTAGAAAGCTAAATAAAAATTCCAGATTTTTTTTTGTTATTGTAGGGTGACTTGGGTTCTCTAATTGATACCTAAGTTCAATCTCCATTTGTGTTACTTTGGTGGATAAGGCAATAATAGATGGAGCCTAGCCTCCTTGCAGAGGTGCCAGGCTCTATCCTGAGCCCACCCGTGTTTTCAGCCCACCGTGTGTTACGCCAGAGAGTTTTGCTCTTGTGGTGGCACAACGACTATCAAGTGGCAGGCGGCGGTATGGTTTCCCGGGGGAACACCCAAGCCAAACTCTGAAGCCAGCGTGGGCCTGGTTAAGACAACATGGTCTGGCCTGAGTGGGGCAATATGGTTCTCTAATTTGGAAAGTGCGGTAGCCTAATACAAGAAAGTCCCCTTCCAAAAAAAATTAAATTTAAACTAGTAGATATAAACATGTGTGGTGCACATGGTTGTTAATTTTATTTTTCATGGAACATCAATTTATTACACCTAAATACCACCCAACTTTACACCTTTATGAATTTGAATTGGCGCCACTTTTATAGATGTCAAATACCATACCACTAGACCACTAGCTAAGTCATGGATGTGGGAATTTTATTGTTGTGGGAAATTTGTAAGACTTGATTTTGAATAATATGTTTGTTGAAACGTAGAAAAAAATAAGAAGTTCGCAATAGCATATTAAAATTTAATAAATTACCGTGCAATTTAAATGCAACCTTAGATTAGCTTTGGCTTATATGGTTATTCTTTAATAATACAACTTGGTTCGCATATTTGAAAGGGTCTCATGGACAAGGATTCTATTTACAATGAGCAAAAATAATATATCTTGTAAACTAAATACATTATTGACTAGCTAGGTTGCTCAAATTGTTTGCTACAAACCAAAACAAAAATTGAAGATTTAGTAAAGATTAGAAATTAGAAATCTACTTACCGTAAAAAAGTAAAAAAAAAAACAACTTGAAGCAACTTTGTCGGCTTGTACGTTTGTGCTTTAGTGACTTGTACAGTATTACACATGACTCGGTTATGTAAGGCCCTGCGTTGCGGCGAGGATGTTAATTTTGTGGGAAATTTGTAATGCTCAGATTCGAATATAACTTATTTCAGAGCATGGATACAAATTTGCACGTCCCGTCGGTACATTCAGCATTTTATAAAAATGAGATGGGAAAAGAGAGAACAAAACCCTTGAGCAGCTTTGATAAAATACGTGATCGCTACAAAAGAAATGAATATTGAAACTAAAGTATGAGGGGAATGATGTTGCAGTCTCGCAAAAGTAATATATGGGATTGATTTATCGGTTACTAATAATATTGGGGGACTAATATTATGCGACTTATGTTTTGAATGAGATCCTTATTGCGAGTTTAGACAGCTATGCCACTTTGATTCTTATTGTAGGAATCTGTTCGCATAACATAAATAAAAACTTTTATTTAATTACTTACAATCTGTTCGCATAACATAAATAACCGTTTTGGTTTTTGAATTTTTATTTTCTTCTAGCTAAAATATAAATTTTCTTGCATTGGCTTTTGAAGAACTTGAATATGTGGAGTCTTTGGCCATTACTAATAGAAGCTCTTGCTGAATGAGCTTTCGATTTTTTTGGCAAGTATGTTAATATTCTTTCCTTTCACGTTTTAATATTCTCATTTGTTTCTTTTTTTTTAATCTTAATATTAATTCCGTTGTAATTACTTTATACATATTCACCTATTTTTCTGGTTTGTTTGTTCTGCACCTATGTGTGTGTAACAGGATATTGCGCCTTACCTCAAAACAAGCCATAAGTCAAGATTACCATTTTTAATAAGGGGGTCAAGGTCACCAAACGGTTCAAACTTATCAGTTTTAACTATTGCATCACAAGTATGCACATTTTTAATCTTTCTTTATATTTGGTGTTAAATGCAGCAGCAAGGGAGAGGCCAAAATAAGCAAGGAAGTCGAATGACGATAATACTACTTTAACTTAGAAGTTCGAAGTTGCAAAGGGCTTTAAGGTGAACTTTCATGCTGATCACAAACTATAAATAAGAAAGGGATGTGCGATTATTTATGGATGCTTCTCAGGTCATATGATACAGACAAGCATTTATGTTAGTCGTTTTTGTTTTGCATTTGTAGGGTATAAAATTGAGGTCACATATCATACTGCCTGAAAGACCTTGTTCTCTTTATGCATGTTTTATACATAAAGTTTATTTTTAATTCTTATGTTAGTCGTTGTTTTGTATATTTGGGTATGAAATTGAGGTCACATATTGTGAAGTTAATACCACCTGAAAGACTTTGTGTTATGTAATGCACGTTTATGTTAGGTCAATATTATCATAATTTTTAGTAAACAGGTCAAACTAATCATTTTTCGAATGGAACCGGACGAGTATAGAACTAGTTAGATGATTATATATCAAAATGCTCAGATTACGATCGTAAACAAAAGTCTTAAATTTTAATTGTCCATGTATTTCATAACATCTCTCAGATCTGCAAGAACAGAACAAAACTCATGGATGAATCGGTCACTGTAATACCTTGTAATCTTTTAGTGATGTACAAGCCAACACTAATAACTATGGTCTGGTGAAATTTTGACAGCGTTCCATTTGTAATTCGAAATTAGCTCCTTTGTCGCGTATGAGTGTTTGTGCGTATGAGGTCAAAACAGTGTTAATATATTCGCGAAAGAGTCCTGCACACGTAGGAGTCCTGCGCTGGATTGTTTGGTATAGTCAAAATGTCCCCGCCATGCCTTCATACTTTGGCTGGCCATCAAATGCAAACTCAAAACCCATGATGTCCTTGGAGCTGTAGTGTACTACATTTGGCAGGAAAGGAACTTGCGGAACCATAAGGTTGTCTGCAGTACTTCTGGGATGTTTGGGAGGGGGTTTGTTAACTGGAAGCCGAGATTTAACAGGAACACAAGGTTTAATTAAACACACTTTTTAATTAAAACAGAAAACGAATTAGAAAACATGTATAGAAAACTAAACCTTATCCCTATTTATAGTTATTCTAACTTGCCATACAAGGCACTAATTCTATTCTAAATAAACTAGACTAAACATACGGATAAATATAATTTCAAACATTAACTAATTATCTCTAATCATAATTTCCAGTTTAGCCCTTCCACTTTAGTCTCCTCCAAACCGCCCCTCCGAGACTATCCGTACCTCCCTTTCTTGCCATACGAATCAGCCTTCTTCATACTTGATATTGCGACTACTTTCACACTCCCTCTCAATATCAACACTCTTCATTCCCAGGCTTGAACAGAAGCTAAACATCTTTGACTTTGGCAATCCTTTAGTTAATATATCTGCTACTTGCTCGTTTGTGTTGACGTATGATAACTCAAGTTCTCCATTCAACACCTTATCACGCACATAATGATAATGAATCTCTATGTGTTTAGTACGAGCATGAAACACCAGATTCTCAGCTAGTTTAATAGACGACATATTATCACACAAGAGTTCCACCTTGTAATTTACTTCTCGGTTTAAGTCCTTCAACATTCTAACTAGCCATGTCGATTCTTTCACAGCCAGTGCCGAAGCTCTACACTCGGCTTCTGTAGAGGATAGGGAAATTGTGGGTTGTCTCTTGCTACACCAACTTATAGCACTGTCACCAACGAGAAACACATATCCGGTTGTTGATCTTATTGTATTCGGATCACCGGCATAATCCGCATCACAAAACCCTTTTAAATCAACCTTTCCTCCTTTCTTATACTTCACACCCATATCAAGTGTTGCTTTTACATACCTTAGCACCCTCTTTGCTGCATACATATGCGGTTTTCGTGGCTCTTGCATCGTAATAAAGAAAATTTACACGTGTGTAAGTTTGCCATTTACACATTTGTAAATTTTTTGTATTTACACATGTGTAAAAAACTTTTAAAAATGATTTTGAAAGGATAGATGAATTATTTAAAGATTAAATTTTTTTAATGTTGTATTTTAATTATAATAATGTTTGTATTAAATTTTTTTTATTTTGATTGGTTTTCTAATTCGTTCTCACGGTTTTCGCCATTTTTTGGCGTTCTCTAGTTAACGCTCCCATATATATATACACACACACACTTGTCACAGAAAAAAATTCATTTATTTGGTCAAAAGAGTTAATAGTCATTCTATTACCATACTTGAAATACAAATTAGATAAAAATATCAAATCAAAATTAAATATAAAAAATCATTCTAAAAGATATAATTAAGTCAAATCATTTAAACTAAAATTTGTCATTTATAATCCAAATAACTAAAATCAATTAACAATGAATTTTAGTTAACAATATAAATATATGCAAAATAAGGAAAGTCATTAATATAAAGAAAAGGGACTAAAGCAAAATGGTTTTCCCTCCTAAATCGAAAAAGAGATGGAGTAACGAATTGCCACATGGCAATTACAGGCTTAAGTTTATGCCATGTGGAATAAGATTGTTTTGCTTTATTATAGTTTATAGATTATAGATTCTCATTTTCTTTCTAATCTTCTAGTGTTGATGCAAATGCTTTGTTGGCTATACACTCGTTCTTGGCGTTGTTTGATGGCTTAAGGAACAAATAAAACCCATCAACATTGTACCATATATTATGCCCTGGTAAGCTAGTACGCATTCTTCAATAAGCTCATGAGTCCCATGCTTGACAGATGTGGTTATTGCAGATCCTAAAATCTTCCAAGCTATTCCGTGATCGTCCTTTTCTATAATGATCTTGCATATACGGTCTATGAGTAAGTGGCGTAGGTTATTATTTACTTTGATATCATGGATTTTCTTGATAGGACCTACGGTTACAACACGTATATCAAAATTAGAGATGGCATTCATACATAACCATAAACAGTTGTAATACATGGAAATGCATAGCATACCAACGTATCTAAGGACACTCCAAAATCCAGTTGCACACTTTTCAAAAGAAAATAGGTAAACGGTTTAAAGATTATAACTAAGATAACTCTTGATTCTTGATTGTATAATTTATACAAACATTTTAACTCTTATGATTTCTAGTCTCTCTCTCTCTCTCATATATATATATATATATATAATTTCAATATGAATGATAGCATGCTGTTTTCTTTCCTCATCGTCGTAACCATGTAACCAATAATTTGACAAGTAAATGAATCAAACCAACTTAAACCGGTCAGGTCTGGTCCCGCAACACCACTTCTAGTATAAACAGAATCATTGACAGACTTATTTTATATATATAATATATATATATATATATAATATATATATATATATATATATATTATATATATATATATATATATATATATATATATATATATCTAACAAAATCCAACTAGATGTAGAGTAACTTTAATACTATTTATTCAACTTTTCTTAATTCTTTAATACTACTTTATTCAAATCTTTTTAATTATTACATTTTTTCTTTTCCAATGAATTGTTAAATCGTACAGTAGCTCAATTGGATATGGTTGTCTCTTCATATTATTCCTTATTATATTTAACCTATTCATATTTACATATACATTTGTATATGTAAATAGAAAGTTTATTTTGGTTAGGAAAGATAGAAAACAATAAGAGAATGACATGTGGCAAAATAGGGAGTGACATTTTGGTCAAAACTCACCATCTTCAAAAAAAAAACAGCACCCGTATACTCAAATCCACCATTTTCAAAACCTTAAACTACCACATCACAACCAACACCACCACCTCCACCACCTACGATCGCCACTATCTTGCCGGAAGCTTGGTCTGAAACCACAACCACCTTCAACCACCTGTTGGGTTTTTCAGATCTGACACCACCATTCCACCATCCACCGCCACCGCTCCACCACCACCAGTTTCCTGACGGTGTATCGGAGTTCTTTTTCGTCCACCGTCGTTAATCAGAGTTCTTTTGTAAGTTGTGTTATTTTTTATTTTCATTGTGTTTTATGTTATCAAACCTCAATTAGGTTTTTCACCTCATTATGTTTTAGTTAGAGTTCTTTTCATTTTTGTTCTTCTAGATGTTAAAGCAGAGGCATGACCATGCTAAAATAGAAGCATGATCATGTTGGAACAAAGGTATGACCACGTTAAATCTCATTGCGTTTTAGAACCAGCAGTGCAAAGAACATGATCATGCTAAGACAAAGGCATGATCATGTTGGAACTAAGGCATACCTATGTTAAAACTACATTGCTTTTTAGAACCTATGTTAAAACTTCATTGCTTTTTAGAACCTGCAATGCAAAATATTGATTTTGGGTTTCATTGCGTCTTACAACCTGGAG
This sequence comes from Scalesia atractyloides, assembly GCA_947069175.1. Classification (NCBI taxonomy): domain Eukaryota; kingdom Viridiplantae; phylum Streptophyta; class Magnoliopsida; order Asterales; family Asteraceae; genus Scalesia; species Scalesia atractyloides. The sequence continues at coordinate 91,136,655 of CAMTDV010000001.1, forward strand.
TGTAAAGAACCTGGTCATGCTAAAATAGAAGCATGGTCATGTTGGAATAAAAAATATGACCATGTTAAAATATAAACATGGTCATGTTAAAACTCTATTGCTTTTTAGAACCTACACTGCAAAATATTGATTTTTGGTTTCATTGCGTTTTACAAGCAAAGAACATGACCATGTTAAAACATAAACATGGCCATGTTAAAACTCAATCGCTTTTCAGAACCTACAGTGCAAAATATTGATTTTGGGTTTCATTGCGTTTTACAACTTGGGGTGCAAAGAACATGATCATGCCAAAATAGAAGCATGGTCATGTTGGAACAAAAGCAGTCATATTAAAACTTCATTGCTTTTTAGAATCTGTAATGTAAAATCTTGATTTTGTGTTTCATTGCGTTTTAGAACTGGAGTGTAACAAAAATCAAAGAACGTGATCATGTTAAAAAGGAAGCAGAACGAGAGTGTAAAAAAATCAAAGAACATGATCATGTTAAAGGGAAGCATGATTATATTGCAACAAAGACATGACCATGTTAAAACATAAACATAAACATGACCATGTTAAAACCCATTGTGTTTAAAAACCTAGGATGTTGGAACAGAGACATGGCCATGTTAAAACAAAGGCATGGCTGTGTAAAACAAAAACATGACAATGTTAAAACAAAGGCATGGCCATGTTAAAAGAGAAACATGACCATGTGAAACCCATTGCGTTTTAGGGACGTTTTCTTCAGAATTTGAATGCAAAGAATATGATCATGCTAAAACATAAACATGATCATGTTAAAATAGAGGCATGACCATGTGAAAACATAATCACGACCATATGAAACCCGAATGCGTTTTAGAACCTGGGTTATAGTGTGTTGTTCTATCCATTGCGTTTTACGCATCTGGGTTTTCAATTTTTTTTCAAAAGTATAGCAATAGTGTGCTCGTTTCAAAAATAAAAAACGCTCGTTTTTATGGTGCAATTTTATAAAAAAAAATATTGTCAGGACGTTTAAAAACGATGGAGAATTGGAGGAGAGAAACTATCGACTTCGATGAACTAGAATACCCTCAAACTAACTCACACGCATCTTTTTTGTTCAATTTCACCGATCTAATATTAGCCATTGATTATTTAGTAGATAATCAAGATTACTTTCTACCCTTTCTACCCAAATAAACTTCCTAGTATATCCTAACCCTTAATTTTAATTTCTAAAATAAGTTGTAATTATGAATGTTATCTTTTTTACTTTACATGTATATAAAAAAATTAGTTTTTTATGCTTTTCAATATAGATTTCATTAAAATTAAAATTAAAGTTGAGTTGCAATCAAGTATCTTTTTAGCGTGTCTGTACTTTACTGGCACTAACCAAATTGATACCTTCGCAACAATATTGATACCACGCTAATTTCAGCCAAACAACATCAGTAATATTGTTTTTTTATGATTTTCGATCAATAAAGAACACGTGACGGTATACATTTAGGCATATCATAGGGTTTTTTTTTTTGGGGGGGGGGGGGGGGGGGCGATGGGGGTATTTTTTGGTTGCCATACAAGTGCCGGTAGCATATTGCTACCGTAACGAACCGATATAGACCTCATTTCTTGCCAATTCTGCCAGCCGTTGTGAGGCGCAGGCCTTCCCACTAGTTTCTAAACAAAGGTCAAAAGGATAACATAAGACCACGACATAAAAAGTGTCTCAAAACAATCCTACTAGTTAAACATCATTGTGTACAAAAAAACATGCAAGCATCATAGATATTAACACATTTGATTCACAAAATATGCAAGAACATAGAGCTAACATAAATATCAACAGAGAACAAACTCATCCTTCGCAACAATATTGATACCACGCTAATTTCAGCCAAACAACATCAGTAATATTGTTTTTTTATGATTTTCGATCAATAAAGAACACGTGACGGTATACGTTTAGGCATATCATAGGGTTTTTTTTTTTTTTCGGGGGGGGGGGGGATGGGGTATTTTTTGGTTGCCATACCAAGTGCCGGTAGCATATCGCTACCGTAACGAACCGATATAGACCTCATTTCTTGCCAATTCTGCCAGCCGTTGCGAGGCGCAGGCCTTCCCACTAGTTTCTAAACAAAGGTCAAAAGGATAACATAAGACCACGACATAAAAAGTGTCTCAAAACAATCCTACTAGTTAAACATCATTGTGTGCAAAAAAAACATGCAAGCATCATAGATATTAACACATTTGATTCACAAAATATGCAAAAACATAGAGCTAACATAAATATCAACAGAGAACAAACTCATCCTTCTGCTTCTCTGACATCAATACTGCCAGTTTCAGTTGACCAAGCTGACAAAGCCTAGCAGGATTCTTAAATACAGTAACTCGAGCCCTTTTATCACCTGACAAAACAACACGGGCTATGCTAAAAGATTCACCTTTCTTAACTGCAAACTACCACTCTCTAACTGATATCTCAAACCAGTCCTTTGTTTTAGAATCGGTTGTCTTGACTTCAATGTATTCCTTCCGATTTTCATCATCACAAACTTCAATATCATAGGGTAGCCCAGTTTCACTACCTTCATTTATCCATTTCACAACTTTGATACCCTTGTTTCTATAGTAGTTAAATGCCAGTTCCTCACCACGTCTCCCTGTAAGAGACGCATGTTTCATATCGGCTGAGCCATGTGAAAGCTGGTCCTTCTGGATAAAACCCAAAGAACCATCTTGGTCAACCAAACCATGTTCGACAATGATTGTGTCAACCGCGTTTGTTCCTCCATGACCCAAAAACCCATCTTGGTCAACCAAACCATGTTCAGCATGGACTGAATCAACCGTGTTGGTTCCACCATGACCCTCATGGTTCAAACGTATAGAAGCATTTAGACTTTCTGCGTCATCAGTAGTTGGTACATTTAGATCAACTCGCTTAATGACATATTGCATCTTTGATTTATTAGCACGCGAGGAAATGGATTTAGGGGGGTTCCGGCTTCTATTACTATGGGATGATGAACTGGGCCTAACGGTTCTTTTAGGAACACCTCTCGTAGCTGATGTCACTGTATCCAATGGCATGACCCCCATAGATTGAATTGACCATACTGGTTCTTCATCCAGTAGTTTTGGCACCTTCTGGCTATTCAAGATGAAACTTTCTATTTGTTTTTCTGTGGAACCCGATTCATTCATAGATGTAATCATGATGAAGAAAATTTGCCAAGTGTAGTTCAGGATCACCGTTGACCAAAAAACGAGAAAGCTCCATGAATATCGAATGAGAATCTGACTTACGAGTTACAAACAAAATCTCATCCTGTATGTATCAATACAAAAACAGTTTAGTTCAAACCCGAACTTTACATTTGACATTATTATTATTTTATATATATAAAACAACTCACTAGCTACAAGTGAGTTTTTTTTTCTTTTGGATTTTAAACACAATCTTTTTTTGAACTTTTTGGTTCTATCACTTGACATTTTAGATTTGTATATACTGTACATATATATAAAAGAACTCACTAGCTACAAGAGAGTTTTTTTTTCTTTTGGATTTTGGACACAATTTTTTTTCTAACTTTTTGGTCCATCACTTGACATTTTAGATTTGTATATATTGTACATATATATAAAAAAGAACAACTCACTAGCTACAAGAGAGTTTTTTCTTTTGTATTTTGGACACAATTTTTTTCTTACTTTTTGGTACTATCACTTGACATTTTAGATTTGTATATACTGTACGATTTTTTTATTTTTAATTTCACATGAGATACGGATATCTAAACATAGTATATCAATTATTTGTTAATAAAAAGATGAATAATAAGAAATTTTTACTTAAGAAAAAAATTATTTAAAGGTCGGTACGATACGAAGAGAGGCTTTTGTTAACTTTCAGTTTCACCATTTATACTATAAATAATATACGTTCCTAATTCATTTGATTTGTTTTTACTCTAATAAGTTGCGTTCATTAGTTAACTTTTTTTAAAATATGCAATTGTGTTTAAATTTCTCCCCTCGATGTTCTGGATAAATTATATTGAAAACTGAGTTATATTCAAAATAAAGTGTGTTTCTTGGTATCGTAAACGATACGAGTACGAGTACCGTATATGTATCGTGACGAAACAAATTGAACCAATTCCGACCCAATGTCGATACCATAATAATACCATAATAATCCGGTATCAGAACAACACCAATCAAGTTCCCGCCGCGTAGCGCGGGGAACCCCACTAGTTCATATGTAAAAGGTATAATACCTGAAGAAGGCAGATACTATCATGTCTCTTCTTTGACTACCAATTTCCACCTCTTTATAACATTCTTATAATACAACATTTCACAACAACAATCTGCAGCCGATTTATTTTTTCAAATCCAGCCAGCTTGAGTTGAAGATATCTTTCACGAAATGCATTAGAAATGTAACGTTGAGCGTAAGGAAGGACCCAGCTCACCAATGAAGTTTCATAGCTATTGTCTACTGGCTTGTTATATATTGCTTCACGAGTAACAACCTGCACTAGATAATAAGTTGTTTACATCTATAAAGATTTTCCAAATCAGAAAAGATGTCAGAAAGAATAACAACCTCTGAAAGAGCGGGAATTCCAAGATTTTTCATAAGAAAAGAGATCTTCACTTCAAGTATCACCTTTTCTTCCTCAGTAAGTTCACATAAACAAAAAAAAATTAATGTTATTCAACTTCTCAAACTCATTAGCAAGCTTTGCATCATCACACCAACACACGAGCCCAAATGATGAATGTAATGAAACCCATCTGTCTTGTGCGGTCGGAAGCACCTTCGTTTTCTTTTCTTCAAGATTTCTTTTCAACATTTCAAGATCCTCAGTACTCAAAGCCCCGGATTTGAGTCCATCACTCCAAGATACAAAAACATCAAAAACCTGTCAAAATAAATATTGATAATTGATCTTGAATATTTGGATTAATTCCACATATACCCTTATAAACTTGTAAAATTTTGTATATGCCCAACCAAAACTAAAAATATCATATATGCCCTCGCAAAATAGTTAAAATATCAAATATACCCAATTTATTAAAAAATCTAAAAATAATAATTTTACCCTTATTTTTTAAAATTCAAGTTTTTTTCATATTTCCTCATCTTTTAACTTCATATTTTTATGGAATAGTGGATTTTAATAATCCAACTACCGCCCGTTGGAACGGCGTTATATTCATCCGACTCAATCGTTTTCATCATCATTCGAAACATTTAGTGATTCAAATAAGAATTTAAGTAATCTCTCTTTGAATTCTCCGTTCACTGTACATAATTGTATCATCCTCTGTTTTCATTTAAGCCCAGTTCGTCTTCTTTGGTTAATCCATTCACATCATTCACTGTCTTTATTACTGGGGTTGAAAACATTGGAATATTCTTGCACGTGTTACCGGATTTTCTAACTGTAAAGCCTTAAGTGTTAATTGATCAAGACTTAGGACGTTCCGGTCCAATTCCGGTGATAGAACACGCTTTGTATTCTCAATGTATCATTCCCAGATTTCATTTCAACAGCCCCTATCCCACGAATGAACAGAAATTGTTCTCTACAGATCTTGTTTCAACACCAATCATATGTTTTATATGTTTGAAAACATTTAAATTTCCAGTTGGACTGACGTACCGATTTCTCCCAAGTCCACCCTCAGTCCCGGTGACAATCATCTCGTTCTGGCCGTGAACATCATCATCCTGTCTTCTGATTCCGGTGTTGATTTTCTGTTTGATCAGTTGAGTGGCTTCATCGTCTCTTTCGCCTTGCACATATAAATTTGGTGCCCGATTAGTGGCAGTAATAGCAAAGCCTCGCAGGAGGATCCGTCTATCTTTCTCGTTCTTCTCATCAACACAGTGTTGACATGGCATGGTGGTTGAACTCGGTTTGATTTCCGCACGCTTCCCAGATTACTGGCTCTAATACCACTATGTTGGAAACATGATCATTTGCAGCGGAAGATTGTGATTGTTTCGAATCAATGTTCATGATTCTAAGTGTGGAAGTGTGCAGAATAGAACAAAGAATTCGAAAAGATAAGATTGTAAGGACAATTCTTTATTAGAGAATGTCTTGATACTGGAAGTGGTTGCCGGATATCAAACTTATATACATTACATTTTGGCGGTTCCATATGGCAGGAATAACTGCCGGAACAGTTATTTGAAATCACCCGCTTATCACACCAAACATAAGTTATCATGCTAACGGAATATAAATTGTCTACTACTTATACATAAAGCATAATTAAGTTTAAATATAGTTCTAACAAATATAACATTATGTGAACAGGTGGTCCGCAGTCTTCACCGACTCCCCACATAACAGACAACAATGAGAACTAACCTGAATGTGTTTTGTGATCAGTGCTACTAAAATTGGTAATTAGGCCATCTTAGCTCTCCATCCAAAAATATTGCATTTACTCGAATCCATTGCACCATTTAAATATAAAATCATTTCATCGTATTAAATAAACTAGAACTTATTCATCAACTCACTTTAACTTCTTTATTCAATTCACTATTCAACCTCTTTAATTCAGATTAACCCTTCACAGTTATGGTGTAAATCATTTGTGATACAAGCTTCAAAGAGATTATTTGAGATATACATAATACAATGCCTACAAAAGAAGCATTTAGTTATTGAATCTTTCTGGTGGTTGTTCACATGCATCCCAAACAGGTTGGATTCCCACCGGTTGCAAGTATTTGTTGTTTGATGTTCGTAACAAACTAATGAATCCTTCGAGCACTTTGCTTGTGAAAAATGCTTCTTCCGTATGTGGAGTTAACTAGCTCCACAAGCAAAGGAAGCTGCAACAACACATATAAACTCACCGGAATGCTCGTTGCTATAACTAGTGGAGCTGCAACCCATGCAACCTTATCTGTAAGCACAAGTGCAAGTGCTGAACTGAATGCGATCATTGTTGCTGCTATCAACATAAATAACGAGATAAGTCCAATTGTCAATCTTTTTGGTAAGGCGTAAAGGAAGTCATCTTCTGCGTATCAGGAAGTAAGAATCCCTAAAAACATCAACACTGAAGTTGATGAAGAGAATAATGCAATGGCATCGGACACGATAAAAAGCATAAACGTGTTATAGTTTAGATACAACGGTTTGCCATCTTCTTGAAATCCACCTGGGAGACCAAATATAGCTGCAAATCCCATTGTTACTACGAGTGCTGCTACCACAGTACATGAAGACGATGTGTCCTTCATCCATTGTTGCCCTTCTTTAAGTAAATCCTTATGTTCATCAGTGAAAACCATTCTTGGTGTTTTCCCATGTTTGTTTATATCTTCTTCATATAAACAAAAATGCATGGCATTTGTTGGTCAAAATATATAAGGGAGGAAGGGGCACTTAAGGGTAAGTACTCTAGCTCCGACCAACCATCACTCGCCTCGTCAAATATTGCTCAAAGTACCCGTTAACTAGTAAGTGGTGGTAGGCGCCACCCATACCGCAAACTTTTTTATTTAAATAAAATCAAATGTTTTATAGAAAGAAACTTCATTAAATAAAAATGCATAACTCAACACAAAAGAATAAAAATAAAATTAAAAAAATAATCCTACACATAAATAAAGTCAATTTTTATAAGGTTAAAAAAATAAATAATTTTTTTTTTATTTAAACGGTCATATAACCGCTGTGATCAACGTCAACAATAAAAAGAACAACTTTCAAGAGGGTAACGGAGCTAGCCTCACCAACCCGCCAAGCCTACCCACAGATATGACGGAAATGTGCTGGCCAGGGTTCAAACCCGAAGAGTGCTACCTAGGAGTGCCCCGTCCACCTTAATTAACAAACTATTCAGAATTTTAAGTTTAAAGTTATCTAATCTCGCACTTGGTCAAAATATTCATGTAACAGCTAGCTAGTGCATTGTTAGCTACTATATATTACACATTTTATAATAAACCTTATTTTAATGTATATGATATAAACTTAGATTTTTTTTTCTACAACAAATTTTGAGAGCTTTTCAATCGGTTTTGTACGCATACGCCGAAAAAAAGAATTATTTTAATTAATAAGAATAATAAAAACACAGATTTTTTAACAACAAGTCAACCATCTCATTATCAACAAAAGCCCTGCAAGGAGCTGGGCAACCCCGCGTTGGGCATGTTACATGCAATCCAAACAAATAAAAAAACCCCTCCACTATAGAAACTTTACAGACTTAACCTCCCCCATACACCCCAATCCTTACTATCAATCTTAGATCTTGATGCCAACCATAACAAGGATAATTCTTTGAGGCCTTTACCTATTTGGACCGCACGTTGGTTAAAAATTCGATCAATCCTTGCTAACCAAATCCTCCACAATGTCGCAAGCGCGATAAGGTGGAAGACCTTTTTCCATTCTTCGAAGTGTCATACCCTTCACTGTCGCATTTGATGTCTCCATAACCAGGTAACTTACACCAAAGAAAAGAAAATGAGAGATTCGTTCCATTCAAAGTTGGCCTAATTCAAAATGGTTTCCATCATTGCTTGTGACATTTCAAATTAAAAACTTAAAATGAATTATTTGTGATTCAAATAATACAAATTACATGTTTTCAAATAATACAAACATGTATTCGTACAAAACATGTACTAGTATTTAACGAACCCTTCTGGTATTTGTGTTTTGATGTTCGCAATATATATATAAAGAGCTAATGAATCCTTCGAGCGTTCTGCCGGTGAAAAATACTTCTTCCATATGTGGATTTAACTAGCTCCACAAGTAAAGGAAAATACAACAAGACAAATAAGCACACCGGAATACTCGTAGCTATAACAAGTGGAGCTGCAATCCATGTAACCTTATGTTTCAGCATAAGTGCAAGAGCCGAACTGAATGCAATCATAGTTGCTGCTATGGATATGAATAACGAAATAAGTCCAATTATCAATCTTTTTGGTAAGGCGTAAAGGAAGTCAGCTTCCGCGTATCGGGAAGTAAGAATCCCTAAAAACGTCAACACTGAAGTTAATGATGAAAATAAAGCAATGGAATCTGATACAATAAAAAGCATAAACGTGTTGAAGTTTAGGAACATCGGTGTGCCATCATCTTGATTTCCTCCTGGGAGAGTGAATGCAGCTGCAAATGCCATTGTTACTATGAGAGCTGCTACCACAGTACATGAACATGCTGTGTCTTTCATCCATTGTTGACCTTCTTTAAGTAATTGTTTATGTTCTTCAGTGAAAACCATCCTTGGTGTTTTCTGCTCATTGTTTTCAGCTTCTTTATATGAAAGTTCTGTTATAAAGTTTCCGACTTCCTACAAAAGATGTAAGGTATTTTTAATGAACAAAAAATTAACACAACTATTGTCTTTGTGTCTAGGCTAGAATAATGATCACCTGAAACCATTGAAGCTCACGTTGCATTTGCAAAGCTGCACCCGTCACAACATCAAGTCGATTAGTTGGAGCTAACTTTCCAGCTATATGTAATGCATTTTCTTTACCATAATGTGGTGTTACTGCAAATACTTTATGACATGACATTTGGTACACAAGATTGTACACTCGTTCTTGTCGATGCTTTATGGCTTCAAGGAACAAACTAAATTTCTGACTTTTATGACTATCGTACCAGATTATGCCCGGGTAGGCGAGTATGCACTCTTCAATAAGCTCATGAGTGCCATATTCGACAGCTGTAGCTATTGCAGATCCTAAAATCGTCCAAGCTTTTTCGCGATTGCCGTATCTAATAACATATTTGCATATAAGTTTTACAAGTTTGTTGCTCTGCTTATCATTTTCTTTAATATCATAGATCCTCTTCACTGTTGGAGCTACAATTACAAATGGTATATCAAACTTTAGAGATGGATCATGTTTCATACAAGAAGCAATTGTACCTTTAGGTGGTTTAGTAACACCATCTTAATTGATTTCAAGGTAGTTTTGCTAATTACAAGTAGATCTAGGTACGTTACAATTGGGGAGGGGAGTGAGTTTTCGCAAAAAGTGAAAGTCGCTCCACCCCGTTGCGACTTCACTTTTCGCTTATTAGGTTTTGTCCAAACTCACCCCCACCCTTCCCCTTCTTATTGCGACTTACATGTAATTAGCAAAACCACCTAGATCATCAAGGTGGCATTACTAAATTAGCTAAAGATACAACAAATTTCTACACATAACCATATACAATTATATAATGGCATATATAGCGTACCTACGTATCCAAGGGCATTCTGAAATCCAGCAATAAACTGTTCAAGAAAATATGTGCAAAAACTTTAAAAAGACCCGTTGTGCTTATATTCCTTTTAGACTCCATATTATGAAATGTATACATTGGTTATCTGAAACAGCCTATACCTGATATGCAATCCTAAAGACCCTCGAAACATCAGGATGTAATAAGTAGATACTATTGGTTTTAAACACGCCTTAGAGCGATTTCAACTATTGCATGAGGTTAACAGGCCTTTGTTCTTAAACATGAACATATTATGGTAGATTAGGTTTTCAAGTAGTGTATTAGATATACATAAAAACTAGAGACTTATACCTTGCTAGATTTCCTTGACACGGATTCCTTTGGATTAGTAGCACTTTCATTGTTCATTGATATCGCTACTGAATCAGCAGCTCCTTCAGTAGTTCCTTCATTGTTGTTCATAGGTATCACTTGCACCAAAAAACACACGAAAACATTAAAAAACATAAACAAAAGAGAACTATGAAATTTCGCCTTCACCTATTGTAGTAACGTAGATAGCGACAGCACCCCTACCTACACCGCTCATTATGTTTTCTTTACTAAAAATTGAATCAATGAAGTTGGTGGTTCATTGATAAAGTTAAAGCCTTTGAAAATACCTAGGATTGAAGGTATTGGGTTTAACTCCTATAAACGACAACAGTATTAACGAAATCAACCTTTCAATAAAAAGGTTTTCTATTAAGAGTTATTTTATTTTTAATAATCTATTTGTTCTTTTTTGTAAAATCCTTTTAACAATATGGAAAACACTAGTTGTGTAAAAAATACTATCATTTTTTTTTGCTAAGAATAGCTAAAATAGATAAAAAAAAAATTACCTTTTTATAAACCATCATATTCTATAATTTATGTTAAAGTTTCGTATCTGTAACTTTTTAGTAATTTGTAATTATCACTTTTATTTAAAAAAAGTCGAACTTCATTTTTTTATAATTGCCCTTCTATTCATTATATTTACATACAAATTATTCATAAGTTAGTCGCTTACGGTATGTCGGTATGTAATGATTCAGTACTATTATTATTAAAATATTTTTTGGATAAGTGTTCTTGAACATCTAAAGGTGTTATTCAAAACTTTAACTGTTCTTGAACGAAGACCACAGACACTGTGACAGATTCAGAATTTATTTTCTGAGTACTGAAGATGCATAGGTCGATCAATATTTTTTTATTTTAAAGAGATTGCCCGCCTCTACACCTTTACAGGTGGCTCCGTTGACCTGAGGTAGGGGGAGTGAGTTGTTGCGAATATAAGATTCAAGCCTTTATTTTCTCTTAATGTGTTATCTAAATAAAAAAGGTAAGAATTTTCATGTTAAACTGCTTTCCTTTTATAGGTTATGTTTATTTTCAGTAACAATATAAACAAAACATAAAAAAACAATAAATTCAATGAAAGTAAAATTTGCAATTGATCTATTATCAATAAAATTATACTAATATAATTTTATATATTTTAAAATATATTATACTATTAAGAGTTTGTTTGTACTTAAGACAACGTGTTTTCACTCACAGACAATTATATATGACACTATCAAGAGTAAGAACTGAGATAGAGTCAAGTTACTAATATTAGATGTAGATGGTAAAATATAAATAAAACATTTAATGTTGTTAAAGAAATTGTTAGAAATTTATAATTTATTTTTGATTTTATGAATTAAAATTGTAATTTAGCTTGTCATTATATAAGGTAATAGGCAAATTTATGTGTAGTTTTATAGACTATATCATTTAAAATTTTCAACCCGTGTAGTATACGATATCTAACGTAGTTATACTAATAAATAAATAACTTAGGAGTCACATGGTACCTTTCTAACATATCCATCTTGATTTTTGTTTCTTGTAACCACCATATTCATATTCAGACCTTTCAATTATTTAATTATCTTTTGAACTTTTGTTATAATTATTAATAACATTATTGATATTATTTAAAAGAAAACCTTCATTTAAAATCTAACATTTTATTCTCTTTAATTTTAAAAAATTAAAGTCGATATGTTGTACATACAACATGGGTAATTATAAATAGGTTGTGTAATTATCATATAAATGACGTAATTATTTTGATAAGTTGCTTATTGATGTATGTAGGGATAAGCATGGTACCCGTTCGGTAGCGAACCAATACCTGTACCGAAAAATGGGGAAATTGGTATTGATACCGGTGTCGAATCTACTGGTTTGGTATCGGTACCGGTATTTACCGGTGTTTTACCCGTAAATACCGGTACCAAAAAACGGGGAAAATGAGTACCGGTACCGAATATACCCGGTTTGATTCGGTACCGGGCACCAAATGCTCATCCCTAGATGTATCTGCGTAATTATCACATGGGTTGCGTAATTATTTGTATATGTTGCGTAATTATTGTAGAAGGTTCATAATTATAAGGCGCAATTCCATATATACTTTTACAAACTTGCAAAATTATTGAAATATCATATATATATATAATTCATTAAAAACAATTTTACCCTTATTTCTCTTAAATTTTGAAATCTTATATATGACTTTTAACTTCAAATAATATATTTACTCATTTCTAGTATTATTTATTTAGCTTAAATATTATATATGGAGTATACTATTGTTTATGAGTAAAAATAAAAAATAAAAATAAAAATAGGTAAAAATAAATATAAGCTAAAAGTGTGTTACATAAAAATATGAAGTTAAAGATAAGCGTGTATGAAAACTTGAAGTTAAGAAATAAGGGTAAAATGATTATATCATATTGTTTTTAATAAATTTGGTATATTTGATATTTTAACTATTTTGTAAGAACATATATGATATTTTAGTTTTTGTTAGTATATATAAAATTTTTAAAATTTGTAAATGTATATATGAAATTAATATATATATATATATATATATATATATATATATATATATATATATATATATATATATATATATATATATATATATATATATATATAAACTTTCTTTTTTCCTTTTCACATTTTATGATATACTCAACCAATGTAATATAGAGATATGTGGGAAAACATAAATATAAGCACATTGATCAACACATTTGGCAAAATACACATTAACTTTTTTCATTGATTGATGAGTTTTACTGGGTTTTGATCAACCGCTTATTTTCATGATTTTCCCAAGGTAGTTTAAAAGAAAAGATTTACATGAATAGATAAAACGTCCCAAAATCCAAGCCTCCTCCCACTTGCAAAATTTTCGGGTTTTTGAGCTAATATTTCCAAAGCCGTTTGGCCTGGCTCACTTTCACCCTGCTTACTGTTGTCTTCAAGCACGATGTATGGGTTGTCCTTGATTATTCGTAACGCAACATCTGCATCACCAAATCAACCCTATATTTGAAAAACTAAACCAAACATGCATCAAAGGTTTTCCGTTTAATGTGTGAAGAAGAATCATTGAGAATGATTAGTATACATGAGTAGTGGATGCAGGAATTTTTTTCAGGGGTTCTTTTTGTTGGAATTAATCTTGATGTTACAGGTCGTGTACTGTTCGAGCCGGTCATGTGTCAACATGATTAACGGGTCGCGGAATTTGTAAATGGGTTGCCAAACAACTAACGATTAATAGGTACGTAATTGGTCTAGGACTGACCTGGTTTCAAGGAAGCGCACGTGAAAAAATGAACGTGATTCGACCGAGTATGCAGGAGGAATAAGTTCATGCAGTTTACGTGGAATGTTTAATGTGTTTTTTTTTATTTTCTATATAAGCAGATTAGAGTGTAGTTTCCATTTACCACTTGTAAAATCTCTTTTGAAGTTCAATATACGAAAACTTGTTGCCAGTGTGTGTATAACTGGGGCCTGAACCAACATTTGGTATCAGAGCGAGGTTGAATCGAGGGTCGAGAAACAAGAGCGGGTGAAGACGGTGTTCGCCGTTTGAGAGTCGGTTCGGTGAAGAGGGGAGCAACCTCTAAACTGCGGGGTTCAGAAGATAGAGAGAACGAGACGGATACCGATTAAGGAAGTTGGAAGAAAGAAAGAAGAGAAATGGGTTCTGTGTGAACCGAACATGGTTCTAAGTGAGCCGTGTGGAGATGAAACCGATACATGAAATGAGTTCTTAGTGAACCGATCGGTTCTGAGTGAGCCGGCAGAGACAAGGAAGAAGACGATCATTGTGATAGCGGAAGGGTTCTGTGTGAGCCGCATGAAGAAGATTGTTCTGTGTGAACCGAAGTGAACTGATCTGTGTGATCGGAAAAGAAGACGAAATCAAGACTAGAAAAGGGTTCTGGGTGAACTGAGAAGTGTAATGATCTATGTGATCGAATGTGTGTTCTACGTGAAAGATTTCTGTCTGGAAAAAAAAACATGGAGAATAATCTAAGTGATTCATGGTGGTGATTTTTGTGAATCTAAGCAAGAACGAAATCTGTGTGAGTTTATGGATCAGTCGAAAGAATTGTGTGGTTTGTATGATTAAAGTAAAGACTTTGTGTGATGCGAAGACGACCAATGTGGTAAACTGAAAAACGGCTGATCTGTGTGATCGATTTAAAAATATCTGTGTGATAAAGTCTTGGCAGATAAGACCTATGCGGTTCAGCGATTCGAGTCGAGAAAGACCTGCGTGGTGCGGTTGCGGAGAAGACAACTGTTCGAGAAGCGTGTGACTTGCGTTGGCGCTGTGTAACCTAGAAGCAAACCTGGTGTTTGTGGGTTGTACGTGTTTTTTTCGTGGTTAAAGAAAAAAATATGTGTTATCATTGTGTTGTGTTGATCAAGATGTTCTGTGTGAACAAAAGGGGTGTTTTGAGTAGTGAATGGTAGGCTTACAAATAATAGGGTTTCTAGTATGAAGGTGATAATTACGTGTAAGGCCTATATGGTGTATGGGCTTAGTTGTGAGTTTTTAAAAGAAAGTCAACCCAACATGATGATATGGGCAAGTCAAGGCCACTGGTGGAAAAATTATTGAGAACATAATCAAAGCAAAGAGGGTATTCACAAGTAGATCAAAAAGGTATTTCTTACAGCAAGTAGCGGCATGTTCGTGTAGTTTCGGGCCTGAATTGGTAACTAAATCAGTGTCGTGTTGCAGTGGAATGGGGCTGCTAAAGGCGAGTGCGCAAGAAACCGAACCTGTTTGGTTCGTTGCAAGAAGCAAGATTAGCAAGAGGAAAGTTCCGGGTAGCAAGAAAAGCGAGATTGAACGCGACCAAGAAGCGAGCAGTAGCAAGAAAGAAGATCAAGATTAAGGGGGTGAATGTTGAAATTAATCTTGATGTTACGGGTCGTGTACGGTTCGAGCCGGTCATGTGTCAACATGATTAACGGGTCGCGGATTTTGTAAATGGGTTGCCAAACAACTAACGATTAATAGGTAAGGAATTGGTCTAGGGCTGACCTGGTTTCAAGGAAGCGCACGTGAAAAAATGAACGTGATTTGACCGAGTATGCAGGAGGAATAAGTTCATGCAGTTTACGTGGATTGTTTAATGTGTTTTTTTTTTATTTTCTATATAAGCAAGATTAGAGTGTAGTTTCCATTTACCACTTGTAAAATCTCTTTTGAAGTTCAATATACGAAAACTTGTTGCCAGTGTGTGTATAACTGGGGCCTGAACCAAACACTTTTTGCTAGATTCTTTATAATTCTCACAATTTTTTTCCAAATCATACAAGGTTAACACTAAAAATTTTCATTTTTTTCCAAACCCAGGCCCAGGATACGACACTGGGATACGTAACCATTGGCATTGTCTTAATTAGGATAAAATCTACATGTATGTGACTTACCGAAGAATCCAGCCACAATTGTGCGAGTGATGAGATGTCCGCCAGCGTTTCCAGTGTATGGACTCTTTCCTTCCTCCCCAACAGGTTTAGGTGGAGTCTTAGCCAACAAGTATATTAGCGTATCCTTATTTCCGTGCCAGGCAGCCAAATGCAATGGCATATGCTGGTCGTTATTCAGAACCTGTGTCTGTGACTTATCGGAGTTGTGCTTTAACAACAGCTCTGCAGCTTGTGTATTTCCGACCATAGCCGCAAAGTGGAGCGGGCTGTTTCCATATTCATTCTTCTTAAACAAGTAGTTTAGCCTCTCTGGTTCCGTTTCATTTTCATGCTTCTTAACAATAGCTTCCACAAGCTTCTTGACGAAACAGTGGGAGTGATTCGTCCCCACAGCCATGTGTAGTGGCGTATCCCCAAAGCGTGTTATCGGTTTCGTCATCAGACTTGGATCTTTTTGGAACTCTTCTTTAACGTAATCCCACTTGTCATCTAGGGCAGCTTTGTAAATGTATAACTCTTTTACATCAGTCATTCTGATCAAATTTGTATCAGCTGACTCTCAATCTTATGCTTGATCTCGAAATGAAGGTATACAATTTGATCACTGAACACAACTTAGAATATATAGTGAACAAAAAATCAAAAAAAATCCAGAAGATTCTTAATAAGACAGTAATTATGATTAGAGCATCTTTGATCGTGATAAGACAGTAATTATGATTAGAGCATCTTAGATCGTGGCACGTACTTTGGAAAACTAAATAAAAATTCCAGATTCTTTGTATTATTGTATTTAGTATAAACTAGCAGATGTAGACTTGCTTTAAATTGGGTGCGTTGGCATAATTTTAACATTTAAGATATAGTTGGGTGTTACATGCACGATGCGCGAGGACACTAAATAAGGTTTTTTTTTTCTTTTTTTTTTTAAATTTGATCCCCGAATTAAAACAAGAAATGTTAATGTAATTTAAAAAACTGCAATAGTCTTGCCTTCGTTGTTCTTAGGTTGAACCCTTGACTCTAGAGCTTCCCTGCATCATGTTAACATTCCCACACATTTCATAATAAAAAGACTTACACATCCTATCCATAATCCTACATATCCTAAGAACTCATGTGTTAGGGCACGTCTCATGTCAGTCCAGGAGTCGACCTTAGACATAATCCTAAGAAGGATGGATTTACATGTGAGATTCTTTGTTGTTAAAAAAGGTGTATGACGGTATAATTGCACTGCCACTTCTCTATGTGTGCATGTGTTATTATTAACACATAAATAATAAGTATTTTAGCATCTCCTTATTTCTGTGGCCGCGATTCACCAAAAGCCTTGCAGCGAAATGGAGCAGGTGGTTTCCATAATGATTCGTCTGAAACAACTTATTCTTATCATCAACAACAACAATACGTTCCACAAGCCTCTCCATGAAAAAGTGGGAGCGATTCGTCCCTATGGCGATGTGTGACGGGGTATCCAACGCCAATGTTATCTATTCGTAATTCGGGGTAGGGGTGCTCCACTAGTGATGGAGTTCCATTATTCACAACATCAATCAAGTTCCGCCATGTCATCGAGCTTTATTCCATCACTAGTGATTGATTTTAGTGGAAATGTTCATCACTCACCACACCCAACAATTTCCCTCACATTCTACAACTTTTCACGCGTTGTGGCTACCACGAGTGATGAGTTTAACGAGTGATAGAATTAAGTGGCAGCGGTGTTCCATGCTACTCCACGAGTGATCGTTGCTCCATAACGCGACGCCCTGGGTGCCCTTAGGCTTCTATCATTTTCAAACATTTCACTAACATAATCCCAATCACCGTGTAGCAGCTTTGTAAATCGGTAAGAAAACCCATAATTAAGATTCTTAATAAGAAAACCCATAATTAAGATTCCTAATAAGACATAGTAATTTATGATTAGAGCGTTAGAGATCGTGGCATGTTGTTTAGAAAGCTAAATAAAAATTCCAGATTTTTTTTTGTTATTGTAGGGTGACTTGGGTTCTCTAATTGACACCTAAGTTCAATCTCCATTTGTGTTACTTTGGTGGATAAGGCAATAATAGATGGATCCTAGCCTCCTTGCAGAGGTGTTAGGCTCTATCCTGAGCCCACCCGTGTTTTCATCCCACCGTGTGTTACGCCAGAGAGTTTTGCTCTTGTGGTAGCACAACGACTATCAAGTGGCAGGCGGCATTATGGTTTCCCAGGGGAACACCCAAGCCAAACTCTGAAGCCAACGTGGGCCTGGTTAAGACAACATAGTCTGGCCTGAGTGGGGCAATATGGTTCTCTAATTTGGAAAGTGCGGTAGCCTAATACAAGAAAGTCCCCTTCCAAAAAAAATTAAATTTAAACTAGTAGATATAAACATGTGTGGTGCACATGGTTATTAATTTTATTTTTCATGGAACATCAATTTATTACACCTAAATACCACCCAACTTTACACCTTTATGAATTTGAATTGGCGCCACTTTTGTAGATGTCAAATACCATACCACTAGACCACTAGCTAAGTCATGGATGTGGGAATGTTATTGTTGTGGGAAATTTGTAAGACTTGATTTTGAATAATATGTTTGTTGAAACGTAGAAAAAAATAAGAAGTTCGCAATAGCATATTAAAATTTAATAAATTACCGTGCAATTTAAATGCAACCTTAGATTAGCTTTGGCTTATACGGTTATTCTTTAATGATACAACTTGGTTCGCATATTTGAGAGGGTCTCATGGACAAGGATTCTATTTACAATGAGCAAAAATAATATATCTTGTAAACTAAATACATTATTGACTAGCTAGGTTGCTCAAATTGTTTGCTACAAACCAAAACAAAAATTGAAGATTTAGTAAAGATTAGAAATTAGAAATCTACTTACCGTAAAAAAGTAAAAAAAAAAACAACTTGAAGCAACTTTGTCGGCTTCTACGTTTGTGCTTTAGTGACTTGTACAGTATTACACATGACTCGGTTATGTAAGGCCCTGCGTTGCGGCGAGGATGTTAATGTTGTGGGAAATTTGTAATGCTCAGATTCGGATATAACTTATTTCAGAGCATGGATACAAATTTGCACGTCCCGTCGGTACATTCAGCATTTTATAAAAATGAGATGGGAAAAGAGAGAACAAAACCGTTGAGCAGCTTTGATAAAATACGTGATCGCTACAAAAGAAATGAATATTGAAACTAAAGTATGAGGGGAATGATGTTGCAGTCTCGCAAAAGTAATATATGGGATTGATTTATCGGTTACTAATAATATTGGGGGACTAATATTATGCGACTTATGTTTTGAATGAGATCCTTATTGCGAGTTTAGACAGCTATGCCATTTTGATTCTTATTGTAGGAATCTGTTCGCATAACATAAATAAAAACTTTTATTTAATTACTTACAATCTGTTCGCATAACATAAATAACCGTTTTGGTTTTTGAATTTTTATTTTCTTCTAGCTAAAATATAAATTTTCTTGCATTGGCTTTTGAAGAAGTTCGCAAGTTGTGGTGTCATACATATACTTGAATATGTGGAGTCTTTGGCCATTACTAATAGAAGCTCTTGCTGAATGAGCTTTCGATTTTTTTGGCAAGTATGTTAATATTCTTTCCTTTCACGTTTTAATATTCTCATTTGTTTCTTTTTTTTTTAATCTTAATATTCATTCCGTTGTAATTACTTTATACATTTTCACCTATTTTTCTGGTTTGTTTGTTCTGCACCTATGTGTGTGTAACAGGATATTGCGCCTTACCTCGAAACAAGCCATAAGTCAAGATTACCATTTTTAATAAGGGGGTCAAGGTCACCAAACGGTTCAAACTTATCAGTTTTAACTATTGCATCACAAGTATGCACATTTTTAATCTTTCTTTATATTTGGTGTTAAATGCAGCAGCAAGGGAGAGGCCAAAATAAGCAAGGAAGTCGAATGACGATAATACTACTTTAACTTAGAAGTTCGAAGTTGCAAAGGGCTTTAAGGTGAACTTTCATGCTGATCACAAACTATAAATAAGAAAGGGATGTGCGATTATTTACGGATGCTTCTCAGGTCATATGATACAGACAAGCGTTTATGTTAGTCGTTTTTGTTTTGCATTTGTAGGGTATAAAATTGAGGTCACATATCATACTGCCTGAAAGACCTTGTGTTCTCTTTATGCATGTTTTATACATAAATTTTATTTTTAATTCTTATGTTAGTCGTTGTTTTGTATATTTGGGTATGAAATTGAGGTCACATATTGTGAAGTTAATACCACCTGAAAGACTTTGTGTTATGTAATGCACGTTTATGTTAGGTCAATATTATCATAATTTTTAGTAAACAGGTCAAACTAATCATTTTTCGAATGGAACCGGACGAGTATAGAACTAGTTAGATGATTATATATCAAAAGCTCTACACTCGGCTTCTGTAGAGGATAGGGAAACCGTGGGTTGTCTCTTGCTACACCAACTTATAGCACTGTCACCAAGGGAGAAACACATATCCGGTTGTTGATCTTCTTGTATTCGGATCACCGGCATAATCCGCATCACAAAACCCTTTTAAATCAACCTTTCCTCCTTTCTTATACTTCACACCCATATCAAGTGTTGCTTTTACATACCTTAGCACCCTCTTTGCTGCATACATATGCGGTTTTCGTGGCTCTTGCATCGTAATAAAGAAAATTTACACGTGTGGTAAGTTTGCCATTTACACATGTGTAAATTTGTTGTATTTACACATGTGTAAAAAACTTTTAAAAATGATTTTGAAAGGATAGATGAATTATTTAAAGATTAAATTTTTTTAATGTTGTATTTTAATTATAATAATGTTTGTATTAAATTTTTTTTTATTTTGATTGGTTTTCTAATTTGTTCTCACGGTTCTCGCCATTTTTTTGGCGTTCTCTAGTAAACGCTCCCATATATATATATACACACACTTGTCACGGAAAAAAATTCATTTATTTGGTCAAAAGAGTTAATAGTCATTCTATTACCATACTTGAAATACAAATTAGATAAAAATATCAAATCAAAATTAAATTTAAAAAATCATTCTAAAAGATATAATTAAGTCAAATCATTTAAACTAAAATTTGTCATTTATAATCCAAATAACTAAAATCAATTAACAATGTATTTTAGTTAACAATATAAATATATGCAAAATAAGGAAAGTCATTAATATAAAGAAAGGGACTAAAGCAAAATGGTTTTCCCTCCTAAATCGAAAAAGAGATGGAGTAACGAATTGCCACATGGCAATTACAGGCTTAAGTTTATGCCATGTGGAATAAGATTGTTTTGCTTTATTATAGTTTATAGATTATAGATTCTCATTTTCTTTCTAATCTTCTAGTGTTGATGCAAATGCTTTGTTGGCTACACACTCGTTCTTGGCGTTGTTTGATGGCTTAAGGAACAAATAAAACCCATCAACATTGTACCATATATTATGCCCTGGTAAGCTAGTACGCATTCTTCAATAAGCTCATGAGTCCCATGCTTGACAGATGTGGTTATTGCAGATCCTAAAATCTTCCAAGCTATTCCGTGATCGTCCTCATAATGATCTTGCATATACGGTCTATGAGTAAGTGGCTCAGGTTAGTATTTACTTTGATATCATGGATTTTCTTGATAGGATCTACGGTTACACCACGTATATCAAAATTAGAGATGGCATTCATACATAACCATAAACAGTTGTAATACATAGAACTGCATAGCATACCAACGTATCTAAGGACACTCCAAAATCCAGTTGCACACTATTCAAAAGAAAATAGGTAAACGGTTTAAAGATTATAACTAAGATAACTCTTGATTCTTGATTGTATAATTTATACAAACATTTTAACTCTTATGATTTCTAGTCTCTCACTCATATATATATATATATATATATATATATATATATATATCTAATTTCAATATGAATGATAGCATGATGTTTTCTTTCCTCACCGTCGTAACCATGTAACCAATAATTTGACAAGTAAATGAATCAAACCAACTTAAACCGGTCAGGTCTGGTCCCGCAACACCACTTCTAGTATAAACAGAATCATTGACAGACTTATTATATATATATATATATATAACAAAATCCAACTAGATGTAGAGTAACTTTAATACTATTTTATTCAACTTTTCTTAATTCTTTAATACTACTTTATTCAAATCTTTTTAATTATTATATTTTTCTTTTCCAATGAATTGTTAAATCGTATAGTAGTTCAATTGGATATGGTTGTCTCTTTATATTATTCCTTATTATATTTAACCTATTCATATTTACATATACATTTGTATATGTAAATAGAAAGTTTAGTTTGGGTAGGAAAGATAGAAAACAATAAGAGAATGACATGTGGCAAAATAAGGAGTGGCATTTTGGTCAAAACCCACCATCTTAAAAAAAACAGCACCCGTATACTCAAATCCACCATTTTCAAAACCTTAAACTACCACATCACAACCAACACCACCACCTCCACCACCTACGATCGCCACTATCTTGCCGGAAGCTAGGTCTGAAACCACAACCACCTTCAACCACCTGTTGGGTTTTTCAGATCTGACACCACCATTCCACCATCCACCGCCACCGCTCCACCACCACCAGTTTCCCGACGGTGTATCGGAGTTCTTTTTCGTCCACCGTCGTTAATCAGAGTTCTTTTGTAAGTTGTGTTATTTTTTATTTTCATTGTGTTTTAGGTTATCAAACCTCAATTAGGTTTTTCACCTCATTATGTTTTAGTTAGAGTTCTTTTCATTTTTGTTCTTCTAGATGTTAAAGCAGAGGCATGACCATGCTAAAATAGAAGCATGATCATGTTGGAACAAAGGTATGACCACGTTAAATCTCATTGCGTTTTAGAACCAGCAGTGCAAAGAACATGATCATGCTAAGACAGAGGCATGATCATGTTGGAACTAAGGCATACCTATGTTAAACTACATTGCTTTTTAGAACCTATGTTAAAACTTCATTGCTTTTTAGAACCTGCAATGCAAAATATTGATTTTGGGTTTCATTGCGTCTTACAACCTGGAGTGTAAAGAACCTGGTCATGCTAAAATAGAAGCATGGTCATTTTGGAATAAAAAATATGACCATGTTAAAATATAAACATGGTCATGTTAAAACTCTATTGCTTTTTAGAACCTACACTGCAAAATATTGATTTTTGGTTTCATTGCGTTTTACAAGCAAAGAACATGACCATGTTAAAACATAAACATGGCCATGTTAAAACTCCATCGCTTTTCAGAACCTACAGTGCAAAATATTGATTTTGAGTTTCATTGCGTTTTACAACTTGGGGTGCAAAGAACATGATCATGCCAAAATAGAAGCATGGTCATGTTGTTGGAACAAAAGCATGACCATGTTAAAACATAAACATGGTCATATTAAAACTTCATTGCTTTTTAGAATCTGTAATGTAAAATCTTGATTTTGTGTTTCATTGCGTTTTAGAACTGGAGTGTAACAAAAATCAAAGAACATGATCATGTTAAAAAGGAAGCAGAACGGGAGTGTAAAAAAATCAAAGAACATGATCATGTTAAAGGGAAGCATGATTATATTGCAACAAAGACATGACCATGTTAAAACATAAACATGACCATGTTAAAACCCATTGTGTTTAAAACCTAGGATGTTGGAATAGAGGCATGGTCATGTTAAAACAAAGGCATGGCTGTGTAAAACAAAAACATGACAATGTTAAAACAATTAGTTTTTTATGCTTTTCGATATAGATTTCATTAAAATTAAAATTAAAGTTGAGTTGCAATCAAGTATCTTTTTAGCGTGTCTGTACTTTACTGGCACTAACCAAATTGATACCTTCGCAACAATATTGATACCACGCTAATTTCAGCCAAACAACATCAGTAATATTGTTTTTTTATGATTTTCGATCAATAAAGAACACGTGACGGTATACATTTAGGCATATCATAGGGTTTTTTTTGCGGGGGGGGGGGGGGGGGGGGGGGGGGGGGGGGGGGGGGGGGGGGGTGGGGGTATTTTTTGGTTGCCATTGCTACCGTAACGAACCGATATAGACCTCATTTCTTGCCAATTCTGCCAGCCGTTGTGAGGCGCAGGCCTTCCCACTAGTTTATAAACAAAGGTCAAAAGGATAACATAAGACCACGACATAAAAAGTGTCTCAAAACAATCCTACTAGTTAAACATCATTGTGTACAAAAAAAACATGCAAGCATCATAGATATTAACACATTTGATTCACAAAATATGCAAGAACATAGAGCTAACATAAATATCAACAGAGAACAAACTCATCCTTCGCAACATACCACGCTAATTTCAGCCAAACAACATCAGTAATATTGTTTTTTTATGATTTTCGATCAATAAAGAACACGTGACGGTATACATTTAGGCATATCATAGGGTTTTTTTTTTGGGGGTGGGGGGGATGGGGGGTATTTTTTGGTTGCCATACCAAGTGCCGGTAGCATATCGCTACCGTAACGAACCGATATAGACCTCATTTCTTGCCAATTCTGCCAGCCGTTGCGAGGCGCAGGCCTTCCCACTAGTTTCTAAACAAAGGTCAAAAGGATAACATAAGACCACGACATAAAAAGTGTCTCAAAACAATCCTACTAGTTAAACATCATTGTGTACAAAAAAAACATGCAAGCATCATAGATATTAACACATTTGATTCACAAAATATGCAAAAACATAGAGCTAACATAAATATCAACAGAGAACAAACTCATCCTTCTGCTTCTCTGACATCAATACAGCCAGTTTCAGTTGACCAAGCTGACAAAGCCTAGCAGGATTCTTAAATACAGTAACTCGAGCCCTTTTATCACCTGACAAAACAACACGGGCTATGCTAAAAGATTCACCTTTCTTAACTGCAAACTGCCACTCTCTAACTGATATCTCAAACCAGTCCTTTGTTTTAGAATCGGTTGTCTTGACTTCAATGTATTCCTTCCGATTTTCATCATCACAAACTTCAATATCATAGGGTAGCCCAGTTTCACTACCTTCATTTATCCATTTCACAACTTTGATACCCTTGTTTCTATAGTAGTTAAATGCCAGTTCCTCACCACGTCTCCCTGTAAGAGACGCATGTTTCATATCGGCTGAGCCATGTGAAAGCTGGTCCTTCTGGATAAAACCCAAAGAACCATCTTGGTCAACCAAACCATGTTCGACAATGATTGTGTCAACCGCGTTTGTTCCTCCATGACCTTAAAACCCATCTTGGTCAACCAAACCATGTTCAGCATGGACTGAATCAACCGTGTTGGTTCCACCATGACCCTCATGGTTCAAACGTATAGAAGCATTTAGACTTTCTGCATCATCAGTAGTTGGTACATTTAGATCAACTCGCTTAATGACATATTGCATCTTTGATTTATTAGCACGCGAGGAAATGGATTTAGGGGGGTTCCGGCTTCTATTACTTTGGGATGACGAACTGGGCCTAACGGTTCTTTTAGGAACACCTCTCGTAGCTGATGTCACTGTATCCAATGGCATGACCCCCATAGATTGAATTGACCATACTGGTTCTTCATCCAGTAGTTTTGGCACCTTCTGGCTATTCAAGATGAAACTTTCTATTTGTTTTTCTGTGGAACCCGATTCATTCATAGATGTAATCATGTGAAGAAAATTTGCCAAGTGTAGTTCAGGATCACCGTTGACCAAAAAACGAGAATGCTCCATGAATATCGAATGAGAAGCTGACTTACGAGTTACAAACAAAATCTCATCCTGTATGTATCAATACAAAAACAGTTTAGTTCAAACCCGAACTTTACATTTGACATTATTATTATTTATATATATAAAACAACTCACTAGCTGCAAGTGAGTTTTTTTTTCTTTTGGATTTTAAACACAATCTTTTTTTGAACTTTTTGGTTCTATCACTTGACATTTTAGATTTGTATATACTGTACATATATATAAAAGAACTCACTAGCTACAAGAGAGTTTTTTTTTCTTTTGGATTTTGGACAATTTTTTTTCTAACTTTTTGGTCCATCACTTGACATTTTAGATTTGTATATATTGTACATATATATAAAAAAGAACAACTCACTAGCTACAAGAGAGTTTTTTCTTTTGTATTTTGGACACAATTTTTTTCTTACTTTTTGGTACTATCACTTGACATTTTAGATTTGTATATACTGTACGAATTTTTTTATTTTTAATTTCACATGAGATACGGATATCTAAACATAGTATATCAATTATTTAGTTAATAAAAAGATGAATAATAAGAAATTTTTTACTTAAGAAAAAATTATTTAAAGGTCGGTATGATACGAAGAGAGGCTTTTGTTAACTTTCAGTTTCACCATTTATACTATAAATAATATACGTTCCTAATTCATTTGATTTGTTTTTACTCTAATAAGTTGCGTTCATTAGTTAACTTTTTTTAAAATATGCAATTGTGTTTAAATTTCTCCCCTCGATGTTCTGGATAAATTATATTGAAAACTGAGTTATATTCAAAATAAAGTGTTTCTTGGTATCGTAAACGATACGAGTACGAGTACCGTATATGTATCGTGACGAAACAAATTGAACCAATTCCGACCCAATGTCGATACCATAATAATACCATAATAATCCGGTATCAGAACAACACCAATCAAGTTCCCGCCGCGTAGCGCGGGGAACCCCACTAGTTCATATGTAAAAGGTATAATACCTGAAGAAGGCAGATACTATCATGTCTCTTCTTTGATACCAATTTCCACCTCTTTATAACATTCTTATAATACAACATTTCACAACAACAATCTGCAGCCGATTTATTTTTTCAAATCCAGCCAGCTTGAGTTGAAGATATCTTTCACGATATGCATTAGAAATGTAACGTTGAGCGTAAGGAAGGACCCAGCTCACCAATGAAGTTTCATAGCTATTGTCTACTGGCTTGTTATATATTGCTTCACGAGTAACAACCTGCACTAGATAATAAGTTGTTTACATCTATAAAGATTTTCCAAATCAGAAAAGATGTCAGAAGGAATAACAACCTCTGAAAGAGCGGGAATTCCAAGATTTTTCATAAGAAAAGAGATCTTCACTTCAAGTATCACCTTTTCTTCCTCAGTAAGTTCACATAAACAAAAAAAAAATAATGTTATTCAACTTCTCAAACTCATTAGCAAGCTTTGCATCATCACACCAACACACGAGCCCAAATGATGAATGTAATGAAACCCATCTGTCTTGTGCGGTCGGAAGCACCTTCGTTTTCTTTTCTTCAAGATTTCTTTTAAACATTTCAAGATCCTCAGTACTCAAAGCCCCGGATTTGAGTCCATCACTCCAAGATACAAAAACATCAAAAACCTGTCAAAATAAATATTGATAATTGATCTTGAATATTTGGATTAATTCCACATATACCCTTATAAACTTGTAAAATTTTGTATATGCCCAACCAAAACTAAAAATATCATATATGCCCTCGCAAAATAGTTAAAATATCAAATATACCCAATTTATTAAAAAATCTAAAAATAATCATTTTACCCTTATTTTTTAAAATTCAAGTTTTTTCATATTTCCTCATCTTTTAACTTCATATTTTTATGGAATAATGGATTTTAATAATCCCAACTACCGCCCGTTGGTCGGTGTTAGGGTTCTGTTAGTCAGGGTCTAACGGCGTTAGAGTTTTGTTAGTCAGGGTCTATTGAAGGCCAATATGTGATAAGATGGGACCGCCAGTGGGAATTTTTGAAGTTGGGACCGTTGCCGGCCAACGGTCAAGTTGGGATTATTAAAATCCATTATTCCTATTTTTATATAACTCATTTTAAGCTTATATTTATTTTTACCCATTTTATTTTTTATTTTATTTTATTCCTAACAAACAACAGTATTCTCCATGTACAGTATTTAAGCTAATAAATAAAGCTAGAAATGAGTAAATATATTATTTGAAGTTTAAGGTCATATATGAGATTTCAAAGTTTCAAATAATAAGGGTAAAATTGTCATTTATTAAAATGTTTTTCATGAATAGGGTATATATGATATATCAACTACTTGGGTATATATTTGTATGAGTATATATGATATTTTGCAAGCTTCTAAAGAAATATATATGAAATTGCCCCTTGATATACACCCACCTCTATGTCAAACATTAACGTGAAAAATCTAACCTTTTTGGCGGCCTTCAACGGAGTATTTACAGTTGATAAACGGTGTAAAAACGAAAGGTAATGTAGAAGAGGCGGGGTCTCCTTTACTCCACATCTATTAACAAAAAAATCACGAAAACTTGGATATAAATTGCTTAACATTTTGCTCTGTTCACAATCTGTATTTATAAATATTATCATGCCAACACACTTCCTGTGGGGATAAGAGTACACCAGATACAACTTCACTTGAAGAACCAAAAGACAATGGGACAAATATAAACGACCCACTGCTAAAGTTTGCCATGCTTTTCTGATCTGAAGAAACCAACTCTTTCCATATGAACGAGTAGAATCTTGACATCTGTGATATGCTAGCTTTGAAAGATGTAGCAGATCTTTTCCAGAACTCAAGAACCAATAAAGCATCATGAAGGGTAACAGTAACCTTAAAACCGATGCTAGTCACCAATTCCGCACTTTGAATCTTTGGGATGGCATAACAAGCATTATCACCAAAAATCGAGCACACCGCCTCACAATAATAAAACAAATCTTTTGGACAAAACAGCCCCTCATCCAAGCTAGAAACCACCCACTTAACATCATTCAGAGCCGTTACCAGTGAAGACTTATAAGGCTTAATTTCTCCATCTATATTGCAAAAAGCTTCAACTTTATCACTAAAATTATCATCCCATATTTCATCAAAAACCTTCAACAAATACTTGCATTTTTGCGATCACCGCTTAGTGAAACTTTTGCTAATAAATCAACCAACTCTCGGGACTCCCAATCACTAACAGTTGATCCAGGTGGAATAAAAACTTTCTCCGACATCATGCTTGTGAGAAAAAACTGAGATGAAATAGGAACCCTTTTCTCAACTCGAACGGTTTGCACAAAGTCGGTGACTCCAACTTCCTTCAAGAACTTCCTCCAGTTACGCATAGAACTATACTTCAAATAAGTTTTATCAACCTCATACCATTTTATATCAATGCCACTGATCAACCTATGGATATCAATATGATTCTCGAAATCGTTACTGAAATGGATTCAAACCTCAGAAGGTAGAACAAAGCCGTAATTTGTTGAGATAAAAGCTTTGCTGTAAACCTCTGCGATTATGTGTTCCCTTTCTGTAAAACAATCTGAGCAAGTACATTGTAGGTGAACCATTATAAACGATACATACTCTATCATGAGATCTTTACTCACTATATTTTTTTGGTCACAAATAGCTGGCAAAACATGTGTTATTACTACTTGATGTGCAGACAACCGTTGAACGCCAAATTTAGAAAGCATTTGAATTAAATTCTCAGTGACTGAACCATCAAAAAGTGCAGGGTTAACAATTCGAAGATTCGCAAACAATCTAGTAAAAGCTTCTAGATTGTTCCACGAACCATCTAAATTCATCCAAATCATACCCTCGTTGACTGAACCGTAACTGTCGTCTAGAAGAGGGATGAAGGGTGTTTTTGTCAAAGTATTCATAACATCAGAGCCAGCTTTGAAATCAATCGGATTCTGAAGGGACATTAGATATAACTCGTTAAGCCAAGACGATAGCCAGTTAAGGCCCATTGATGTTAAACCGTCTTTTCTATGGCATAAAGAAGATATAATATCAGCTAAAACTTTCGGCCCGTAATTCTTGATACCTAAAGCCCGAGCGAGTGTATCGGATAAAGCTATATCCCTATTCAAGTACCCGAGACCAAGATGTTTGTGAATCAAGCTCTCAGGTAAAAGGATTCTAGCCTGCTCATTCCAGTTTCTTAAAACATGACACGGTGGGACCCACTTGTCGGTTTCACCTTCTAGAAGCAAACAATTAGACGCGCATAGCTTCAATATGATCATTCGCGGAAGTTGAGCAAAAACCCATGCACTTCACCTACAAGAGGAACATAGCTTAAAAAGACGGAAACGCCCTTTCCAGGACGTTTGTTAAAACCCGGAAGGCTACAGAATGACATTTCAGCGCTAACAAACAGACTTGGAAACTCGGATAACAACCATTGGTTCCATGGACTATCACCGTCAACTTCTTCTCTTGAAGAAGGAAGAATAAAATCACCTTGGATTATAAACTTTAACCCATATGTTCTAAGAGGAAGAAATGCAAAAACATATTGGTGATCTAACTTTGGGCTGTAACTACCATCGTTTAAAACTTCAAGAGCCAAAGCAATTGAAATTTCGGTATATTTTACATCATTTCGAATACCGTCAGCCTGCAATTTCCGGGAGTCAACAAACCAAGTCAACGTTTCATTCCCGATTGTAACATGGTTAACCCATTTCCAGTTATTTCTTTCCTCATGATGATGAATGAATCAGTAAGCATATTTCTGAATTTAATACACTGAAGACGATGAAGATACAACAATAAAGATGGATGAAGATCTGAAAACACAGAGGTGAAGTTGTCTGAATAAACATCAAAATAGTAAGAAAACAAGATTAAAAGGTTCAAATCATAAATTTGTGGGGCTAATTTTAAGTCAGAAAATTCAAATACTTTGATAGCACACTTTCAGGCGCCACATCAACAATCATATATATGCGATATCAGAAAAAAAATACCCGAAATACTGATTGGAATCCAATTCCTTTCTTGCCAATGTAACCGATACTAGATG
Source organism: Scalesia atractyloides (assembly GCA_947069175.1). NCBI lineage: Eukaryota > Viridiplantae > Streptophyta > Magnoliopsida > Asterales > Asteraceae > Scalesia > Scalesia atractyloides. The sequence goes on from CAMTDV010000001.1 coordinate 91,167,590, forward strand.
CTTTCTTGGTAGAATTCCCAACATCACAAAGCGCTCTAATGTTATCAGAAGAAAAACCGTGTTCATTATTCAAAACAACAATACTTTTCTCCAGAAGAATGAATGCTAGAGTGGGCTCCACGTGTGTTGAATACGCATTATCATCAGCATTCTGAACCTACAAAATACGATAAAAAGGTCAATATTGCAAGAAAAAAATGATCATATAAATTTGAAAAAAATAAACCTAGAAACTTACAAGCTCGAGAAGAAAATGTGAGTCTTGAGAATACAACTCTCGTGAAAGACAATAAAGTGCTCTTCCTAAACGAGCATGTTGCTTCTTTAAAATGCTATTTTCTGTGTCTGAAATATTAGGGTCCAAACCGAATTCTTGAACTCTAATAGACTCAATACAATCAGCTGCATTTTTCTCTCTTTCGGAGTCTAAAACTGGCTTAACGCAATCATCATCAAAACCATGCACTCTATGAGTCATCACACTGGGTTGATTGAGTTCAAGAGACCGAGTGACTTCACTTTCTGAAACCGGTCTTTTATTTTCGACTGATTCGTTTGATTCAGATAAAAATGAAAAATGATCATCAATCCATTCCACTATGCCAAGTGAAAATCCAAGTTCATGAATAATCATATGATCCTTTTTACTTTTGCATTCACTCAGAATCAACATATAAGCATCTTTAGTAACCGAACGAAACGCCGAAACTAATAATTCTCCTGCAAAACTTCTAAACTCTTTCGGTAAATATCCAAGACAATCAAGAACAAATCTTTAAGCGATGCTTGAAGAATTCTCGAACATGATAACCATTTTTCACATGACATTTTAGAAGAGATAATGGTACATTTTTCACCACCATATAATGAAATCAAAGAAACAAGCTTTAAAGCTGTTTCAAAAGAAGACCCGTGAAGAAACGCATCTAGACACGAATCAACGGTTGCTAACTGATCAATCCGTAGAACTTTTCCGTCTTTTGTTACTAAACAAAGCAACTCCTTGGTGGTTACATAACTTAATAGCCACCCTACAAGAGGACCTAAAGAAGGTGCAAATTTATGTTAAAAGTTGATAGAGGTTGATTCACAGAACTATGAATTGAGGTATGTATTTCTGTATTTTCATTACAATGAAAGGTATTGAATTTATACACAAAACCGTAATCTAAACATGGATGATAGCAGCTGACTACTAGCTGTCATTGATTTGCTGTTGATTAGCTGGATGTCCGGCTGTTGATTAGCTGCTGCATGATGTCCTGCTGTTGATTTGCTGCGATTACCTCCAAGGTCAGACTTTCCTTTCTAACACTCCCCCTCAAGTTGAATAGTTGGATTTCCAAAATTCAACTTGCCCAAACAATCGTTGAAAATTTTTCCGTTAACTGCTTTTGTTAGAATGTCAGCCAGCTGATCCTTTGATCGAACGAATGGTAGTTCAATCGTACCATCTTCCAATTTTTCTTTGATGAAGTTCCTATCAACTTCCACGTGTTTTGTTCGATCATGTTGTACTGGGTTTTCTGAAATCTGAATTGCAGCTTTATTATCACACATAATCTTACTTGTTTCTTTTGACGGAAAACCAATCTCAGCTAAGAGTCTTCGCATCCACATGGCTTCTGTTAAACCTCGAGTTATGCCTCTAAATTCAGCTTCTGCACTTGAAAGAGCAACCACCTTTTGTTTTTTACTCCTCCAAGTGACAAGATTCCCACCAACTAGAGCGAAGTAGCCTGCTGTTGACCTCCGACTTCCCTTATCTCCTGCCCAGTCTGCATCAGTATAGATTTGAACATTTAGGTGTCCATGTGATTGAAACAGGACTCCATGACCCACCGTTCCTTTGAGGTATCTAATAATTCTCCAAACTGCTTCCATATGTGTTTCTTGAGGTTGGTGCATGAACTGACTTACCACCCCTACAGCATATGCAATGTCTGGGCGAGTATGTGAGAGATATACTAGTTTTCCCACCAGCCGTTGATATCTTTCTTTGTTTGCTAACTTTGCTCCTTCCTCCATATAGAGTTTTTGGTTTACACTCATAGGAGTGTCTGCTGGTTTGCAATCTATCATTCCAATCTCTGCCAACAAGTCTAAGACATACTTCTTTTGATTAATGAAAATTCCTTGTTTTGACCTTAGTACTTCAATTCCGAGGAAATACTTCAGCCTGCCCAAGTCTTTCATTTCAAATTCGGCAAACAAGTTTTCTTTTAGTTTTCCCATTTCTTCTTTATCATTCCCTGTAATGATCATATCATCTACATAGATAATTAGACAGGTTACGAATTTTCCTCTTTTTTTGAGAAACAAAGTATGATCGGCATTACTTTGTTTATATCCAAACTTTTTCATAGCTACCGTAAATCTGCCAAACCAGGCCCGGGGAGATTGCTTCAAACCATAAAGGGACTTCTTCAGACGGCAAACTTCTCCAGTTTTGAAATCTTTTGTGAATCATGGAGGAGCATCCATAAATACCTCTTCGTCTAGGTCCCCGTGTAAAAAGGCATTTTTTACATCAAACTGTTGAAGTGGCCACCCTTCATTTGCAGCTATCGAAAAAAGAACCCTGATTGTGTTCATTTTTGCAACCGGGGAGAATGTTTCAGCATAGTCAATCCCATGTGTCTGAGTATACCCTTTTGCTACCAGTCGGGCTTTATATCTTTCAATTGTACCATCTGGTTTATACTTAATCGTATAGACCCAACGACACCCCACGGATTTCTTTCCCAACGGGAGAGTACACTTTTCCCACGTATTGTTCTTGGTTAGGGCTTCCATTTCTGTGTTCATTGCTTCCTTCCAATGTTTAGATTTTAAGGCTTGATCCACGTTTGTAGGAGTTTCTTCGGAATAAACAGATGAGATAAATGCTTTGGCTTCCTTAGTGAAGTTTCCATCGGCCACACTAGCTATAGGATAACTAGATCTTCTTGGTTCTTTTTCAGGAGAATACCGTTTCGGAGGAACCCCTCTGTTTGTTCTAGGGGGTAACACGTATCTCGATGGTGGTTCTTCTTGTCTGGATTCATCTGCCTGCAAATTTTCAGTTTGTTCTGTGACAGTTTCATGGTTAGAAGTATTGGTATCCTCAGAGTCATTAGAAACTTCAAAAGTACCACCAGACTGAATAGTATGAGTATTACTTACCTCGGACACCAGGTTAGGAGGAACATTAGGACCGTCAGTGGCACTGAAATTTGACTCTGGTGACTCTGTGGTTGGTGACTCTGTAGTTGGTACATAGGGAACATATTTCAACCAGCTTAGTGTGTCTAAACATTCCTTCTCCCCCTGACCACTGAGTTGGGAATTGTAGTAATACTCGGTTTCAAGAAAGTCACAGTTTATTGTGGTGAACATATGACGTGTTTTTGGATTATAACATTTGTATCCCTTTTGATTCATTCCATACCCGACAAAGACACATTTTACAGCACAAGGGTCAAGTTTGGTTCGATCGGATTTAGGTATGTGAACAAAGGAAGTACATCCAAAGATTCGTGGTTGAAGAGTGAGAACTGAGGGTAGTTTGAAGAATTTTGAAAGGGTGTGTAACGGAGTGTTAAGCTTTAGGATTTTTGTTGGGAGTCGGTTGAGAAGATAGGTAGCAGTAGCAAGGGCTTCAGGCCAAAAAGATTTCGGGACCAGGGATTCAATTAGGAGAGCTCGTGTCATTTCTAGTAAAATGCGATTTTTTCTTTCGGCGACACCGTTTTGTTCTGGGGTGTTTGGGCATGTAGTTTGGTGGATTATTCCCTTGTCTTGGAAAAAGGATTTAAACAAGGTATTAACAAACTCACCGCCATTATCAGATCGGAATATTTGGATGTTTGTTTGAAATTGGGTTTGGATCATGGCATAAAACATAGTGAATTTTTCAAATACTTCGGATTTGTTTTTCAAAAAATAAACCCAGGTCATTCGGGTACAATCATCAACGAACATCACAAAGTACCGAAGGTTTTGCCCCCCAAGAACTGGGGCAGGACCCCATACGTCAGAATGGATTAATGAAAATGGCAAAGCAGCCTTAGTGTTATTGGGTTTAAAAGTTTTTCTATGGCTTTTTGCTAAAACACATGTTTCACAATGTGACATAGAATTAACTGGAAATAGTTTTGGAAATAAAATATGCGAATAACTTGTAGAAGGATGACCTAATCTTCGGTGCCATAGCCAAGCTTCTCGTTCCGATGTCCCATGAGTCAGCATCACAGCACCACTTTGAGTCACCTCATCCACATAGTACAACCCTTGATTTTCAGTGCCACGCCCAATGATCACTCCCGTCCTGATATCCTGTAAAATACAAAACGTAGGGTACATTAGGACAATACAGTTGAGTTCCTTCGTGACATGGCTGATGGAAAGCAGCTTATGTGATAACGAAGGAACATAAAGGCAATTAGAGATTTTTATTGTGGGTGAAATCTCAATAGTCCCTCCCGATTTTACATCCATTATTCCTCCGTTTGCCGTTTGAATATGTGTTTTTTCTGGTTTGGTTGTTGAAATAATATCCGATAGCTCATAAGTCATCGTATCGGTTGCGCCACAATCAAAAATCCATAGTTTTTGTTTTTGATGTTCGTGGGCCATATTGACTTTTCCCTTATTTCCAGGGACTATATGTGCAATATTTGTTTTAAAACTTGACCGAGGGACTATTCGTGCATTATCTTCTTCTTCTTCACTTATGTATGACTGAGGGTTTGAGGGTTGCGCCCCAAACCCTTTACCTGTTGCTTCTTCTTCATCTGCTTTGGCCACTCCGCCGAAGCCCGATCTGTTCCGGCTTTCATCTCTGGGAACATCTCGGTTACCGGCGCCGGATGACTTTCCTTTTTCTGTAGTCTTTGTGCCTCTCTTCTGACCATCAGACCACCATTCGGGATATCCGACGAGTTTGAAACATTGTTCCCGGGTATGTTTCATCATCCCGCAATGATCACACTTGAGGTGAGTTTTGTCGTCTTTACTTGTTCCGATTCTTTTTTCACCGGCTCGTCGGTGGCCCTTTGACGCAAGCCCTAGTCCGTCAATTTCAGAGGCCATTAGACCCACTGTGATACCCTGTGTGTCATTGAGAGGTGTTCCCGGAATATTCTGGTGAGCGGCCTCCTTGCGGACAGTAGAGTATGTAGTTTCTACGGTTGGAAGGGGCTCTAACCGGAGTATTTCCCTTTTTATAGGATCATATTTCCGGTTGAGAGCGTTTAGAAACTAGAACAGTTTCTGTTCCGTCCTGATTTTGTGATACGCTTGGATATCGGCTGGGCAGGTCATAGGGTTTGGGTCAATCCGATCAATTTCTCCCCATACTCCTTGGAGTATAATCCACAATTCTTCTAGGGAGAGATTGTTCTTTTTGATTTCATTCGCCTTGACATGTAGGTTGAAAGTTTGGAGCTTGTCACGCCCACTGCTATATGTTATAGCCAGGGCATCCCACAGCGATTTTGCTGTTGGAAATTCGGTTAGATTGCTGGCGAGGGTTGGTTCGATGTTTTGTATGAGCCATGAGAAGACGACTAGGTCATCTTGTTCCCATGGTTCATACTCTTCGCTGGTTTGGTTTGGTGGATTGGTTGTCAAATGGTTTAGAAAGGCTTTTGATTTGCCGCCTATGGCTACCCTCATCATCCGGGTCCATAGAGCATAATTTTGGCTGTTGAGCTTGAGGTTTATTTGAAGGTTATCGGATAGTTTCGGGTTTCGGTTTTGTGGGTTAAGGCCATTCTTGAGCAGATTGGCGATTTGAATTGATAAATCTTCTCCCAAGTTACCGGCTTCGGCCATGGCAGCTTGGTTGAGAAGATGATTGGTTTGGGTGAGCAAGGTAAATGATGAACAGGTCAAGAACGACACTGCTCTGATACCATGTTAAAAGTTGATAGAGGTTGATTCACAGAACTATGAATTGAGGTATGTATTTCTGTATTTTCATTACAATGAAAGGTATTGAATTTATACACAAAACCGTAATCTAAACATGGATGATAGCAGCTGACTACTAGCTGTCATTGATTTGCTGTTGATTAGCTGGATGTCCGGCTGTTGATTAGCTGCTGCATGATGTCCTGCTGTTGATTTGCTGCGATTACCTCCAAGGTCAGACTTTCCTTTCTAACAATTTATAGTCCCAACATGACCATGAGGTTAAATCTACCAACATTGGAGCCCGAAGTAACAGTTCAACCGCATCATTTGTGCAAACACGAGTATCCGAGACACCCTTTTCTGCCCTAAAATCAGTTAAAGTCGAAGAAAATAACACAGCATTTGAGTTCACATTGTCACCATTCTTGCTCATTGCAGTCAAAAGATCTTCTGTGACGTCATCTTCTAGTAATGTAAGACCAGCAGAAGGAAACTGCATTCTAAACAACTCAGAAACCATTAACTTGCTTAAGGTTTCATTTTCACGTAAGGTATTGTGGCTTGTGATAATAATTCAAGAAGATAATGTTGACTCATGCAAACTTTAACCGAATTAGGCTTCTCGGGTTTTTCAGTAACTATGACACACTTTTGCCATGTGGTAGGTAGTAGAGAAATATGTTCTGCTAAGAATGTGAAAATATCTCCAAAACCGAGGGTTTCAAAGTCGTAAACCCAAAAATATTGAGTTAGAGAGTATTCTAGCTTGCAGATCTCCCTCAAAAAGATTATTTGTTTTCTTGGATAAGAAGTTACATTGTCTGGAAATAATTAGAAGACATAAAATATGCCTTGACGTATTTCAGAACATCTTCAAGACAAATTCCTGTAAAGTGAACAAAACAAATAAAAAAAACTCTTCGGATATAATTGTATTTTTGTTTAAAGTCAAGTGTTTAAATTAAACACTCAAGACTGATAGTATTTGTGACTTGAGATATCAGATAATCAAGTGCTTAAAGTGAGGGCCAGTTGGTCATTTTACCTCTCTCATAAACCAGTTTTCTTACAGCTTCTTACATGTTCCAAATCTGTTTAAAGTTACCCTTAGAGCAATGATAAACAACCGATTTTATATTAATATATAATTTTTAAATTTGGTTAACTATAAAGCTATTGTTAATAAAAGCTCATAAAAAATAAGTTGAACCAAACACATAAAAGATGACAATATTGAGAAATAAATAGAAGGCATGTAAATTACCAACACTACCCTCCAAAGCATGCTTATTGGGAACTAAAGTGTTCTTGTAATCTGGCGCGACTTCTGTGTTAACGTCAGCTGCAAATGTATTTGCTTGAGAAGAACTCATGCGGTCCCATAAACCAAACTTTATAGATGCAATCTGTAACAAAAAAGTACACTTGTATTCACAAAATGCAAACAAAAGGGTAGTGCTTATATAATAAACATTTAAATAAAATATTGACGTGACATTATATAATGGTATAAACATGTTCAAAGTTTACGTACATTTAGCAATCCAACATGTGGGTAGGAATTAATCATTTTATTCAGAGCTTTATTTTTCCTCTTTGGCTTCATTTGACCATGATAGAAATCAAGCATCTTGCCAAATGCCTACAAGCAAAGGATACCAGTTAGGGCATAATACTAGTGTAACATACTATATAGCATATCAGAAGATCAGACAAGATATGTTAAACTGTATAAAGTTTCACATTTACAAGAACTCAATGCAGGGAATACACTACACAAAAGAAAACTTTGATTCATGAACGCGAAAATAACTCATCAGACATCAGGAATCGCCACATATAGACCAGCAGGTCAGTGCCTCAGTGGTCAGTAAAAAAGGAAGTAATCTACTTGACAAAAAAATGGCAACCATTCTTTTATTGAGCTCATATAAATTGAAAAGTGAAATGGATATATATATATATATATATATATATGTATAAAGGGAAATTTGATTTTAATAATCTCACCGTTAGGTGGTTGGCCAATAATAATCCCACCTTCAAATATTGCCACTGGCAGTCCCACCTTTTAAAAAAGATTCTCACTATACCTCCGTTAACCAAATGTCAAATCAGAACGACGATACGAGTCGATTCATGTAAAACTTACCTCGAATCAGTGCTCCAAACGGCTTGATTTTTGTTAATTGGAAGTTTAAACACCCGAATTGAAGTACCATTTTCGTTGTTTGGAGCACCGTTTTGACTTTTGAAATAAGTTTTACATCAATTGACTCGTATCCTCGTTCTGATCAAAAGCCCTAAAACATGAGTTTGAAATTCGAAAAAAGAACTTAACGAAGTTAAGTTTCCATTAAGTTTTTTTAACGGAAGTCCAGTGAGAAAAAAAAAAAGTTTAAAGGTTCCACTACGAGTGGCGACACTTGAAGGTGGGATTATCATTGGCCAACCACCTAAAGGTGGGATTATTAAAATCCAATTTGCCTTTTTTAAATCATAAAAAGTCTGCTATCCAGATCTCGTAAGCTCACATGCAATGTAACACAGTAAAAAGCTTCAGCATACCCCAACTACATCCTCTTCTTTTTCACATGGGTCTCTCCATATCTGAATGAACCTCCATGTATGCCCATCTAATGCATTATCATCTATAAATCCTGTTTCAAAATCCAGACTTTGAAACTCCGGTTTAAACTTGATCCCAACCATCCATAACTTGGGTGTTCTATGAATTGCAAATTTCGTGCAGTACTTAATGGTAGATAATTTAGTTTTAGACCCTTGTTTCCCTTCATGTGGAGCAACACGCTCCGGCCAAAGCCATGGCATTTGCGCAGCTGTTGAAGTCTGAGATGCAGTTGTTATTTGAGATGAAAAATATTGCAGAACTAGTGGATGCTTCGAAATGGGTCCCAATCCAAGTTCTTCGAAGCTTGTAACTCCCTTCCTTTCACAGATTGCCATCTCCAAGTCACGTACTGATGTGATGTTTTGAGCTCCAGCAAAGCAATGTATAAGAGAGTTGACCTACAAGATCAAAATCAGTTAATCATATAGTTTATAAAAACTTACAAATGTACGTACTTAAGAAAACACATACAATAAACCAAACATCTGATGCACATCTAATGTTGGTGATTTTAGAATCATCAAGCTGTTTTGTTTGATAGGGTTAACTTGTAAACCAAATGAGAAATCGTAATAAATACTTATACGAGTTAGGAAGTGTGGATTACACGCTCTTACAATTTTGGTCTAGATCCGCCACTGCTTGCGGTTATACCCCCTAATAGTACAAACACCAACTAAAACGTCGTAATGATTCAACCGCATAAAATTAGAACTCCTCTTGTCTAAATTCATTATCGAATTTCGTACTTCAAGTCTAGCAGAAAATCTTGAAAATTCACTTTCTGTATTATCCAATAGTTAATTTACGAAATACTTGATAGTGATTTAACACTGACTCAGAAATGAGAAATCTATCCAGGCAACTACAAATTCCATAAATACTTACACATATTCACAACCAACCTAAAAAATCAAATCACTAATAATTGATCAAATATAACCTATTATTACGATTTGAAGTAGCATTTCTTATGAGTTATAACTACCACAATAAAACTTGAAATAAATGTAAGAGTTAAATGTCATTTTCTTCCATGCAACTATATCAGTTTTCAAATTTATATCATTTCAGTCCTTAACATTCTTAAAACATGTCAATTTCGTCCAAAAAAACTAAGGTTGGATCGAACAATTGGAGAAACTACAGGGACGAAAATGGAAGTTAACTCATGTTTGTAAACGGAACTCACGTGTTTCAAGAATACCAGGGACGAAAATGATACAAATTTGAAATTTTGCTGGCATAATCGGACAAACTACGGTCAACTCTAAAGTGTAAATTACTTTTTGAGTTCTATGTTTTAGTGGTTTTAACCGCTTGATTTCAAAACCAAAAAGTTTAACGTCTGAAGTAACTAACCGTTTATTTTATAACATTTTGAGTCTAAAGACGTTAAACTTTTGATTTTGGAGTTCAAACGAAGTGACTCAAAGCATTATAAAATGAACGATTAAAGCCTCAGGCGTTAAAACTTTTTTTTAATTCAAGTGGTTACAACCACTAAAACACAGGATTGTTGGTTGCAAATACAAACGACTTTATTTTAAAATAATAAATAAATAAAAAGTTAATTGAATTGAATTGATGATGATGAACTTTACCTCGACTTCAGTAAGCATGAGATGGTTAAGTGACGGAATACTCTGCATATTAAACCCTAACGATTCAAAGGAAACAGCGTTAAGCATCAGCAACGCTGAGTTAGCGACGCTCCACGCAGATATGCTTTCTCCGGTGGCCAGAAGATCGGAGTGAGCTTTCACTACTGCACCGTCGACCATCGCAAAACTGCGTTGTGACTACTTCCGTCGTACGGCTGCCAGTTATTCTGGCCGTACATTTTGTAAGTTTCCGGAGAACGACGGTTGAAGGTCGTCTTTTGGTCTTTCAAGCGGAAAAAGATTGCTGATATAATAATTTGCAAAGATTATGCCACGTGGATATTATTATTATTTACATATATAATTGTCAAGTTGCAAGAGTGTTTCACTTTTGGTGATAAACTATTTGGATGTGTCAAAGTGCACCTCAAAGTTTCAGCATTTTATAACTTAGCCTGAAAGTTAAGAACACACTCGGACAATTGTGTACTGTTAATATAATATAATATAATATAAATATGTTTTTTTGATAGTGCTTAATGCAGAAGGTTATATTAAAAAGGTTTAACCACGTATATGTTTTTTTGGTAGTGCTTAATGCAGAAGGTTCTGATTTTTGGTTGCTTAATGTAGAAACTTTTGACTTTTGGATTAGAGAGGAAGGGACATCTTAGGGGAAGTACGTTAGCTTTGATTAACTATCATTCGTCAATTTAAAAAGTTTATCAAGTTTACTAGTAAATAGTGGCGGTGCCTACCTTAGCCACAAACTTTTTTTTAATTATATTCTCAAAATTAAATATCGTAAAACTTAAACTTAAAAAATTACATAAACTTATAACATTACATGTAACTAATACTTAAAATTTAAAACATACATAAAATTAAAATCATAAAACCTAAAAGTTTATAACAATATGCAAGAATGTGTCACGCCACTACGTCGATGAAATCCTCGTCGAAGTGGTGCTTGTAGTCGATACAAGCAACTTGAATAAGCTCGTTCTCCGCGAGCTCGTTGTTGGGGTTTGGCACATTCAAGAATGTGGCATGGAATCTAGAAATTTGGTAACGGATCTGGGTGAATCATGAATCTAATTGATTTACGGTTCGATTCGTGTCACCCACATAGGTTGCAAATAGCCCGTGCACCCAACTCCAAAAGGTGGACCGTCTCGTAGGAGATGTGGGTTCGTGTTGGACCGCTACATAAGATAATGTCCACGTAATGTCTTCTTCTTTCGTCCATGGGTTTGTCATTGGATTGTGAATGTGAAAGATTGAAAATGGTTGGTGAATGTGAATATAAAATGTAAAGAATTTTGTGGTTTGGTTGTGTCGTATGGATGGTCTTATATAGAGAGATGAATAAATTATTTGAAATGAATTAATTTTTTTAATTGACCAAACAGTCAAAAAAACAGTTCAAACGGTCATTTATTTCTCTATGTGTGCCATGGTTAGCGGGTACGGGAGATGGCCCAGCCAACCCGCAAGAGTGGCGGCAGTGTGCTGGCCCGGGTACCAACCCGTGGGAGCCTACCCGTATGGTGCCCTGGCCTCCCTTATGTTACGGTAGGAATCTAGTATATGCACAGAATATAAGATAATGTTTGTAATAGTATATATTAAATTTACTAGCATAAAGTTATTGTAACATTTATGTAAAACGGGTTCAAAACCCGCTTCGTTTAACAATCAAATATTCAGTTTAAGTTCGTTGCATATCTTATTAGTGCCGGTTATTTATTTACTTTTTTTTTAAATGTTTCATAATTAATAAATATTGTAGAATTTAAAAACTATAATAAATAATGATAATAAATAAACTCTAAAAATAAAACAAACATTTGAAAGGAGTAGCCGGGTTTCGAACCCGGGTCTCCCGTGTATGCACACACACAAAACACCACTGAGCCACACACACTATTTGTTTTAAACCCAAACCAAATAACTTTTATACACAACCCCCCCCCCCCCCAACCCTGCAATTCAAAAACTTGCAGAAACCTGAAACCGCCTACAAACATGATTTATGCAATCAAATCAATTTCCGATTTTCTTATGATTAAACGAGAAGTAACTGATTTCGAACAATTAGTATAACCTAAAATTTAAAATCAATTTAATTGAAACTGCCAGAAATCATTGTCTTTAAAATCAAGATTTTGAAACCGAAAGTGAAACTGTTTTGAACACTATAAATATCAATCATACATTCGACTAAACTCACCCACTTGCAAACTAACCCTCTGCTCAAACTCTTTGATCAAATCCCACTCGTCGCCGGAAAACTGTGCGACGCCGGAATTTCAACCGGAAAACCGTAGCATTTCGCCAAACGGTACAACTCTCTAAATCTTTTCGATATCTGTTGTTTAGTGTTTAAGTTGCTTTACAACAACTCAACAAAACTATATGAATGGGTTAAACAGATGGGTTCGATTTCTGAGTTTTTTTTATGAAGAAGATGAAGTTCAATCAGTGCTCAAATATAATTAAAATTGAAGGTTTAAACGAGTTAGACACACAGTCCAGCGGTGGACTGTGTGCAAATACAAGGAACATGTCCCGGGTTCGAATCACACACGTTACCGACTTTCTGAAATAAAACACAAACTTTTTATACCTAATCAGATCACCTATCTGTAAGTTTATATAATTAATATAACTCCGGGATACTACGGGTTAGACACACAGCCCAACTGGTTGGGCTGTGTGCACACGAAACCTCAGGTACCGAGTTCGATTCGGGTTGTTGAAACCGGTTTGACCATTATAAAATTTTTTTGAATAAAAACAAAATATAATTAAACCTAGTTTGTATATATAAGTAATAAAAATGGAGTTTATTTCGGGTTAGACACGTAGCTCAGTTGGAAGAGCTGCGTGCACACGTACAAGAGGTCTCAAGTTCGAATCCCGCACACACCGCCTAATAAATCATGCAACTCAGTCAGGTCTGACGTCAGATCTGACAGTTAATTTTTTTATATTTATTTATCTTATCTTATTTATTTATATTGCATATATATTGATACGTTGGTTAAAAAATCAAATTAAAAATACATAAAATATATAATTTTAAAGGGTATATAATCTCAACAAAATACCATCAAAAATAACCTAAAGACCTAACAAAAAGTATTAAATCAAAATATTAAATCGTTTATCATCGATTTATCGCATTATTATTTTAGGTTAGTATTCGTTCGTCGATCAAATCCTCAATTCGTGCGCACTCTTCATCAATCAAGAAAAACGCACCCACGGTGAGTGAATCCTTACAAATTCCCCTTTTATTCATGTTTTGGGGTGTATCATGTGTCGTACAATTCCTTTATTTTATTTAAACACTTGTGCCTATATCATCTTGTGATCAAATGTGAAATGGTTGTTGTGTGATTATTATTATGTGGATTAAATTTATCATTTCAGTGCACTCATTTCATTAGGCCCATCAGTTCCTCGTGGGATACGGGTTGAGCATCAGGTGCCTCATTAGATCGGCTCCGTTTTATTGAGCCTTGATCTCAAATACATCATCATTCATGTCATATATTCATTCAATGTGGTTTGTGATTGTTTACATATACATATTTGCTCATATGTGATTTATGCACGAATTTTCTTTAATAAATAAAACAAGCAATTATTTAAAATGTTTTATCAGGGTTCACTCGCCAACTTTTGTTGACCAAAATCTCCCCTGTTTTACACATGATACAGGTGATCCAATTGAGGAAAGAAACACTTAGGATGGCCTAGAAGAATAAACAAGATATTGCGTTGGAATAAACATTTAATTTTTTTGTATTTGTATGAACCATGTTTATTGGATATTTGAATTTTGTAATATGAATTTAATAAATATGAAACTTCTTAGTAAATATCATGAGCTTTGGTGATAACCCAATCATGCCCCGACTTTTATTCCGCTGCAGGTCGGGGTGTGACAGATTGGTATTAGAGCCTGTAACTATAAGGATATATGATAGGTTATTAGACCCTTAGAGCCTATACTATAGTCGATTTAAATTTTAATTGTTTATATGTTACATGCAAAATTCATGATGTTTATATTTCACACCCAGTATTATGCAAGCACTCTCACAAGTACATGTTAATATGCAATACTCATCATAGTTCATATCCTCATAACATGTCATACCTATAAAAGCACACACCTCACGATTTCCATGATTTTTGCAATGTTTTCGCATTTTTCAAATTACATCAAAGTGAGTTTTCACGACGGGCATGTAGTAACTGGAAGTGTACGAGTACCGGTAGTCGGAACGTCCTGTCTAGGCTTTGCATTCGTATAAAACCAAAATAAAGGACCAGTTTGCCTATCTGGGGACTAACGATGAGAGTACGAAGGACCTATTAGGCCAAAGCATGCTATACCAAACGTCGTGTGAGCTAACCCCACTTTGAGTTGTCATTGTGTCTACACCTGGACACCCTCCGACCATACATCTCCCAATCATGTTTTTACGATTTTCATTCGGGTAGTGCGAGTGTAAATCCGCCGACACCAATGTGAATCCTACCAAGCCCAATAGTCATGGGGCCCACATGACTACACAGGCAATGGTATGGGGGACAATTGGAGGCCCAAACATGAGCAAACCCAAGACATCCTATGGATGTAGTTAAATTAGTTTCAGTTGTGTTGTTTTCATTTCTTTTACGACACATGACACCTAGGAAATTCTTGAACTCACAATCTTCCTACATATGCTCCTGTGGATGTCGGATAAGCAATTACGTGGAGGTAGAAGGTCAGGAAAGTCAAACGAACGCTTGGGCACGCAAATTGCTAAACAAATGGCCGCAGTACTTCCTGACATTGTGCTACAAGTTCAACAAGCCTTCACCGCTAATCCCATCAACCCTCCCAACCAAGAAGACCAAAGCATCGCCAACCCTCCTCCCAAAACCCCCAAATGCACCTACAAACACTTCAAATCCTGGGATCCCCCAAAATATGAAGGGACTGAAGGTGTCACCGCTCTCCTTCACGGGTTTGAGGAGATGGAAAACACTTTCCTCAATTGCGACTGTCCCGAGGACAGTAAGGTACGTTACGCGACTGGAAGGTTGTTTGGGGTAGCCCTTACCTGGTGGAACACGGAAAAGGGTAAGCGAGGCGTTGAAGATGCCATGGCCTTAACATGGGAAGAGTTAAGGGAAATCATGACGAGACGCTTCTGTCCAAGAAGCGAAATAAAAAAGCTAGAAGACGAGTTTCACGCATTGAAACAAAAGGAATGAGACCACACTTCATACAATAAGAGATTTCTCGAGTTGAACCAAATGATCCCCAATCTGTTCACCCCCTTATACCGCTTAGTCGAACACTACATTCGAGGCCTCCCCTCGAAAATCCAAGATTCAGTTTTAAGCACTTCGCCTGCAACACTTGAAGCCGCAATGGAGTTAGCTACGGAACTCACTGAAAATCGCATTCGAAACGGCAAATGCAAAGAGGAGAAGAAGAAAACACCCATTAAGCCCCAAATTCCAAACCACCCAGGTTCCTCCTCGAAGTTTGCTGGTAAGAGGAAGCGAAATGGCAAGAACTTTGCCGTCACCCAAACCAACCCTCCCATTACTGCTGCACCAATCCCCAAGTTGCCCCTCCAGCCGCACCATTCAAAAGGCCATACACTGGCCCACACCTGAAGTGTAACCGTTGTCAATATCATCACCCTCCTGAAAACCCCTGCCAACATTGCACCAGTTGTGGTCTTGCGGGTCACACCATCTAAACCTGTCGTACCCTTCAGCGATTAAACCGTAGTCAACCTCCAACCCAAACCCAAAATCAAATGGTGGGCCAAGCCCAACAACCCTTACTTCTACCACCTGCACAACATGCAGCCCAACCTTACTACCAACCCAACTACCCCATGATGCAACCCATGCGAGCCTGTTTCAATTGTGGGGACCCAAACCACTTCAGGAACACTTGTCCACACCTAGTGAACATCATCCATGCCCAAGCTCAAGCAAACCCGTTAAACCAAGCTAACCAAGCTCCTCCACCCGCCAGAAGAAGAGCTTTCAATATCAACGCCAACCAAGCCAGGGCTGACAACAATGTGGTCAACGGTACGTTTCTCATCAATGGTAGCTATGCATCTATATTATTCGATACTGGTACGGATAAGAGCTTTGTGTCTTTAGAATTCGAATCTATCCTCGATCAACCTCGTGCTAATCTTGTTGAATCTCTGACGGTGGAAGTTGCTGACGGAAAACCTATTTCATTAAATTCTATTATACGCGATTGTACTCTCACCCTAAATGATCACGATTTCCTAATTGATCTCATTCCTATGAAATTGGGAAGTTTCGATGTTATCATCGGCATGGACTGGCTCAGCCAGCATCATGCTGAAGTGGTGTGCCACAAAAAATTCATTCGTATTCCCCTCGCTGACGGTCAGACACTATGTATCTTTGGGGAAACCCCTTCGAAAGGACTCAAATTGATGTCCTGCCTACAAGCCCGAAGTTATCTTAGCAAGAACTACGTCGCATTTCTAGCTCACGTCGTCAAGAAGGGAGACAATGAGAGGAAGCTCGAAGATATTCCAATTGTGAGGGAATTCCCGCAAGTTTTTCCCGACGACGTTTCAGGACTTCCTCCTGTGAGAGAAGTCGAATTTAGAATCGATCTTGTGCCCGGCGCTACACCGGTCGCAAAGTCTCCTTACAGGTTAGCCCCATCCGAGATGCAAGAGTTGGCCAGTCAACTGCAAGAGTTGACTGACAAAGGATTTATACGTCCTAGCTCATCGCCTTGGGGTGCACCTGTTCTTTTTGTGAAGAAGAAAGATGGAACGTTTCACATGTGCATTGATTATAAAGAACTCAACAAGTTGACGGTTAAGAATCGCTATCCACTGCCTCGCATTGATGACCTTCTAGACCAACTTCAAGGCGCCACCTGTTTTTCCAAAATCGACCTTCGTTCTGGTTATCATCAGCTTAGAGTGCGTGAAGAAGATATCCCAAAAACCGCCTTCCGAACTCGCTATGGTCATTACGAGTTCATGGTTATGCCCTTCGGTTTAACAAACGCCCCCGTTGTCTTCATGGATTTAATGAATAGGGTATGCAAACCCTACCTCGACCGTTTCGTCATAGTCTTCATCGACGACATTCTTATCTACTCCAAGTCAAAATCCGATCATGAGCGATACCTTTGACACATACTTACACTCTTAAGGACCGAAAAGCTTTACGCTAAGTTCTCAAAATGTGAATTCTGGTTAGGAGAAGTACAATTCCTTGGTCATGTCGTCAATGACAAAGGGATTCATGTCGATCCTTCAAAAATCAAGGCAGTACAAGAATGGCAAGCGCCACGTACCCCTACCGAAGTTAGGTCTTTTCTCGGCTTGGCTGATTATTACCGACGCTTCATTGCCAATTTTTCACGTAATGCCGTACCACTCACGGCCTTAACTCACAAAGGAAAACCCTTCATTTGGGGACCTAAGCAAGAGGAGGCCTTCCAAACTTTAAAGCAAAAGCTTTGTGACGCACCTATCCTTACACTCCCTGAGGGTTGCGATGACTTTGTGGTTTATTGCGACACATCAGGGCAAGGACTAGGCTGTGTATTGATGCAAAGAGGAAAAGTGATAGCCTATGCCTCTAGGCAACTCAAAGTTCATGAGAAGAATTACACCACCCACAACCTGGAACTCGGAGCCGTTATGTTCGCTCTCAAGATATGGAGACATTACCTCTAGGGTACCAAGTGTGAAATATACACTGACCACAAGAGTCTCCAACATATCTTCAACCAGAAAGAGTTGAATATGAGGCAACGAAGATGGGTCGAACTTCTCAACGACTACGACTGTGAAATTCGGTACCATCCTGGTAAGGAAAATGTGGTGGCCGATGCGCTCAGTCGAAAAGGTTATGCGAACTCTATTCGTCTTCTATGTTCGCAAATCATAACCGACATCAAAGATCGAATTCGGGCAGCTCAACATGTTTCTGTAACAGAAAATGACGTCATGTGGAGCTGAACTCAAAATTGAAACCAAATCCGACGGTATTCAATACTATTTAAACCGCATATGGATTCCTGATCGCGATAACCTTCGTGATTTCCTCATGAATGAGGCACACAAAACACGATACTCTGTGCACCCAGGAGCCGATAAGATGTATCAAGACCTACGATACACCTACTGGTGGCCTGGCATGAAAAAGGACATCGTTGTTTTTGTTTCCAAGTGCCTTACTTGTTCTAAAGTGAAAGCTGAACATCAAAGATCTTCAGGACTTCTAGTCCAACCCGAAATACCTGTATGGAAGTGGGAAAACATAACCATGGACTTCATTACCGGGTTACTTCGCACCTCCAGTGGGTATGACACCATATGGGTAATCATTGATCGTCTTACAAAATCATCTCATTTCATTCCGATTCGCGAGGACTTCAAGAACGAGAAGTTAGCTCGAATCTATATCAACGAGATCGTAAGCCGTCATGGTGTACCGTTAAGCATCATTTCAGACCGTGATGGTCGTTTCACTTCACGAACATGGCGAGCCGTACAAACCGCTTTGGGTACACGGTTAGATCTCAGTACCGCCTTTCACCCTCAAACTGATGGTCAATCTGAACGCACCATCCAAACTCTTGAAGACATGCTTCGAGCATGTGTCATAGACTTTAAAGGGAACTGGGACACTCATCTACCATTAGTCGAGTTTTCGTACAACAATAGCTATCATTCAAGTATCGGCATGGCTCCTTTCGAGGCTTTATACGGTCGTAAATGCCGATCTCCAGTATGTTGGCACGAAAATGGTGAAACACAAATCACCGGACCTGAATTAATTCAAGAAACAACCGACAAAATCCTTCAAATTCAAAACAATCTTCTAGCGGCTCAAAGTCGTCAAAAGAGTTATGCTGACAAACGACGAAAGCCTTTGGAGTTTTGTGTTGGTGATTGGGTACTTTTGAAAGTATCACCGTGGAAGGGAGTGGTTTGTTTTGGCTAAAAGGGCAAGCTAGCACAACGCTACGTAGGACCTTTCAAGATACTCGAAAGAGTAGGACCTGTAGCCTACAAGCTTGACCTACCAAAAGAACTCAACAGGATACATCCCACGTTCCACATATCAAACTTGAAAAAGTGCATCGCCGACGAAAACCTCCATATCCCTCTATAAGACATTCAAGTCGATGAATCAATACACTTCGTTGAAAGACCAGTGGAAATCATGGATTTCGGTGAGATGGCCCAACCAACCCGCATGGGTGGCGGCAGTGTGCTGCCCCGGGTACCAACCCGTGGGAGCCTACCCGTATGGTGCCCCGGCCTCCCTTATGTTACGGTAGGAATCTAGTATATGCACAGAATATAAGATAATGTTTGTAAAGTATAGATTAAATTTACTAGCATAAAGTTATTGTAACATTTATGTAAACGGGTTCAAAACCCACTTCGTTTAACAATCAAATATTCAGTTTAAGTTCGTTGCGTATCTTATTAGTGCCGGTTATTTATTTACTTTTTTTTAAATGTTTCATAATTAATAAATATTGTAGAATTTAAAAACTATAATAAATAATGATAATAATAATAATAATAACATTAAGAAAATGAAAATAAAAATAAACTCTAAAAATAAAACAAACATTTGAAAGGAGTAGCCGGGTTTCGAACATAGCAACAAACAATATTTACATTCTAAGTTTAGATCATAATATGGTATAGCACGAGTTTGAATAAGCGAATTAGTTTAAGCGACACATGATACACCCCAAAACATGAATAAAAAGAGGAATTTGTAAAAATTCACTCACAGTGGGTGCGTTTCTTGGATTGATGATGAATGCGTACGAATTCGGATTTAATCGGCAAGGGAACTAACCTAAATAATAACATAATAGTTCGATAAATAAATAAACTCTTATTTGAGATTAGTATTTTTCATTAGTGTTCTTAATGGGATTGTTCGGTTTATTTTTGTGAGTTCAAGGAAATTTTCTAACTTTAAAAATATTATTTTTAAGTATTTTTTAATTGATTTTTAAATAAAATAAATAAATAAAAGAAAATAAAAATTTTGACTTTTTGACCAGTTGACCGTCGTTTGACAGGTTCGGTCGTGTATTTGTTTGCAATGAGTGAGGTTCGAACTTGTGACCTCCCGTACGCGTGCACGCAGCTCTACCAACTGAGCTACGTGTCTAACCCGAAATATTTCTGTTTTTAATTATATTTATATACTATTTAATTTAATCAGAAACCATTTATTTTTAAAAAAGGGTTTAATTATATCGGACCGGTGCACACAACAGGTCTCGAACCCGGGACCTGTTGTTTAGTGTTGCACACAGTCCACCGCTGGACTGTGTGTCTAACCTGGTTAATATACTGATTTTTATTATACTTAACATCTTACAGCGAGTTGATCCGGTTCGGTTTAAAAAGAACAATTTTATTTCAGAGAGTGAGGTTGTGTCAGGGATCGAACTCGAGACGTGTGTTAATTGTTTGCACACAGTCCACCGCTGGACTGTGTGTCTAACCCGGTTTAATATCTTGTTTTAATTATACTTATACATAAGTTCGACTTCATCTTCTTCGTTCAAAGACACAGACAACGATTATTCAATTGTTCTTGATTGATTCGATTAACGAAATTTATAAGTGATTGAAATGTGATGGATAGAGAGGGTTTTTGAAATGAATGTACCGAAACAGATGTCTTTCTCAGAACTCCAGCAAGGATCGTCGGCTCTGTTTTGTGAACTCCGTCTGTTCGGATCAATTAATAGTTTTTATCGATTAGTTATGAAATTGGGTTACTAAACAAGGATTTACAGAAGGTTTGAATGATTATACCGATTCACAGCGTGATTTTGGAAATTCCAGAGGTTTTCCGGCGAGTGCAGAATATTCCGGCTACGTCGTCTGGGATTGATTCTGGTTGATGGATTGAAGTTAGTAATAGTCAAACAATGGATTGAAACCGAAAGAGTCGAGGTATTTACCGTTTTGATGAAAGTCTCAGTTTTACGGCGAAAGTCCGGCGATTGCAGAAAATCTCCGGCGATGTATTTCTTGCGACAGAGACTCTACAGAGAGTTTAAGGTGAGTGTGGGTGATTTCGGTATGAGCTCTAGATGCCCGGTTTATAAAGTAAAACAACAGTGGGATAAATTCTCCGGTTTTCCGGCGATCACTTTCGGTCAAGTTGCAGAGGACTCCAACGACTTGCGGCGAGGTTTTCAAAGCGAATTGGAGAGAGTAAGTTTGATAAACTCGCGAGCTCAAATGATGAATGAAGTATAACTCGGATTTAATTACATTTTCGGTTTCGAATTCAAAATCATATGGTTTGATCAGTTTTGATTCGAATTGAGTCAATGGACTGATTATAACCGATGCCCAGTTGTCCGTTATGCCCAAAATAATCACGAAACTTCATTGATTGAAGATTGATTGGCGGTTTCAGTTTTTGGGTTAAATCGGATTGTTCGCGGTGAGACTTTAAGTTTTATTTGTTTAAATTTCTTCACAACATGAGCGTGTGGCGGAGTGGTGAAAACTGTGTGGGTTAAGTCTTCCGGCTGTTTGGTCTTGAGAGTGACCCGGGTTCGAAACCCGGCGTCTGCAAAATATTTTTATTTCATTATTTATTATTAATTTTCAATTATAGATTTTAAATTCTAATATATATATATTAATTATGTATTGTTTAAATTAGTTTGAGCCCTAAACATGCAACGAAAATTTTAACTGGATGTTCGGTTAATAAACGAAGCGGGTTTGGTTAACCCGGTTTTTGACGGATGTTACAGTGCTAATCTCGTTGAATCTCTAACGGTGAAAGTTGCTGACGGAAAACCCATTTCATTAAATTCTATTATACGCGATTGTACTCTCACCCTAAATGATCACGATTTCCCAATTGATCTCATTCCTATGAAATTGGGATGTTTCGATGTTATCATCGGCATGGACTAGCTCAGCCAGCATCACGCTGAAGTGGTGTGCCACGAAAAATTCATTCGTATTCCCCTCGCTGACGGTCAGACACTACGTATCTTTGGGGAAACCCCTTCGAAAGGACTCAAATTGATGTCCTGCCTACAAGCCCGAAGTTATCTTCGCAAGAACTACATCGCATTTCTAGCTCACGTCGTCAAGAAGGGAGACAAGGAGACATGGCGTAAATGATTCTTATAAGTTCACCGTCTTGATATTCGAATCCCAGATCCTTAGCAATTGCCGGCCATAAGTTGTCATTTGTGACACTCCGATAGCCTCCGTCTCTCTCTACAATGACATATAAACCCACCAGATCGATCCTCCTGTCATCCGGCATCAATGGTGGAATAGGTCTTGAAGATATTATCTCCTCAAATTTCTTCTCTAAATCATGCTTGTATTTGAATACAAAATCTCTGTCATCGATCATATCAAGTAGTGCATTGCAATCCGCAAAGTCATGAAACTCTAGAGCCGTTATAATCATCCGACTCCAATCGTTTTCATCATCATTCGAAACATTTAGTGATTCAAAATAAGAATTTAAGTAATTCTCTTTGAATTCTCCGTTCACTGTACATAATTGTATCATCCTCTGTTTTTCATTTAAGCCCAGTTCGTCTTCTTTGGTTAATCCATTCACATCATTCACTGTATTTATTACTGGGGTTGAAAACATTGGAAATATCTTGCACGTGTTACCGGATTTTCTAACTGTAAAGCCTTGAAGTGTTAATTGATCAAGACTTAGGACGTTCCGGTCCAATTCCGGTGAATAGAACACGCTTTGTATTCTCAATGTATCATTCCCAGATTTCATTTCAACAGCCCCTATCCCACGTATGAACAGAAAATTGTTCTCTACAGATCTTGTTTCAACACCAATCATATGTTTTATATGTTTGAAAACATTTAAATTTCCAGTTGGACTGACGTACCAGATGTCTCCCCAAGTCCACCCTCAGTCCCGGTGACAATCATCTCGTTCTGGCCGTGAACATCATCATCCTGTCTTCTGATTCCGGTGTTGATTTCCTGTTTGATCAGTTGAGTGGCTTCATCGTTCTCTTTCGCCTTGCACATATAAATTTGGTGGCCCGATTAGTGGCAGTAATAGCAAAGCCTCGCAGGAGGGATCCGTCTATCTTTCTCGTTCTTCTCATCAACACAGTGTTGACATGGCATGGTGGTTGAACTCGGTTTGATTTCCGCACGCTTCCCAGACTTGGCTCTGATACCACTATGTTGGGAAACATGATCATTTGCAGCGGAAGATTGTGATTGTTTCGAATCAATGTTCATGATTCTAAGTGTGGAAGTGTGCAGAATAGAACAAAGGAATTCGAAAAGATAAGATTGTAAGGACAATTCGTTATTAGAGAATGTCTTGATACTGGAAGTGGTTGCCGGATATCAAACTTATATACATTACATTTTGGCGGTTCCATATGGCAGGAATAACTGCCGGAACAGTTATTTGAAATCACCCGCTTATCACACCAAACATAAGTTATCATGCTAACGGAATATAAATTGTCTACTACTTATACATAAAGCATAATTAAGTTTAAATATAGTTCTAACAAATATAACATTATGTGAACAGGTGGTCCGCAGTCTTCACCGACTCCCCACATAACAGACAACAATGAGAACTAACCTGAATGTGTTTTGTGATCAGTGCTACTAAAATTGGTAATTAGGCCATCTTAGCTCTCCATCCAAAAATATTGCATTTACTCGGAATCCATTGCACCATTTAAATATAAAATCATTCATCGTATTAAATAAACTAGAACTTATTCATCAACTCACTTTAACTTCTTTATTCAATTCACTATTCAACCTCTTTAATTCAGATTAACCCTTCACAGTTATGGTGTAAATCATTTGTGATACAAGCTTCAAAGAGATTATTTGAGATATACATAATACAATGCCTACAAAAGAAGCATTTAGTTATTGAATCTTTCTGGTGGTTGTTCGCGTGCATCCCAAACAGGTTGGATTCCCACCGGTTGCAAGTATTTGTTGTTTGATGTTCGTAACAAACTAATGAATCCTTCGAGCACTTTGCTTGTGAAAAATGCTTCTTCCGTATGTGGAGTTAACTAGCTCCACAAGCAAAGGAAACTGCAACAAACACATATAAACTCACCGGAATGCTCGTTACTATAACTAGTGGAGCTGCAACCCATGCAACCTTATCTGTAAGCACAAGTGCAAGTGCTGAACTGAATGCGATCATAGTTGCTGCTATCAACATAAATAACGAGATAAGTCCAATTGTCAATCTTTTTGGTAAGGCGTAAAGGAAGTCATCTTCTGCGTATCAGGAAGTAAGAATCCCTAAAAACATCAACACTGAAGTTGATGAAAATAATGCAATGGCATCGGACACGATAAAAAGCATAAACGTGTTATAGTTTAGATACAACGGTTTGCCATCTTCTTGAAATCCACCTGGGAGACCAAATATAGCTGCAAATCCCATTGTTACTACGAGTGCTGCTACCACAGTACATGAAGACGATGTGTCCTTCATCCATTGTTGCCCTTCTTTAAGTAAATCCTTATGTTCATCAGTGAAAACCATTCTTGGTGTTTTCCCATGTTTGTTTATATCTTCTTCATATAAACAAAAATGCATGGCATTTGTTGGTCAAATTATATAAGGGAGGGAGGGGCACTTAAGGGTAAGTACTCTAGCTCCGACCAACCATCACTCGCCTCGTCAAATATTGCTCAAAGTACCCGTTAACTAGTAAGTGGTGGTAGGCGCCACCCATACCGCAAACTTTTTTATTTAAATAAAATCAAATGTTTTATAGAAAAGAAACTTCATTAAATAAAAATGCATAACTCAACACAAAAGAATAAAAATAAAATTAAAAAAATAATCCTACACATAAATAAAGTCAATTTTTATAAGGTTAAAAAAATAAATAATTTTTTTTATTTAAACGGTCATATAACCGCTGTGATCAACGTCAACAATAAAAAGAACAACTTTCAAGCGGGTAACGGAGCTAGCCTCACCAACCCGCCAAGCCTACCCACAGATATGACGGAAATGTGCTGGCTAGGGTTCAAACCCGAAGAGTGCTACCTAGGAGTGCCCCGTCCACCTTAATTAACAAACTATTCAGAATTTTAAGTTTAAAGTTATCTAATCTCGCACTTGGTCAAAATATTAATGTAACAGCTAGCTAGTGCATTGTTAGCTACTATATATTACACATTTTATAATAAACCTTATTTTAATGTATATGATATAAACTTAGATTTTTTTTTCTACAACAAATTTTGAGAGCTTTTCAATCGGTTTTGTACGCACACGCCGAAAAAAGAATTATTTTAATTAATAAGAATAATAAAAACACAGATTTTTTAACAACAAAGTCAACCATCTCATTATCAACAAAAGCCCTGCAAGGAGCTGGGCAACCCAGCGTTGGGCATGTTACATGCAATCCAAACAAATAAAAAAACCCTCCTCCCACTACAGAAACTTTACAGACTTAATTCGAACCTCCCACATACACCCCAATCCTTACTATCAATCTTAGATCTTGATGCCAACCATAACAAGGATAATTCTTTGAGGCCTTTACCTATTTGGACCGCACGTTGGTTAAAAATTCGATCAATCCTTGCTAACCAAATCCTCCACAATGTCGCAAGCGCGATAAGGTGGAAGACCTTTTTCCATTCTTCGAAGTGTCATACCCTTCACTGTCGCATTTGATGTCTCCATAACCAGGTAACTTACACCAAAGAAAAGAAAATGAGAGATTCGTTCCATTCAAAGTTGGCCTAATTCAAAATGGTTTCCATCATTGCTTGTGACATTTCAAATTAAAAACTTAAAATGAATTATTTGTGATTCAAATAATACAAATTACATGTTTTCAAATAATACAAACATGTACTAGTATTTAACGAACCCTTCTGGTATTTGTGTTTTGATGTTCGTAATATATATATATAAAGAGCTAATGAATCCTTCGAGCGTTCTGCCGGTGAAAAATACTTCTTCCATATGTGGATTTAACTAGCTCCACAAGTAAAGGAAAATACAACAAGACAAATAAGCACACAGGAATACTCGTAGCTATAACAAGTGGAGCTGCAATCCATGTAACCTTATGTTTCAGCATAAGTGCAAGAGCCGAACTGAATGCAATCATAGTTGCTGCTATGGATATGAATAACGAAATAAGTCCAATTATCAATCTTTTTGGTAAGGCGTAAAGGAAGTCAGCTTCCGCGTATCGGGAAGTAAGAATCCCTAAAAACGTCAACACTGAAGTTAATGATGAAAATAAAGCAATGGAATCTGATACAATAAAAAGCATAAACGTGTTGAAGTTTAGGAACATCGGTGTGCCATCATCTTGATTTCCTCCTGGGAGAGTGAATGCAGCTGCAAATGCCATTGTTACTATGAGAGCTGCTACCACAGTACATGAACATGCTGTGTCTTTCATCCATTGTTGACCTTCTTTAAGTAATTGTTTATGTTCTTCAGTGAAAACCATCCTTGGTGTTTTCTGCTCATTGTTTTCAGCTTCTTTATATGAAAGTTCTGTTATAAAGTTTCCGACTTCCTACAAAAGATGTAAGGTATTTTTAATGAACAAAAAATTAACACAACTATTGTCTTTGTGTCTAGGCTAGAATAATGATCACCTGAAACCATTGAAGCTCACGTTGCATTTGCAAAGCTGCACCCGTCACAACATCAAGTCGATTAGTTGGAGCTAACTTTCCAGCTATATGTAATGCATTTTCTTTACCATAATGTGGTGTTACTGCAAATACTTTATGACATGACATTTGGTACAAAAGATTGTACACTCGTTCTTGGCGATGCTTTATGGCTTCAAGGAACAAACTAAATTTCTGACTTTTATGACTATCGTACCAGATTATGCCCGGGTAGGCGAGTATGCACTCTTCAATAAGCTCATGAGTGCCATATTCGACAGCTGTAGCTATTGCAGATCCTAAAATCGTCCAAGCTTTTTCGCGATTGCCGTATCTAATAACATATTCGCATATAAGTTTTACAAGTTTGTTGCTCTGCTTATCATTTTCTTTAATATCATAGATCCTCTTCACTGTTGGAGCTACAATTACAAATGGTATATCAAACTTTAGAGATGGATCATGTTTCATACAAGAAGTAATTGTACCTTTAGGTGGTTTAGTAACACCATCTTAATTGATTTCAAGGTAGTTTTGCTAATTACAAGTAGATCTAGGTACGTTACAATTGGGGAGGGAGTGAGTTTTCGCAAAAAGTGAAAGTCGCTCCACCCCGTTGCGACTTCACTTTTCGCTTATTAGGTTTTGTCCAAACTCACCCCCACCCTTCCCCTTCTTATTGCGACTTACATGTAATTAGCAAAACCACCTAGATCATCAAGGTGGCATTACTAAATTAGCTAAAGATACAACAAATTTCTACACATAACCATATACAATTATATAATGGCATATATAGCGTACCTACGTATCCAAGGGCATTCTGAAATCCAGCAATAAACTGTTCAAGAAAATATGTGCAAAAACTTTAAAAAGACCCGTTGTGCTTATATTCCTTTTAGACTCCATATTATGAAATGTATACATTGGTTATCTGAAACAGCCTATACCTGATATGCAATCCTAAAGACCCTCGAAACATCAGGATGTAATAAGTAGATACTATTGGTTTTAAACACGCCTTAGAGCGATTTCAACTATTGCATGAGGTTAACAGGCCTTTGTTCTTAAACATGAACATATTATGGTAGATTAGGTTTTCAAGTAGTGTATTAGATATACATAAAAACTAGAGACTTATACCTTGCTAGATTTCCTTGACACGGATTCCTTTGGATTAGTAGCACTTTCATTGTTCATTGATATCGCTACTGAATCAGCAGCTCCTTCAGTAGTTCCTTCATTGTTGTTCATAGGTATCACTTGCACCAAAAAAACACGAAAACATTAAAAAACATAAACAAAAGAGAACTATGAAATTTCGCCTTCACCTATTGTAGTAACGTAGATAGCGACAGCACCCCTACCTACACCTCTCACTATGTTTTCTTTACTAAAAATTGAATCAATGAAGTTGGTGGTTTATTGATAAAGTTAAAGCCTTTGGAAATACCTAGGATTGAAGGTATTGGGTTTAACTCCTATAAACGACAACAGTATTAACGAAATCAACCTTTCAATAAAAAGGTTTTCTATTAAGAGTTATTTTATTTTTAGTAATCTATTTGTTCTTTTTTGTAAAATCCTTTTAACAATATGGAAAACACTAGTTGTGTAAAAAATACTATCATTTTTTTTTGCTAAGAATAGCTAAATAGATAAAAAAAAATTACCTTTTTATAAACCATCACATTCTATAATTTATGTTAAAGTTTCGTATCTGTAACTTTTTAGTAATTTGTAATTATCACTTTTATTTAAAAAAAGTCGAACTTCATTTTTTTATAATTGCCCTTCTATTCATTATATTTACATACATATTATTCATAAGTTAGTCGCTTACGGTATGTCGGTATGTAATGATTCAGTACTATTATTATTAAAATATTTTTTGGATAAGTGTTCTTGAACATCTAAAGGTATTATTCAAAACTTTAACTGTTCTTGA
Organism: Scalesia atractyloides; assembly: GCA_947069175.1. Lineage (NCBI taxonomy): Eukaryota > Viridiplantae > Streptophyta > Magnoliopsida > Asterales > Asteraceae > Scalesia > Scalesia atractyloides. The sequence continues at coordinate 91,196,429 of CAMTDV010000001.1, forward strand.
ACGAAGATCACAGACACTGTGACAGATTCAGAATTTATTTTCTGAGTACCGAAGATGCATAGGTCGATCAATATTTTTTTATTTTAAAGAGATTGCCTGCCTCTACACCTTTACAGGTGGCTCGGTTGACCTGGCGTAGGGGGAGTGAGTTGTTGCGAATATAAGATTCAAGCCTTTATTTTCTCTTAATGTGTTATCTAAATAAAAAAGGTAAGAATTTTCATGTTAAACTGCTTTCCTTTTATAGGTTATGTTTATTTTCAGTAACAATATAAACAAAACATAAAAAAAAAAAAATTCAATGAAAGTAAAATTTGCAATTGATATATTATCAATAAAATTATACTAATATAATTTTATATATTTTAAAATATATTATACTATTAAGAGTTTGTTTGTACTTAAGACAACGTGTTTTCACTCACAAACAATTATATATGACACTATCAAGAGTAAGAACTGAGATAGAGTCAAGTTACTAATATTAGATGTAGATGGTAAAATATAAATAAAACATTTAATGTTGTTAAAGAAATTGTTAGAGATTTATAATTTATTTTTGATTTTATGAATTAAAATTGTAATTTAGCTTGTCATTGTATAAGGTAATATGCAAATTTATGTGTAGTTTTATAGACTATATCATTTAAAATTTTCAACCCGTGTAGTATACGATATCTAACGTAGTTATACTAATAAATAAATAAATAACTTAGGAGTCACATGTTACCTTTCTAACATATCCATCTTGATTTTTGTTTCTTGTAACCACCATATTCATATTCAGACCTTTCAATTATTTAATTATCTTTTGAACTTTTGTTATAATTATTAATAACATTATTGATATTATTTAAAAGAAAACCTTCATTTAAAATCTAACATTTTATTCTTTTTAATTTTAAAAAATTAAAGTCGATATGTTGTACATACAACATGGGTAATTATAAATAGGTTGTGTAATTATCATATAAATGACGTAATTATTTTGATAAGTTGCTTATTGATGTATGTAGGGATAAGCATGGTACCCGTTCGATAGCGAACCAATACCTGTACTGAAAAATGGGGAAATTGGTATTGATACCGGTGTCGAATCTACCGGTTTGGTATCGGTACCGGTATTTACCGGTGTTTACCCGTAAATACCGGTACCAAAAAACGGGGAAAATGAGTACCGGTACCGTACCGGGCACCAAATGCTTATCCCTAGATGTATCTGCGTAATTATCACATGGGTTGCGTAATTATTTGTATATGTTGCGTAATTATTGTAGAAGGTTCATAATTATAAGGCTCAATTCCATATATACTTTTACAAACTTGCAAAATTATTGAAATATCATATATCTATATATATATATATATATATATATATATAATTCATTAAAAACAATTTTACCCTTATTTCTCTTAAATTTTGAAATCTTATATATGACTTTTAACTTCAAATAATATATTTACTCATTTCTAGTATTATTTATTTAGCTTAAATATTATATACGGAGTATACTATTGTTTATGAGTAAAAATAAAAAATATAAATAAAAATAGGTAAAAATAAATATAAGCTAAAAGTGTGTTACATAAAAATATGAAGTTAAAGATAAGCGTGTATGAAAACTTGAAGTTAAGAAATAAGGGTAAAATGATTATATCAGATTGTTTTTAATAAATTTGGTATATTTGATATTTTAACTATTTTGTAAGAACATATATGATATTTTAGTTTTTGTTAGTATATATAAAATTTTTAAAATTTGTAAATGTATATATGAAATTAATATATATATATATATATATATATATAAACTTTCTTTTTTCCTTTTCACATTTTATGATATACTCAACCAATGTAATATAGAGATATGTGGGAAAATCATAAATATAAGCACATTGATCAACACATTTGGCAAAATACACATTAACTTTTTTCATTGATTGATGAGTTTTACTGGGTTTTGATCAACCGCTTATTTTCATGATTTTCCCAAGGTAGTTTAAAAGAAAAGATTTACATGAATAGATAAAACGTCCCCAAAATCCAAGCCTCCTCCCACTTGCAAAATTTTCGGGTTTTTGAGCTAATATTTCCAAAGCCGTTTGGCCTGGCTCACTTTCACCCTGCTTACTGTTGTCTTCAAGCACGATGTCTGGGTTGCCATCGATTATTTTTAACGCAACATCTGCATCACCAAATTCAACCCTATATTTGAAAAACTAAACCAAACATGCATCAAAGGTTTTCCGTTTAATGTGTGAAGTAGAATCATTGAGAATGATTAGTATACATGAGTAGTGGATGCAGGAATTTTTTTTCAGGGGTCATGTGTCAACATGATTAACGGTCGCGGAATTTGTAAATGGGTTGCCAAACAACTAACGATTAATAGGTACGTAATTGGTCTAGGACTGACCTGGTTTCAAGGAAGCGCACGTGAAAAAATGAACGTGATTTGACCGAGTATGCAGGAGGAATAAGTTCATGCAGTTTACGTGGAATGTTTAATGTGTTTTTTTTTATTTTCTATATAAGCAGATTAGAGTGTAGTTTCCATTTACCACTTGTAAAATCTCTTTTGAAGTTCAATATACGAAAACTTGTTGCCAGTGTGTGTATAACTGGGGCCTGAACCAACATTTGGTATCAGAGCGAGGTTGAATCGAGGGTCGAGAAACAAGAGCGGGTGAAGACGGTGTTCGCCGTTTTGAGAGTCGGTTCGGTGAAGAGGGAGCAACCCTCTAAACTGCGGGGTTGAGAAGATAGAGAGAACGAGACGGATACCGATTAAGGAAGTTGGAAGAAAGAAAGAAGAGAAATGGGTTCTGTGTGAACCGAACATGGTTCTAAGTGAGCCGTGTGGAGATGAAACCGATACATGAAATGAGTTCTTAGTGAACCGATCGGTTCTGAGTGAGCCGGCAGAGACAAGGAAGAAGACGATCATTGTGATAGCGGAAGGGTTCTGTGTGAGCCGCATGAAGAAGATTGTTCTGTGTGAACCGAAGTGAACTGATCTGTGTGATCGGAAAAGAAGACGAAATCAAGACTAGAAAAGGGTTCTGGGTGAACTGAGAAGTGTAATGATCTATGTGATCGAATGTGTGTTCTACGTGAAAGATTTCTGTCTGGAAAAAAAAAAACATGTAGAATAATCTAAGTGATTCATGGTGGTGACTTTTGTGAATCTAAGCAAGAACGAAATCTGTGTGAGTTTATGGATCAGTCGAGAGAATTGTGTGGTTTTGTATGATTCAAGTAAAGACTTTGTGTGATGCGAAGACGACCGATGTGGTAAACTGAAAAACTGCGGATCTGTGTGATCGATTTAAAAAAATCTGTGTGATAAAGTCTTGGCAGATAAGACCTATGCGGTTCAGCGATTCGAGTCGAGAAAGACCTGCGTGGTGCGGTTGCGGAGAAGACAACTGTTCGAGAAGCGTGTGACTTGCGTTGGCGCTGTGTAACCTAGAAGCAAACCTGGTGTTTGTGGGTTGTACGTGTTTTTTTCGTGGTTAAAGAAAAAAATATGTGTTATCATTGTGTTGTGTTGATCAAGATGTTCTGTGTGAACAAAAGGGGTGTTTTGAGTAGTGAATGGTAGGCTTACAAATAATAGGGTTTCTAGTATGAAGGTGATAATTACATGTAAGGCCTATATGGTGTATGGGCTTAGTTGTGAGTTTTTAAAAGAAAGTCAACCCAACATGATGATATGGGCAAGTCAAGGCCACTGGTGGAAAAATTATTGAGAACATAATCAAAGCAAAGAGGGTATTCACAAGTAGATCAAAAAGGTATATCTTACAGCAAGTAGCGGCATGTTCGTGTAGTTTCGGGCCTGAATGGGTAACTAAATTAGTGTCGTGTTGCAGTGGAATGGGGCTGCTAAAGGCGAGTGCGCAAGAAACCGAACCTGTTTGGTTCGTTGAAAGAAGCAAGATTAGCAAGAGGAAAGTTCCGGGTAGCAAGAAAAGCGAGATTGAACGCGACCAAGAAGCGAGCAGTAGCAAGAAAGAAGATCAAGATTAAGGGGGTGAATGTTGAAATTAATCTTGATGTTATGGGTCGTGTACGGTTCGAGCCGGTCATGTGTCAACATGATTAACGGGTCGCGGATTTTGTAAATGGGTTGCCAAACAACTAACGATTAATAGGTACGGAATTGGTCTAGGGCTGACCTGGTTTCAAGGAAGCGCACGTGAAAAAATGAACGTGATTTGACCGAGTATGCAGGAGGAATAAGTTCATGCAGTTTACGTGGATTGTTTAATGTGTTTTTTTTTATTTTCTATATAAGCAAGATTAGAGTGTAGTTTCCATTTACCACTTGTAAAATCTCTTTTGAAGTTCAATAGACGAAAACTTGTTGCCAGTGTGTGTATAACGGGGGCCTGAACCAACACTTTTTGCTAGATTCTTTATAATTCTCACAATTTTTTTCCAAATCATACAAGGTTAACACTAAAAATTTTCATTTTTTTACAAACCCAGGGCCCAGGATACTACACTGGGATACGTAACCATTGGCATTGTCTTAATTAGGATAAATTCTACATGTATTTGACTTACCGAAGAATCCAGCCACAATTGTGCGAGTGATGAGATGTCCGCCAGCGTTTCCAGTGTACGGACTCTTTCCTTCCTCCCCAACAGGTTTAGGTGGAGTCTTAGCCAACAAGTATATTAGCGTATCCTTATTTCCGTGCCAGGCAGCCAAATGCAATGGCATATGCTGGTCGTTATTCAGAACTTGTGTCTGTGACTTATCGGAGTTGTGCTCTAACAACAGCTCTGCAGCTTGTGTATTTCCAACCATAGCCGCAAAGTGGAGCGGGCTGTTTCCATATTCATTCTTCTTAAACAAGTAGTTTAGCCTCTCTGGCTCCGTTTCATTTTCATGCTTCTTAACAATAGCTTCCACAAGCTTCTTGACGAAACAGTGGGAGCGATTCGTCCCCACAGCCATGTGTAGTGGCGTATCCCCAAAGCGTGTTATCGGTTTCGTCATCAGACTTGGATCTTTTTGGAACTCTTCACTAATGAAATCCCACTTGTCATCTAGGGCAGCTTTGTAAATGGCTAACTCTTTTACATGCTCTTTATCAGTCATTCTGATCAAATTTGTATCAGCTGACTCTCAATCTTATGCTTGATCTCCAAATGAAGGTATACAATTTGATCACTGAACACAACTTAGAATATATAGTGAACAAAAAATCAAAAAAAATCCAGAAGATTCTTAATAAGACAGTAATTATGATTAGAGCATCTTTGATCGTGATAACACAGTAATTATGATTAGAGCATCTTAGATCGTGGCACGTACTTTGGAAAACTAAATAAAAATTCCAGATTCTTTGTATTATTGTATTTAGTATAAACTAGCAGATGTAAACTTGCTTTAAATTGGGTGCGTTGGTATAATTTTAACATTTAAGATATAGTTGGGTGTTACATGCACGATGCGCGAGGACACTAAATAAGGTTTTTTTTTTTCTTTTTTTTTTTAAATTTGATCCCCGAATTAAAACAAGAAATGTTAATGTAATTTAAAAAACTGCAATAGTCTTGCCTTCGTTGTTCTTAGGTTGAACCCTTGACTCTAGAGCTTCCCTGCATCATGTTAACATTCCCACACATTTCATAATAAAAAGACTTACACATCCTATCCATAATCCTACATATCCTAAGAACTCATGTGTTAGGGCACGTCTCATGGCAGTCTAGGAGTCGACCTTAGACATAATCCTAAGAAGGATGGATTTACATGTGAGATTCTTTGTTGTTAAAAAAAGTGTATGACGGTATAATTGCACTGCCACTTCTCTATGTGTGCATGTGTTATTATTAACACATAAATAATAAGTATTTTAGCATCTCCTTATTTCTGTGGCCGCGATTCACCAAAAGCCTTGCAGCGAAATGGAGCAGGTTGTTTCCATAACGATTCGTCTGAAACAACTTATTCTTATCATCAACAGCAACAATACGTTCCACAAGCCTCTCCATGAAAAAGTGGGAGCGATTCGTCCCTATGGCGATGTGTGACGGGGTATCCAACGCCAATGTTATCTATTTCGTAATTCGGGTAGGGGTGCTCCACTAGTGATGGAGTTCCATTATTCACAACATCAATCAAGTCTCGCCATGTCATCGAGCTTTATTCCATCACTAGTGATTGATTTTAGTGGAAATGTTCATCACTCACCACACCCAACAATTTCCCTCACATTCTACAACTTTTCACGCGTTGTGGCTACCACGAGTGATGAGTTTAACGAGTGATAGAATTAAGTGGCAGCGGTGTTCCATGCTACTCCACGAGTGATCGTTGCTCCATAACGCGACGCCCTGGGTGCCCTTAGGCTTCTATCATTTTCAAACATTTCACTAACATAATCCCAATCACTGTGTAGCAGCTTTGTAAATCGGTAAGAAAACCCATAATTAAGATTCTTAATAAGAAAACCCATAATTAAGATTCCTAATAAGACAGAGTAATTTATGATTAGAGCATTAGAGATCGTGGTATGTTGTTTAGAAAGCTAAATAAAAATTCCAGATTTTTTTTGTTATTGTAGGGTGACTTGGGTTCTCTAATTGATACCTAAGTTCAATCTCCATTTGTGTTACTTTGGTGGATAAGGCAATAATAGATGGATCCTAGCCTCCTTGCAGAGGTGTCAGACTCTATCCTGAGCCCACCCGTGTTTTCATCCCACCGTGTGTTACGCCAGAGAGTTTTGCTCTTGTGGTGGCACAACGACTATCAAGTGGCAGGCGGCATTATGGTTTCCCGGGGGAACACCCAAGCCAAACTCTGAAGCCAGTGTGGGCCTGGTTAAGACAACATAGTCTGGCCTGAGTGGGCAATATGGTTCTCTAATTTGGAAAGTGCGGTAGCCTAATACAAGAAAGTCCCCTTCCAAAAAAAATTAAATTTAAACTAGTAGATATAAACATGTGTGGTGCACATGGTTATTAATTTTATTTTTCATGGAACATCAATTTATTACACCTAAATACCATCCAACTTTACACCTTTATGAATTTGAATTGGCGCCACTTTTGTAGATGTCAAATACCATACCACTAGACCACTAGCTAAGTCATGGATGTGGGAATGTTATTGTTGTGAGAAATTTGTAAGACTTGATTTTGAATAATATGTTTGTTGAAACGTAGAAAAAAATAAGAAGTTCGCAATAGCATATTAAAATTTAATAAATTACCGTGCAATTTAAATGCACCCTTAGATTAGCTTTGGCTTATACGGTTATTCTCTAATGATACAACTTGGTTCGCATATTTGAGAGGGTCTCATGGACAAGGATTCTATTTACAATGAGCAAAAATAATATATCTTGTAAACTAAATACATTATTGACTAGCTAGGTTGCTCAAATTGTTTGCTACAAACCAAAACAAAAATTGAATATTTAGTAAAGATTAGAATTAGAAATCTACTTACCGTAAAAAAGTAAAAAAAAAAACAACTTGAAGCAACTTTGTCGGCTTCTACGTTTGTGCTTTAGTGACTTGTACAGTATTACACATGACTCGGTTATGTAAGGCCCTGCGTTGCGGCGAGGATGTTAATGTTGTGGGAAATTTGTAATGCTCAGATTCGGATATAACTTATTTCAGAGCATGGATACAAATTTGCACGTCCCGTCGGTACATTCAGCATTTTATAAAAATGAGATGGGAAAAGAGAGAACAAAACCGTTGAGCAGCTTTGATAAAATACGTGATCGCTACAAAAGAAATGAATATTGAAACTAAAGTATGAGGGGAATGATGTTGCAGTCTCGCAAAAGTAATATATGGGATTGATTTATCGGTTACTAATAATATTGGGGAACTAATATTATGCGACTTATGTTTTGAATGAGATCCTTATTGCGAGTTTAGACAGCTATGCCATTTTGATTCTTATTGTAGGAATCTGTTCGCATAACATAAATAAAAACTTTTATTTAATTACTTACAATCTGTTCGCATAACATAAATAACCGTTTTGGTTTTTGAATTTTTATTTTCTTCTAGCTAAAATATAAATTTTCTTGCATTGGCTTTTGAAGAAGTTCGCAAGTTGTGGTGTCATACATATACTTGAATATGTGGAGTCTTTGGCCATTACTAATAGAAGCTCTTGCTGAATGAGCTTTCGATTTTTTTGGCAAGTATGTTAATATTCTTTCCGTTCACGTTTTAATATTCTCATTTGTTTTCTTTTTTTTAATCTTAATATTCATTCCGTTGTAATTACTTTATACATTTTCACCTATTTTTCTGGTTTGTTTGTTCTGCACCTATGTGTGTGTAACAGGATATTGCGCCTTACCTCGAAACAAGCCATAAGTCAAGATTACCATTTTTAATAAGGGGGTCAAGGTCACCAAACGGTTCAAACTTATCAGTTTTAACTATTGCATCACAAGTATGCACATTTTTAATCTTTCTTTATATTTTGTGTTAAATGCAGCAGCAAGGGAGAGGCCAAAATAAGCAAGGAAGTCGAATGACGATAATACTACTTTAACTTAGAAGTTCGAAGTTGCAAAGGGCTTTAAGGTGAACTTTCATGCTGATCACAAACTATAAATAAGAAAGGGATGTGCGATTATTTACGGATGCTTCTCAGGTCATATGATACAGACAAGCATTTATGTTAGTCGTTTTTGTTTTGCATTTGTAGGGTATAAAATTGAGGTCACATATCATACTGCCTGAAAGACCTTGTGTTCTCTTTATGCATGTTTTATACATAAATTTTATTTTTAATTCTTATGTTAGTCGTTGTTTTGTATATTTGGGTATGAAATTGAGGTCACATATTGTGAAGTTAATACCACCTGAAAGACTTTGTGTTATGTAATGCACGTTTATGTTAGGTCAATATTATCATAATTTTTAGTAAACAGGTCAAACTAATCATTTTTCGAATGGAACCGGACGAGTATAGAACTAGTTAGATGATTATATATCAAAATGCTCAGATTACGATCGTAAACAAAAGTCTTAAATTTTAATTGTCCATGTATTTCATAACATCTCTCAGATCTGCAAGAACAGAACAAAACTCAAGGATGAATCGGTCACTGTAATACCTTGTAATCTTTTAGTGATGTACAAGCCAACACTAATAACTATGGTCTGGTGAAATTTTGACAGCGTTCCATTTGTAATTCGAAATTAGCTCCTTTGTCGCGTATGAGTGTTTGTGCGTATGAGGTCAAAACAGTGTTAATATATTCGCGAAAGAGTCCTGCACACGTAGGAGTCCTGCGCTGGATTGTTTGGTATAGTCAAAATGTCCCCGCCATGCCTTCATACTTTGGCTGGCCATCAAATGCAAACTCAAAACCCATGATGTCCTTGGAGCTGTAGTGTACTACATTTGGCAGGAAAGGAACTTGCGGAACCATAAGGTTGTCTGCAGTACTTCTGGGATGTTTGGGAGGGGGGTTTGTTAACTGGAAGCCGAGATTTAACAGGAACACAAGGTTTAATTAAACACACTTTTTAATTAAAACAGAAAACGAATTAGAAAACATGTATAGAAAACTAAACCTTATCCCTATTTATAGTTATTCTAACTTGCCATACAAGGCACTAATTCTATTCTAAATAAACTAGACTAAACATACGGATAAATATAATTTCAAACATAAACTAATTATCTCTAATCATAATTTCCAGTTTAGCCCTTCCACTTTAGTCTCCTCCAAACCGCCCCTCCGAGACTATCCGTACCTCCCTTTCTTGCCATACGAATCAGCCTTCTTCATACTTGATATTGCGACTACTTTCACACTCCCTCTCAATATCAACACTCTTCATTCCCAGGCTTGAACAGAAGCTAAACATCTTTGACTTTGGCAATCCTTTAGTTAATATATCTGCTACTTGCTCGTTTGTGTTGACGTATGATAACTCAAGTTCTCCATTCAACACCTTCTCACGCACATAATGATAATGAATCTCTATGTGTTTAGTACGAGCATGAAACACCGGATTCTCAGCTAGTTTAATAGACGACATATTATCACACAAGAGTTCCACCTTGTAATTTACTTCTCGGTTTAAGTCCTTCAACATTCTAACTAGCCATGTCGATTCTTTCACAGCCAGTGCCGAAGCTCTACACTCGGCTTCTGTAGAGGATAGGGAAACTGTGGGTTGTCTCTTGCTACACCAACTTATAGCACTGTCACCAACGAGAAACACATATCCGGTTGTTGATCTTATTGTATTCGGATCACCGGCATAATCCGCATCACAAAACCCTTTTAAATCAACCTTTCCTCCTTTCTTATACTTCACACCCATATCAAGTGTTGCTTTTACATACCTTAGCAGCCTCTTTGCTGCATACATATGCGGTTTTCGTGGCTCTTGCATCGTAATAAAGAAAATTTACACGTGTCTAAGTTTGCCATTTACACATGTGTAAATTTTATGTATTTACACATGTGTAAAAAACTTTTAAAAATGATTTTGAAAGGATAGATGAATTACTTAAAGATTAAATTTTTTTAATGTTGTATTTTAATTATAATAATGTTTGTATTAATTTTTTTTTTATTTTGATTGGTTTTCTAATTCGTTCTCACGGTTCTCGCCATTTTTTTGGCGTTCTCTAGTTAACGCTCCCATATATATATATATATACACACACTTGTCACAGAAAAAAATTCATTTATTTGGTCAAAAGAGTTAATAGTCATTCTATTACCGAAATACAAATTAGATAAAAATATCAAATCAAAATTAAATTTAAAAAATCATTCTAAAAGATATAATTAAGTCAAATCATTTAAACTAAAATTTGTCATTTATAATCCAAATAACTAAAATCAATTAACAATGTATTTTAGTTAACAATATAAATATATGCAAAATAAGGAAAGTCATTAATATAAAGAAAAGGGACTAAAGCAAAATGGTTTTCCCTCCTAAATCGAAAAAGAGATGGAGTAACGAATTGCCACATGGCAATTACAGGCTTAAGTTTATGCCATGTGGAATAAGATTGTTTTGCTTTATTATAGTTTATAGATTATAGATTCTCATTTTCTTTCTAATCTTCTAGTGTTGATGCAAATGCTTTGTTGGCTATACACTCGTTCTTGGCGTTGTTTGATGGCTTAAGGAACAAATAAAACCCATCAACATTGTACCATATATTATGCCCTGGTAAGCTAGTACGCATTCTTCAATAAGCTCATGAGTCCCATGCTTGACAGATGTGGTTATTGCAGATCCTAAAATCTTCCAAGCTATTCCGTGATCGTCCTCATAATGATCTTGCATATACGGTCTATGAGTAAGTGGCTCAGGTTAGTATTTACTTTGATATCATGGATTTTCTTGATAGGATCTACGGTTACACCACGTATATCAAAATTAGAGATGGCATTCATACATAACCATAAACAGTTGTAATACATAGAACTGCATAGCATACCAACGTATCTAAGGACACTCCAAAATCCAGTTGCACACTTTTCAAAAGAAAATAGGTAAACGGTTTAAAGATTATAACTAAGATAACTCTTGATTCTTGATTGTATAATTTATACAAACATTTTAACTCTTATGATTTCTAGTCTCTCTCTCTCTCATATATATATATATATATATATATATATATATATATATATATATATATATATCTAATTTCAATATGAATGATAGCATGCTGTTTTCTTTCCTCATCGTCGTAACCATGTAACCAATAATTTGACAAGTAAATGAATCAAACCAACTTAAACCGGTCAGGTCTGGTCTCGCAACACCACTTCTAGTATAAACAGAATCATTGACAGACTTATTTTATATATATATATATATATATATATATATATATATATATATATCTAACAAAATCCAACTAGATGTAGAGTAACTTTAATACTATTTCATTCAACTTTTCTTAATTCTTTAATACTACTTTATTCAAATCTTTTTAATTATTACATTTTTCTTTTCCAATGAATTGTTAAATCGTACATATACATTTGTATATGTAAATCGAAAGTTTAGTTTGGGTAGGAAAGATAGAAAACAATAAGAGAATGACATGTGGCAAAATAAGGAGTGGCATTTTGGTCAAAACTCACCATCTTCAAAAAAACAGCACCCGTATACTCAAATCCACCATTTTCAAAACCTTAAACTACCACATCACAACCAACACCACCACCTCCACCACCTACGATCGCCACTATCTTGCCGGAAGCTAGGTCTGAAACCACAACCACCTTCAACCACCTGTTGGGTTTTTCAGATCTGACACCACCATTCCACCGCCATCTTCAACCACCTGTTGGATATAAATTGCTTAACATTTTGCCCTGTTCACCATCTGTATTTATAATATTATCATGCCAACACACTTCCTGTGGGGATAAGAGTACACCAGATACAACTTCACTTGAAGAAACACGGGCATGTAGTAACTGGAAGGGTACGAGTACCGGTAGTCGGAACGTCCTGTCTAGGCTTGGCATTCGTATAAATCCAATATAAAGGACCAATTTGCCTACCTGGGGACTAACGATGAGAGTACGAAGGACCTATACCAAGCGTCGTGTGAGCTAACCCCACTTTGAGTTGTCATTGTGTCTACACCTGGACACCCTCCGACCATACATCTCGCAATCATGTTTTTATGATTTTCATTCGGGTAGTGCGAGTGTTAACCCGCCGACACCAATGTGAATCCTACCAAGCCCAATAGTCATGGGGGCCCACATGACTACACAGGCAATGGTATGGGGGACAATTGGAGGCCTAAACATGAGCAAACCCAAGACATCCTATGGATGTAGTTAAATTATTTTCAGTTGTGTTGTTTTCATTTTTTTTACGACACATGACACCTAGGCAATTCTTGAACTCACAATCTTCCTACATATGTTCCTGTGGATGTCGGATAGGCAATTACGTGGAGGTAGAAGGTCAGGAAAGTCAAACGAACGCTTGGCCACGCAAATTGCTAAACAAATGGCCGCAGTACTTCCTGACATCGTGCTACAAGTTCAACAAGCCCTCACCGCTAACCCCATCAACCCTCCCAACCAAGAAGACCAAAGCATCGCCAACCCTCCTCCCAAAACCCCTAAATGCACCTACAAACACTTCAAATCCTGCGATCCCCCAAAATATGAAGGGACTGAAGGTGTCACCGCTCTCCTTCACTGGTTTGAAGAGATGGAAAACACTTTCCTCAATTGCGACTGTCCCGAGGACCGTAAGGTACGTTACGCGACTGGAAGGTTGTTTGGGGTAGCCCTTACCTGGTGGAACACGGAAAAGGGTAAGCGAGGCGTTGAAGATGCCATGTCCTTAACATGGGAAGAGTTAAGGGAAATCATGACGAGACGCTTCTGTCCAAGAAGCGAAATCAAAAAGCTAGAAGACGAGTTTCACGCATTGAAACAAAAGGAAGGAGACCACACTTCATACAATAAGAGATTTATCGAGTTGAAACAAATGATCCCCAATCTGTTCACCCCCTTATACCGCTTAGTCGAACACTACATTCGAGGCCTCCCCTCGAAAATCCAAGATTCAGTTTTAAGCACTTCGCCTGCAACACTTGAAGCCGCAATGGAGTTAGCTACGGAACTCACTGAAAATCGCATTCGAAACGGCAAATTCAAAGAGGAGAAGAAGAAAACACCCATTGAGCCCCCAATTCCAAACCACCCAGGTTCATCCTCGAAGTTTGCTGGTAAGAGGAAGCGAAATGGCAAGAACTTTGCCTTCACCCAAACCAACCCTCCCATTACTGCTGCACCAATCACCCAAGTTGCCCCTCCAGCCGCACCATTCAAAAGGCCATACACTGGCCCACACCCGAAGTGTAATCGTTGTCAATATCATCACCCTCCTGAAAACCCCTGCCTACATTGCACCAGCTGTGGTCGTGCGGGTCACACCATCCAAACCTGCCGTACCCTTCAGCGATTAAACCGTAGTCAACCTCCAACCCAAACCCAAAATCAAATGGTGGGCCAAGCCCAACAACCCTTACTTATACCACCTGCACAACATGCAGCCCAACCTTACTACCAACCCAGCTACCCCATGATGCAACCCATGCGAGCCTGTTTCAATTGTGGGGACCCAAACCACTTCAGGAACACTTGTCCACGCCTAGTGAACATCATCCATGCCCAAGCTCAAGCAAACCCGGTAAACCAAGCTAACCAAGCTCCTCCACCCGCCAGAGGAAGAGCTTTCAATATCAACGCCAACCAAGCCAGGGTTGACAACAATGTGGTCAACGGTACGTTTCTCATCAATGGTAGCTATGCATCTATATTATTCGATACTGGTGCGGATAAGAGCTTTGTATCTTTAGAATTCGAATCTATACTCGATCAACCTCGTGCTTGTCACACCCCGACCGCAGCGGAAAAGGTGATCGGGGCATGATTGGGTTTTCATCAAAGCTCATGACATTTATTATAATGTTTCATATTTATTATTACAATTTTAAAGAAGATCATACAATCAAATCATACAAGTACAACATGTTCAATACATCTTTCTAGACTTCATTATTTTTCTTCTAAGGCACTTTCCTATGTGTTCCTTGCTTCATCCTGTCCACCTGTATCATGTGTAAAAATGGTTTTTGGGTCAACAAAAAGTTGGCGAGTGAATCCTATGAAAAAACATTTATACGTGTTTATTGTATTGATTATAAAATAAAGTGCATAACCACATATGAGTAAATGTAGATGTAAATTTATTCACAATACACATAATATTAAATATTGCACATACATACAACAATTGATTGTTTTGAGGCACGCGTTGTTCAACTCGTCTCCCACGAGGAACTGATGGGCCTAATGAATGAGTTTTGAGGCACGCGTTGTTCTACGAATTGATGGGCCTAATGAATGAGTTTTAAGGCACGCGTTGTTCAACTCGTCTCCCACGAGGAACTGATGGGCCTAACAAATAATTTGCATACAACTTAACAATATGTAATACATAGCAACAAACAATATTTACATTCTAAGTTTAGATCATAATATGGTATAGCACGAGTTTGAATAAGCGAATTAGTATAAGCGACACATGATACACCCCAAAATATGAATAAAAAGAGGAATTTGTAAAATTTCACTCACAGTGGGTGCGTTTCTTGGATTGATGATGAATGCGTACGAATTCGGATTTAATCGGCAAGGGAACTAACCTAAATAATAACATAATAGTTCGATAAATAAATAAACTCTTATTTGAGATTAGTATTTTTAATTAGTGTTCTTAATGGGATTGTTCGGTTTATTTTTGTGAGTTCAAGGAAATTTTCTAACTTTAAAAATATTATTTTTAAGTATTTTTTAATTGATTTTTAAATAAAATAAATAAATAAAAGAAAATAAAAATTTTGACTTTTTGACCAGTTGACCGTTGACCGTTTGACCGGTTCGGTCGTGAATTTTTTTACAATGAGTGAGGTTCGAACTTGTGACCTCCCGTACGCGTGCACGCAGCTCTATTAACTGAGCTACGTGTCTAACCCGAAATATTTCTGTTTTTAATTATATTTATATACTATTTAATTTAATCAGAAACCATTTATTTTTAAAAAGGATTTAATTATATCGGACCGGTGCACACAACAGGTCTCGAACCCGGGACCTGTTGTTTAGTGTTGCACACAGTCCACCGCTGGACTGTGTGTCTAACCTGGTTAATATACTGATTTTTATTATACTTAACATCTTACAGCGAGTTGATCCGGTTCGGTTTAAAAAGAACAATTTTATTTCAGAGAGTGAGGTTGTGTCAGGGATCGAACTCGAGACGTGTGTTAATTGTTTGCACACAGTCCACCGCTGGACTGTGTGTCTAACCCGGTTTAATATCTTTTTTAATTATACTTATACATAAGTTCGACTTCATCTTCTTCATTCAAAGACACAGACAACGATTATTCAATTGTTCTTGATTGATTCGATTAACGAAATTTATAAGTGATTGAAATGTGATGGATAGAGAGGGTTTTTGAAATGAATGTACCGAAACAGATGTCTTTCTCAGAACTCCAGCAAGGATCGTCGGCTCTGTTTTGTGAACTCCGTCTGTTCGGATCAATTAACAGTTTTTATCGATTAGTTATGAAATTGGGTTACTAAACAAGGATTTACAGAAGGTTTGAATGATTATACCGATTCACAGCGTGATTTTGGAAACTCCAGAGGTTTTCCGGCGAGTGCAGAATATTCCGGCTACGTCGTCTGGGATTGATTCTGGTTGATGGATTGAAGTTAGTAATAGTCTAACAATGGATTGAAACCGAAAGAGTCGAGGTATTTACCGTTTTGATGAAAGTCTCGGTTTTCTGGCGAAAGTCCGGCGATTGCAGAAAATCTCCGGCGATGTATTTCTTGCGACAGAGACTCTACAGGGAGTTTAAGGTGAGTGTGGATTATTTCGGTATGAGCTCTAGATGCCCGGTTTATAAAGTAAAAACAACAGTGGGATAAATTCTCCGGTTTTCCGGCGATCACTTTCGGTCAAGTTGCAGAGGACTCCAGCGACTTGCGGCGAGGTTTTCAGAGCGAATTGGAGAGAGTAAGTTTGATAAACTCGCGAGCTCAAATGATGAATGAAGTATAACTCGGATTTAATTACATTTTCGGTTTCGAATTCAAAATCATATGGTTTGATCAGTTTTGATTCGAATTGAGTCAATGGACTGATTATAACCGATGCCCAGTTGTCCGTTATGCCCAAAATAATCGCGAAACTTCATTGATTGAAGATTGATTGGCGGTTTCAGTTTTTGGGTTAAATCGGATTGTTCGCGGTGAGACTTTAAGTTTTATTTGTTTAAATTTCTTCACAACATGAGCGTGTGGCGGAGTGGTGAAAACTGTGTGGGTTAAGTCTTCCGGCTGTTTGGTCTTGAGAGTGACCCGGGTTCGAAACCCGGCGTCTGCAAAATATTTTTATTTCATTATTTATTATTAATTTTCAATTATAGATTTTAAATTCTAATATATATATATATATTAATTATGTATTGTTTAAAATTAGTTTGAGCCCTAAACATGCAACGAAAATTTTAACTGGATGTTCGGTTAATAAACGAAGCGGGTTTGGTTAACCCGGATTTTTACGGATGTTACAATGCTAATCTCGTTGAATCTCTGACAGTGAAATTTGCTGACGGAAAACCCATTTCATTAAATTATATTATACGCGATTGTACTCTCACC
Organism: Scalesia atractyloides; assembly: GCA_947069175.1. Taxonomy (NCBI): domain Eukaryota; kingdom Viridiplantae; phylum Streptophyta; class Magnoliopsida; order Asterales; family Asteraceae; genus Scalesia; species Scalesia atractyloides. The sequence goes on from CAMTDV010000001.1 coordinate 91,213,691, forward strand.
CTAAATGATCACGATTTCGCAATTGATCTCATTCCTATGAAATTGGGAAGTTTCGATGTTATCATCGGCATGGACTAGCTCAGCCAGCATCACGCTGAAGTGGTGTGCCACGAAAAATTCATTCGTATTCCCCTCGCTGACTGTCAGACACTACGTATCTTTGGGGAAACCCCTTCGAAAGGACTCAAATTGATGTCCTGCCTACAAGCCCGAAGTTATCTTCGCAAGAACTACGTCGCATTTCTAGCTCACGTCGTCAAGAAGGGAGACAAGGAGACATGGCGTAAATGATTCTTATAAGTTCACCGTCTTGATATTCGAATCCCAGATCCTTAGCAATTGCCGGCCATAAGTTGTCATTTGTGACACTCCGATAGCCTCCGTCTCTCTCTACAATGACATATAAACCCACCAGATCGATCCTCCTGTCATCCGGCATCAATGGTGGAATAGGTCTTGAAGATATTATCTCCTCAAATTTCTTCTCTAAATCATGCTTGTATTTGAATACAAAATCTCTGTCATCGATCATATCAAGTAGTGCATTGCAATCCGCAAAGTCATGAAACTCTAGAGCCGTTATAATCATCCGACTCCAATCGTTTTCATCATCATTCGAAACATTTAGTGATTCAAAATAAGAATTTAAGTAATTCTCTTTGAATTCTCCGTTCACTGTACATAATTGTATCATCCTCTGTTTTTCATTTAAGCCCAGTTCGTCTTCTTTGGTTAATCCATTCACATCATTCACTGTATTTATTACTGGGGTTGAAAACATTGGAAATATCTTGCACGTGTTACCGGATTTTCTAACTGTAAAGCCTTGAAGTGTTAATTGATCAAGACTTAGGACGTTCCGGTCCAATTCCGGTGAATAGAACACGCTTTGTATTCTCAATGTATCATTCCCAGATTTCATTTCAACAGCCCCTATCCCACGTATGAACAGAAAATTGTTCTCTACAGATCTTGTTTCAACACCAATCATATGTTTTATATGTTTGAAAACATTTAAATTTCCAGTTGGACTGACGTACCAGATGTCTCCCCAAGTCCACCCTCAGTCCCGGTGACAATCATCTCGTTCTGGCCGTGAACATCATCATCCTGTCTTCTGATTCCGGTGTTGATTTCCTGTTTGATCAGTTGAGTGGCTTCATCGTTCTCTTTCGCCTTGCACATATAAATTTGGTGGCCCGATTAGTGGCAGTAATAGCAAAGCCTCGCAGGAGGGATCCGTCTATCTTTCTCGTTCTTCTCATCAACACAGTGTTGACATGGCATGGTGGTTGAACTCGGTTTGATTTCCGCACGCTTCCCAGACTTGGCTCTGATACCACTATGTTGGGAAACATGATCATTTGCAGCGGAAGATTGTGATTGTTTCGAATCAATGTTCATGATTCTAAGTGTGGAAGTGTGCAGAATAGAACAAAGGAATTCGAAAAGATAAGATTGTAAGGACAATTCGTTATTAGAGAATGTCTTGATACTGGAAGTGGTTGCCGGATATCAAACTTATATACATTACATTTTGGCGGTTCCATATGGCAGGAATAACTGCCGGAACAGTTATTTGAAATCACCCGCTTATCACACCAAACATAAGTTATCATGCTAACGGAATATAAATTGTCTACTACTTATACATAAAGCATAATTAAGTTTAAATATAGTTCTAACAAATATAACATTATGTGAACAGGTGGTCCGCAGTCTTCACCGACTCCCCACATAACAGACAACAATGAGAACTAACCTGAATGTGTTTTGTGATCAGTGCTACTAAAATTGGTAATTAGGCCATCTTAGCTCTCCATCCAAAAATATTGCATTTACTCGGAATCCATTGCACCATTTAAATATAAAATCATTCATCGTATTAAATAAACTAGAACTTATTCATCAACTCATTTTAACTTCTTTATTCAATTCACTATTCAACCTCTTTAATTCAGATTAACCCTTCACAGTTATGGTGTAAATCATTTGTGATACAAGCTTCAAAGAGATTATTTGAGATATACATAATACAATGCCTACAAAAGAAGCATTTAGTTATTGAATCTTTCTGGTGGTTGTTCGCGTGCATCCCAAACAGGTTGGATTCCCACCGGTTGCAAGTATTTGTTGTTTGATGTTCGTAACAAACTAATGAATCCTTCGAGCACTTTGCTTGTGAAAAATGCTTCTTCTGTATGTGGAGTTAACTAGTTCCACAAGCAAAGGAAACTGCAACAACACATATAAACTCACCGGAATGCTCGTTGCTATAACTAGTGGAGCTGCAACCCATGCAACCTTATCTGTAAGCACAAGTGCAAGTGCTGAACTGAATGCGATCATAGTTGCTGCTATCAACATAAATAACGAGATAAGTCCAATTGTCAATCTTTTTGGTAAGGCGTAAAGGAAGTCATCTTCTGCGTATCAGGAAGTAAGAATCCCTAAAAACATCAACACTGAAGTTGATGAAGAGAATAATGCAATGGCATCGGACACGATAAAAAGCATAAACGTGTTATAGTTTAGATACAACGGTTTGCCATCTTCTTGAAATCCACCTGGGAGACCAAATATAGCTGCAAATCCCATTGTTACTACGAGTGCTGCTACCACAGTACATGAAGACGATGTGTCCTTCATCCATTGTGTTAAAAGGTTGATTGAAAAAACACTGAATTGATGTGTATCTTTTTGTATGTTACATTACAAAGAAAGGTATACAATTTATAGCACAAAACCGTAATCTAAATATAGTAGATGAGCTCTGTTTACGGCTGGATTTGTAGCTGTTTACTAGCTGTCTTTGACCCTCTTAACTTGGGAGATGATGCTTGACTGATCCCGCAATCTTTGATATCTTTTATTTTTAACACATTGTTGCCCTTCTTTAAGTAAATCCTTATGTTCATCAATGAAAACCATTCTAGGTGTTTTCCCATGTTTGTTTATATCTTCTTCATATAAACAAAAATGCATGGCATTTGTTGGTCAAAATATATAAGGGAGGGAGGGGCACTTAAGGGTAAGTACTCTAGCTCCGACCAATCATCACTCGCCTCGTCAAATATTGCTCAAAGTACCTGTTAACTAGTAAGTGGTGGTAGGCGCCACCCATACCGCAAACTTTTTTTATTTAAATAAAATCAAATGTTTTATAGAAAAGAAACTTCATTAAATAAAAATGCATAACTCAACACAAAAGAATAAAAATAAAATTAAAAAAATAATCCTACACATAAATAAAGTCAATTTTTATAAGGTTAAAAAAATAAATAATTTTTTTTTATTTAAACGGTCATATAACCGCTGTGATCAACGTCAACAATAAAAAGAACAACTTTCAAGCGGGTAACGGAGCTAGCCTCACCAACCCGCCAAGCCTACCCACAGATATGACGGAAATGTGCTGGCTAGGGTTCAAACCCGAAGAGTGCTACCTAGGAGTGCCCCGTCCACCTTAATTAACAAACTATTCAAAATTTTAAGTTTAAAGTTATCTAATCTCGCACTTGGTCAAAATATTAATGTAACAGCTAGCTAGTGCATTGTTAGCTACTATATATTACACATTTTATAATAAACCTTATTTTAATGTATATGATATAAACTTAGATTTTTTTTTCTACAACAAATTTTGAGAGCTTTTCAATCGGTTTTGTACGCACACGCCGAAAAAAGAATTATTTTAATTAATAAGAATAATAAAAACACAGATTTTTTAACAACAAAGTCAACCATCTCATTATCAACAAAAGCCCTGCAAGGAGCTGGGCAACCCAGCGTTGGGCATGTTACATGCAATCCAAACAAATAAAAAAACCCTCCTCCCACTACAGAAACTTTACAGACTTAATTCGAACCTCCCCCATACACCCCAATCCTTACTATCAATCTTAGATCTTGATGCCAACCATAACAAGGATAATTCTTTGAGGCCTTTACCTATTTGGACCGCACGTTGGTTAAAAATTCGATCAATCCTTGCTAACCAAATCCTCCACAATGTCGCCTGCGCGATAAGGTGGAAGACCTTTTTTCCATTCTTCGAAGTGTCATACCCTTCACTGTCGCATTTGATGTCTCCATAACCAGGTAACTTACACCAAAGAAAAGAAAATGAGAGATTCGTTCCATTCAAAGTTGGCCTAATTCAAAATGGTTTCCATCAATGCTTGTGACATTTCAAATTAAAAACTTAAAATGAATTATTTGTGATTCAAATAATACAAATTACATGTTTTCAAATAATACAAACATGTATTCGTACAAAACATGTACTAGTATTTAACGAACCCTTCTGGTATTTGTGTTTTGATGTTCGCAATATATATATATAAGAGCTAATGAATCCTTCGAGCGTTCTGCCGGTGAAAAATACTTCTTCCATATGTGGATTTAACTAGCTCCACAAGTAAAGGAAAATACAACAAGACAAAGAAGCACACCGGAATACTCGTAGCTATAACAAGTGGAGCTGCAATCCATGTAACCTTAAGTTTCAGCAGAAGTGCAAGAGCCGAACTGAATGCAATCATAGTTGCTGCTATGGATATGAATAACGAAATAAGTCCAATTATCAATCTTGTTGGTAAGGCGTAAAGGAAGTCAGCTTCCGCGTATCAGGAAGTAAGAATCCCTAAAAACGTCAACACTGAAGTTAATGATGAAAATAAAGCAATGGAATCTGATACAATAAAAAGCATAAACGTGTTGAAGTTTAGGAACATCGGTGTGCCATCATCTTGATTTCCTCCTGGGAGAGTGAATGCAGCTGCAAATGCCATTGTTACTATGAGAGCTGCTACCACAGTACATGAACATGCTGTGTCTTTCATCCATTGTTGACCTTCTTTAAGTAATTGTTTATGTTCTTCAGTGAAAACCATCCTTGGTGTTTTCTTCTCATTGTTTTCAGCTTCTTTATATGAAAGTTCTGTTATAAAGTTTCCGACTTCCTACAAAAGATGTAAGGTATTTTTAATGAACAAAAAATTAACACAACTATTGTCTTTGTGTCTAGGCTAGAATAATGATCACCTGAAACCATTGAAGCTCACGTTGCATTTGCAAAGCTGCACCCGTCACAACATCAAGTCGATTAGTTGGAGCTAACTTTCCAGCTATATGTAATGCATTTTCTTTACCATAATGTGGTGTTACTGCAAATACTTTATGACCTGACATTTGGTACACAAGACTGTACACTCGTTCTTGGCGATGCTTTATGGCTTCAAGGAACAAACTAAATTTCTGACTTTTATGACTATCGTACCAGATTATGCCCGGGTAGGCGAGTATGCACTCTTCAATAAGCTCATGAGTGCCATATTCGACAGCTGTAGCTATTGCAGATCCTAAAATCGTCCAAGCTTTTTCGCGATTGCCGTATCTAATAACAAATTTGCATATAAGTTTTACAAGTTCGTTGCTCTGCTTATCATTTTCTTTAATATCATAGATCCTCTTCACTGTTGGAGCTACAATTACAAATGGTATATCAAACTTTAGAGATGGATCATGTTTCATACAAGAAGTAATTGTACCTTTAGGTGGTTTAGTAACACCATCTTAATTGATTTCAAGGTAGTTTTGCTAATTACAAGTAGATCTAGGTACGTTACAATTGGGGAGGGGAGTGAGTTTTCGCAAAAAGTGAAAGTCGCTCCACCCCGTTGCGACTTCACTTTTCGCTTATTAGGTTTTGTCCAAACTCACCCCCACCCTTCCCCTTCTTATTGCGACTTACATGTAATTAGCAAAACCACCTAGATCATCAAGGTGGCATTACTAAATTAGCTAAAGATACAACAAATTTCTACACATAGCCATATACAATTATATAATGGCATATATAGCGTACCTACGTATCCAAGGGCATTCTGAAATCCGCAATAAACTGTTCAAGAAAATATGTGCAAAAACTTTAAAAAGACCGGTTGTGCTTATATTCCTTTTGGACTCCATATTATGAAATGTATACATTGGTTATCTGAAACAGCCTATACCTGATATGCAATCCTAAAGACCCTCGAAACATCAGGATGTAATAAGTAGATACTATTGGTTTTAAACACGCCTTAGAGCGATTTCAACTATTGCATGAGGTTAACAGGCCTTTGTTCTTAAACATGAACATATTATGGTAGATTAGGTTTTCAAGTAGTGTATTAGATATACATAAAAACTAGAGACTTATACCTTGCTAGATTTCCTTGACACGGATTCCTTTGGATTAGTAGCACTTTCATTGTTCATTGATATCGCTACTGAATCAGCAGCTCCTTCAGTAGTTCCTTCATTGTTGTTCATAGGTATCACTTGCACCAAAAAAACACGAAAACATTAAAAAACATAAACAAAAGAGAACTATGAAATTTCGCCTTCACCTATTGTAGTAACGTAGATAGCGACAGCACCCCTACCTACACCGCTCACTATGTTTTCTTTACTAAAAATTGAATCAATGAAGTTGGTGGTTCATTGATAAAGTTAAAGCCTTTGAAATACCTAGGATTGAAGGTATTGGGTTTAACTCCTATAAACGACAACAGTATTAACAAATCAACCTTTCAATAAAAAGGTTTTCTATTAAGAGTTATTTTATTTTTAGTAATCTATTTGTTCTTTTTTGTAAAATCCTTTTAACAATATGGAAAACACTAGTTGTGTAAAAAATACTATCATTTTTTTTTTGCTACGAATAGCTAAATAGATAAAAAAATTACTTTTTATAAACCATCAATTCTATAATTTATTTAAAGTTTCGTATCTATAACTTTTTAGTAATTTGTAATTATCACTTTTATTTAAAAAAAGTCGAACTTCATTTTTTTATAATTGCCCTTCTATTCATTATATTTACATAATACAAATTATTATCATAAGTTAGTCGCTTACGGTATGTCGGTATGTAATGATTCAGTACTATTATTATTAAAATATTTTTTGTATAAGTGTTCTTGAACATCTAAGGTGTTATTCAAAACTTTAACTGTTCTTGAACGAAGACCACAGACACTGTGACAGATTCAGAATTTATTTTCTGAGTACTGAAGATGCATAGGTCGATCAATATTTTTTTATTTTAAAGAGATTGCCCGCTCTACACCTTTACAGGTGGCTCCATTGACCGGTGAGTTGTTGCGAATATAAGATTCAAGCCTTTATTTTCTCTTAATGTGTTTCTAAATAAAAAAGGTAAGAATTTTCATGTTAAACTGCTTTCCTTTTATAGGTTATGTTTATTTTCAGTAACAATATAAACAAAACATAAAAAAACAATAAATTCAATGAAAGTAAAATTTGCAATTGATATATTATCAATAAAATTATACTAATATAATTTTATATATTTTAAAATATATTATACTATTAAGAGTTTGTTTGTACTTAAGACAACGTGTTTTCACTCATAGCAATTATATATGACACTATCAAGAGTAAGAACTGAGATAGAGTCAAGTTACTAATATTAGATGTAGATGGTAAAATATAAATAAAACATTTAATGTTGTTAAAGAAATTGTTAGAAATTTATAATTTATTTTTGATTTTATGAATTAAAATTGTAATTTAGCTTGTCATTATATAAGGTAATATGGCAAATTTATGTGTAGTTTTATAGACTATATCATTTAAAATTTTCAACCCGTGTAGTATACGATATCTAACGTAGTTATACTAATAAATAAATAAATAACTTAGGAGTCACATGTTTCCTTTCTAACATATCCATCTTGATTTTTGTTTCTTGTAACCACCATATTCATATTCAGACCTTTCAATTATTTAATTATCTTTTGAACTTTTGTTATAATTATTAATAACATTATTGATATTATTTAAAAGAAAACCTTCATTTAAAATCTTACATTTTATTCTCTTTAATTTTAAAAAATTAAAGTCGATATGTTGTACATACAACATGGGTAATTATAAATTGGTTGTGTAATTATCATATAAATGACGTAATTATTTTGATAAGTTGCTTATTGATGTATGTAGGGATAAGCATGGTACCCGTTCGTAGCGAACCAATACCTGTACCGAAAAATGGGGAAATTGGTATTGATACCGGTGTCGAATCTACGGTTTGGTATCGGTACCGGTATTTACCGGTGTTTTACCCGTAAATACCGGTACCAAAAAACGGGGAAAATGAGTACCGGTACCGAATATACCCGGTTTGTTCGGTACCAGGGCACCAAATGCCATCCCTAGATGTATCTGCGTAATTATCACATGGGTTGCGTAATTATTTGTATATGTTGCGTAATTATTGTAGAAGGTTCATAATTATAAGGCGCAATTCCATATATACTTTTACAAACTTGCAAAATTATTGAAATATCATATATATATATATAATTCATTAAAAACAATTTTACCCTTATTTCTCTTAAATTTTGAAATCTTATATATGACTTTTAACTTCAAATAATATATTTACTCATTTCTAGTATTATTTATTTAGCTTAAATATTATATACGGAGTATACTATTGTTTATGAGTAAAAATAAAAATATAAATAAAAATAGGTAAAAATAAATATAAGCTAAAAGTGTGTTACATAAAAATATGAAGTTAAAGATAAGCGTGTATGAAAACTTGAAGTTAAGAAATAAGGGTAAAATGATTATATCAATTGTTTTTAATAAATTTGGTATATTTGATATTTTAACTATTTTGTAAGAACATATATGATATTTTAGTTTTTGTTAGTATATATAAAATTTTTAAAATTTGTAAATGTAATGTTATATATATGAAATTATATATATTATATATATTATATATATATATATAAACTTTCTTTTTTCCTTTTCACATTTTATGATATACTCAACCAATGTAATATAGAGATATGTGGGAAAATCATAAATATAAGCACATTGATCAACACATTTGGCAAAATACACATTAACTTTTTTCATTGATTGATGAGTTTTACTGGGTTTTGATCAACCGCTTATTTTCATGATTTTCCCAAGGTAGTTTAAAAGAAAAGATTTACATGAATAGATAAAACGTCCCCAAAATCCAAGCCTCCTCCCACTTGCAAAATTTTCGGGTTTTTGAGCTAATATTTCCAAAGCCGTTTGGCCTGGCTCACTTTCACCCTGCTTACTGTTGTCTTCAAGCACGATGTCTGGGTTGCCATCGATTATTTTTAACGCAACATCTGCATCACCAAATTCAACCCTATATTTGAAAAACTAAACCAAACATGCATCAAAGGTTTTCCGTTTAATGTGTGAAGAAGAATCATTGAGAATGATTAGTATACATGAGTAGTGGATGCAGGAATTTTTTTTCAGGGGGTCATGTGTCAACATGATTAACGGGTCGCGGAATTTGTAAATGGGTTGCCAAACAACTAACGATTAATAGGTACGTAATTGGTCTAGGACTGACCTGGTTTCAAGGAAGCGCACGTGAAAAAATGAACGTGATTTGACCGAGTATGCAGGAGGAATAAGTTCATGCAGTTTACGTGGAATGTTTAATGTGTTTTTTTTTTATTTTCTATATAAGCAGATTAGAGTGTAGTTTCCATTTACCACTTGTAAAATCTCTTTTGAAGTTCAATATACGAAAACTTGTTGCCAGTGTGTGTATAACTGGGGCCTGAACCAACATTTGGTATCAGAGCGAGGTTGAATCGAGGGTCGAGAAACAAGAGCGGGTGAAGACGGTGTTCGCCGTTTTGAGAGTCGGTTCGGTGAAGAGGGGAGCAACCCTCTAAACTGCGGGGTTGAGAAGATAGAGAGAACGAGACGGATACCGATTAAGGAAGTTGGAAGAAAGAAAGAAGAGAAATGGGTTCTGTGTGAACCGAACATGGTTCTAAGTGAGCCGTGTGGAGATGAAACCGATACATGAAATGAGTTCTTAGTGAACCGATCGGTTCTGAGTGAGCCGGCAGAGACAAGGAAGAAGACGATCATTGTGATAGCGGAAGGGTTCTGTGTGAGCCGCATGAAGAAGATTGTTCTGTGTGAACCGAAGTGAACTGATCTGTGTGATCGGAAAAGAAGACGAAATCAAGACTAGAAAAGGGTTCTGGGTGAACTGAGAAGTGTAATGATCTATGTGATCGAATGTGTGTTCTACGTGAAAGATTTCTGTCTGGAAAAAAAAAACATGGAGAATAATCTAAGTGATTCATGGTGGTGATTTTGTGAATCTAAGCAAGAACGAAATCTGTGTGAGTTTATGGATCAGTCGAAAGAATTGTGTGGTTTGTATGATTCAAGTAAAGACTTTGTGTGATGCGAAGACGACCAATGTGGTAAACTGAAAAACGGCTGATCTGTGTGATCGATTTAAAAATATCTGTGTGATAAAGTCTTGGCAGATAAGACCTATGCGGTTCAGCGATTCGAGTCGAGAAAGACCTGCGTGGTGCGGTTGCGGAGAAGACAACTGTTCGAGAAGCGTGTGACTTGCGTTGGCGCTGTGTAACCTAGAAGCAAACCTGGTGTTTGTGGGTTGTACGTGTTTTTTTCGTGGTTAAAGAAAAAAATATGTGTTATCATTGTGTTGTGTTGATCAAGATGTTCTGTGTGAACAAAAGGGGTGTTTTGAGTAGTGAATGGTAGGCTTACAAATAATAGGGTTTCTAGTATGAAGGTGATAATTACGTGTAAGGCCTATATGGTGTATGGGCTTAGTTGTGAGTTTTTAAAAGAAAGTCAACCCAACATGATGATATGGGCAAGTCAAGGCCACTGGTGGAAAAATTATTGAGAACATAATCAAAGCAAAGAGGGTATTCACAAGTAGATCAAAAAGGTATTTCTTACAGCAAGTAGCGGCATGTTCGTGTAGTTTCGGGCCTGAATTGGTAACTAAATTAGTGTCGTGTTGCAGTGGAATGGGGCTGCTAAAGGCGAGTGCGCAAGAAACCGAACCTGTTTGGTTCGTTGCAAGAAGCAAGATTAGCAAGAGGAAAGTTCCGGGTAGCAAGAAAAGCGAGATTGAACGCGACCAAGAAGCGAGCAGTAGCAAGAAAGAAGATCAAGATTAAGGGGGTGAATGTTGAAATTAATCTTGATGTTACGGGTCGTGTACGGTTCGAGCCGGTCATGTGTCAACATGATTAACGGGTCGCGGATTTTGTAAATGGGTTGCCAAACAACTAACGATTAATAGGTACGGAATTGGTCTAGGGCTGACCTGGTTTCAAGGAAGCGCACGTGAAAAAATGAACGTGATTTGACCGAGTATGCAGGAGGAATAAGTTCATGCAGTTTACGTGGATTGTTTAATGTGTTTTTTTTTATTTTCTATATAAGCAAGATTAGAGTGTAGTTTCCATTTACCACTTGTAAAATCTCTTTTGAAGTTCAATATACGAAAACTTGTTGCCAGTGTGTGTATAACTGGGGCCTGAACCGAACACTTTTTGCTAGATTCTTTATAATTCTCACAATTTTTTTCCAAATCATACAAGGTTAACACTAAAAATTTTCATTTTTTTCCAAACCCGGGCCCAGGATACGACACTCGGATACGTAACCATTGGCATTGTCTTAATTAGGATAAAATCTACATGTATGTGACTTACCGAAGAATCCAGCCACAATTGTGCGAGTGATGATATGTCCGCCAGCGTTTCCAGTGTACGGACTCTTTCCTTCCTCCCCAACAGGTTTAGATGGAGTCACTTTCCACAAGTATATTAGCGTATCCTTATTTCCGTGCCAGGCAGCCAAATGCAATGGCATATGCTGGTCGTTATTCAGAACTTGTGTCTGTGACTTATCGGAGTTGTGCTTAACAACAGCTCTGCAGCTTGTGTATTTCCGACCATAGCCGCAAAGTGGAGCGGGCTGTTTCCATATTCATTCTTCTTAAACAAGTAGTTTAGCCTCTCTGGCTCCGTTTCATTTTCAACAATAGCTTCCACAAGCTTCTCGACGAAACAGTGGGAGTGATTCGTCCCCACAGCCATGTGTAGTGGCGTATCCCCAAAGCGTGTTATCGGTTTCGTCATCAGACTTGGATCTTTTTGGAACTCTTCACTAACGGAATCCCACTTGTCATCTAGGGCAGCTTTGTAAATGGCTAACTCTTTTACATGCTCTTTATCAGTCATTCTGATCGAATTTGTATCAGCTGACTCTCAATCTTATGCTTGATCTCGAAATGAAGGTATACAATTTGATCCCTGAACACAACTTAGAATATATAGTGAACAAAAAATAAAAAAAAATCCAGAAGATTCTTAAAAAGACAGTAATTATGATTAGAGCATCTTAGATCGTGATAAGACAGTAATTATGATTAGAGCATCTTACATCGTGAAGACAGTATTATGATGGAAAACTAAATAAAAATTCCAGATTCTTTGTATTATTGTATTTACTATTAACTAGCAGATGTAGACTTGCTTTAAATTGGGAGCGTTGGCATAATTTTAACATTTAAGATATAGTTGGGTGTTACATGCATGTGCGCGAGGACACTAAATAAGGTTTTTTTTTTCTTTTTTTTTTTAAATTTGATCCCCGAATTAAAACAAGAAATGTTAATGTAATTTAAAAAACTGCAATAGTCTTGCCTTCGTTGTTCTTAGGTTGAACCCTTGACTCTAGAGCTTCCCTGCATCATGTTAACATTCCCACACATTTCATAATAAAAAGACTTACACATCCTATCCATAATCCTACATATCCTAAGAACTCATGTGTTAGGGCACGTCTCATGGCAGTCTAGGAGTCGACCTTGGACATAATCCTAAGAAGGATGGATTTACATGTGAGATTCTTTGTTGTTAAAAAAAGTGTATGACGGTATAATTGCACTGCCACTTCTCTATGTGTGCATGTGTTATTATTAACACATAAATAATAAGTATTTTAGCATCTCCTTATTTCTGTGGCCGCGATTCACCAAAAGCCTTGCAGCGAAATGGAGCAGGTGTTTCCATAATGATTCGTCTGAAACAACTTATTCTTATCATCAACAGCAACAATACGTTCCACAAGCCTCTCCATGAAAAAGTGGGAGCGATTTGTCCCTATGGCGATGTGTGACGGGGTATCCAACGCCAATGTTATCTATTTCGTAATTCGGGGTAGGGGAGCTCCACTAGTGATGGAGTTCCATTATTCACAACATCAATCAAGTTCCGCCATGTCATCGAGCTTTATTCCATCACTAGTGATTGATTTTAGTGGAAATGTTCATCACTCACCACACCCAACAATTTCCCTCACATTCTACAACTTTTCACGCGTTGTGGCTACCACGAGTGATGAGTTTAACGAGTGATAGAATTAAGTGGCAGCGGTGTTCCATGCTACTCCACGAAGTGATCGTTGCTCCATAACGCGACGCACTGGGTGCCCTTAGGCTTCTATCATTTTCAAACATTTCACTAACAGAATCCCAATCACCGTGTAGCAGCTTTGTAAATCGGTAAGAAAACCCATAATTAAGATTCTTAATAAGAAAACCCATAATTAAGATTCTAATAAGACAGAGTAATTTATGATTAGAGCATTAGAGATCGTGGCATGTTGTTTAGAAAGCTAAATAAAAATTCCAGATTTTTTTTTGTTATTGTAGGGTGACTTGGGTTCTCTAATTGATACCTAAGTTCAATCTCCATTTGTGTTACTTTGGTGGATAAGGCAATAATAGATGGAGCCTAGCCTCCTTGCAGAGGTGTCAGGCTCTATCCTGAGCCCACCCGTGTTTTCATCCCACCGTGTGTTACGCCAGAGAGTTTTGCTCTTGTGGTGGCACAACGGCTATCAAGTGGCAGGCGGCGTTATGGTTTCCCAGGGGAACACCCAAGCCAAACTCTGAAGCCAGCGTGGGCCTGGTTAAGACAACATAGTCTGGCCTGATTGGGGCAATATGGTTCTCTAATTTGGAAAGTGCGGTAGCCTAATACAAGAAAGTCCCCTTCCAAAAAAAATTAAATTTAAACTAGTAGATATAAACATGTGTGGTGCACATGGTTATTAATTTTATTTTTCATGGAACATCAATTTATTACACCTAAATACCACCCAACTTTAAAACTTTATGAATTTGAATTGGCGCCATTTTTGTAGATGTCAAATACCATACCACTAGACCACTAGCTAAGTCATGGATGTGGGAATGTTATTGTTGTGGGAAATTTGTAAGACTTGATTTTGAATAATATGTTTGTTGAAACGTAGAAAAAAATAAGAAGTTCGCAATAGCATATTAAAATTTAATAAATTACCGTGCAATTTAAATGCAACCTTAGATTAGCTTTGGCTTATACGGTTATTCTTTAATGATACAACTTGGTTCGCATATTTGAGAGGGTCTCATGGACAAGGATTCTATTTACAATGAGCAAAAATAATATATCTTGTAAACTAAATACATTATTGACTAGCTAGGTTGCTCAAATTGTTTGCTACAAACCAAAACAAAAATTGAAGATTTAGAAAGATTAGAAATTAGAAATCTACTTACCGTAAAAAAGTAAAAAAAAAAACAACTTGAAGCAACTTTGTCGGCTTGTACGTTTGTGCTTTAGTGACTTGTACAGTATTACACATGACTCGGTTATGTAAGGCCCTGCGTTGCGGCGAGGATGTTAATGTTGTGGGAAATTTGTAATGCTCAGATTCGAATATAACTTATTTCAGAGCATGGATACAAATTTGCACGTCCCGTCGGTACATTCAGCATTTTATAAAAATGAGATGGGAAAAGAGAGAACAAAACCGTTGAGCAGCTTTGATAAAATACGTGATCGCTACAAAAGAAATGAATATTGAAACTAAAGTATGAGGGGAATGATTTGCAGTCTCGCAAAAGTAATATATGGGATTGATTTATCGGTTACTAATAATATTGGGGGACTAATATTATGCGACTTATGTTTTGAATGAGATCCTTATTGCGAGTTTAGACAGCTATGCCATTTTGATTCTTATTGTAGGAATCTGTTCGCATAACATAAATAAAAACTTTTATTTAATTACTTACAATCTGTTCGCATAACATAAATAACCGTTTTGGTTTTTGAATTTTTATTTTCTTCTAGCTAAAATATAAATTTTCTTGCATTGGCTTTTGAAGAAGTTCGCAAGTTGTGGTGTCATACATATACTTGAATATGTGGAGTCTTTGGCCATTACTAATAGAAGCTCTTGCTGAATGAGCTTTCGATTTTTTTGGCAAGTATGTTAATATTCTTTCCTTTCACGTTTTAATATTCTCATTTGTTTCTTTTTTTTTAATCTTAATATTCATTCCGTTGTAATTACTTTATACATTTTCACCTATTTTTCTGGTTTGTTTGTTCTGCACCTATGTGTGTGTAACAGGATATTGCGCCTTACCTCGAAACAAGCCATAAGTCAAGATTACCATTTTTAATAAGGGGGTCAAGGTCACCAAACGGTTCAAACTTATCAGTTTTAACTATTGCATCACAAGTATGCACATTTTTAATCTTTCTTTATATTTGGTGTTAAATGCAGCAGCAAGGGAGAGGCCAAAATAAGCAAGGAAGTCGAATGACGATAATACTACTTTAACTTAGAAGTTCGAAGTTGCAAAGGGCTTTAAGGTGAACTTTCATGCTGATCACAAACTATAAATAAGAAAGGGATGTGCGATTATTTACGGATGCTTCTCAGGTCATATGATACAGACAAGCATTTATGTTAGTCGTTTTTGTTTTGCATTTGTAGGGTATAAAATTGAGGTCACATATCATACTGCCTGAAAGACCTTGTGTTCTCTTTATGCATGTTTTATACATAAATTTTATTTTTAATTCTTATGTTAGTCGTTGTTTTGTATATTTGGGTATGAAATTGAGGTCACATATTGTGAAGTTAATACCACCTGAAAGACTTTGTGTTATGTAATGCACGTTTATGTTAGGTCAATATTATCATAATTTTTAGTAAACAGGTCAAACTAATCATTTTTCGAATGGAACCGGACGAGTATAGAACTAGTTAGATGATTATATATCAAAATGCTCAGATTACGATCGTAAACAAAAGTCTTAAATTTTAATTGTCCATGTATTTCATAACATCTCTCAGATCTGCAAGAACAGAACAAAACTCATGGATGAATCGGTCACTGTAATACCTTGTAATCTTTTAGTGATGTACAAGCCAACACTAATAACTATGGTCTGGTGAAATTTTGACAGCGTTCCATTTGTAATTCGAAATTAGCTCCTTTGTCGCGTATGAGTGTTTGTGCGTATGAGGTCAAAACAGTGTTAATATATTCGCGAAAGAGTCCTGCGCACGTAGGAGTCCTGCGCTGGATTGTTTGGTATAGTCAAAATGTCCCCGCCATGCCTTCATACTTTGGCTGGCCATCAAATGCAAACTCAAAACCCATGATGTCCTTGGAGCTGTAGTGTACTACATTTGGCAGGAAAGGAACTTGCGGAACCATAAGGTTGTCTGCAGTACTTCTGGGATGTTTGGGAGGGGGGTTTGTTAACTGGAAGCCGAGATTTAACAGGAACACAAGGTTTAATTAAACACACTTTTTAATTAAAACAGAAAACGAATTAGAAAACATGTATAGAAAACTAAACCTTATCCCTATTTATAGTTATTCTAACTTGCCATACAAGGCACTAATTCTATTCTAAATAAACTAGACTAAACATACGGATAAATATAATTTCAAACATAAACTAATTATCTCTAATCATAATTTCCAGTTTAGCCCTTCCACTTTAGTCTCCTCCAAACCGCCCCTCCGAGACTATCCGTACCTCCCTTTCTTGCCATACGAATCAGCCTTCTTCATACTTGATATTGCGACTACTTTCACACTCCCTCTCAATATCAACACTCTTCATTCCCAGGCTTGAACAGAAGCTAAACATCTTTGACTTTGGCAATCCTTTAGTTAATATATCTGCTACTTGCTCGTTTGTGTTGACGTATGATAACTCAAGTTCTCCATTCAACACCTTCTCACGCACATAATGATAATGAATCTCTATGTGTTTAGTACGAGCATGAAACACCGGATTCTCAGCTAGTTTAATAGACGACATATTATCACACAAGAGTTCCACCTTGTAATTTACTTCTCGGTTTGAGTCCTTC
Organism: Scalesia atractyloides; assembly: GCA_947069175.1. NCBI lineage: Eukaryota > Viridiplantae > Streptophyta > Magnoliopsida > Asterales > Asteraceae > Scalesia > Scalesia atractyloides. Next base: position 91,230,794 of record CAMTDV010000001.1, read on the forward strand.
AACATTCTAACTAGCCATGTCGATTCTTTCACAGCCAGTGCCGAAGCTCTACACTCGGCTTCTGTAGAGGATAGGGAAACCGTGGGTTGTCTCTTGCTACACCAACTTATAGCACTGTCACCAAAGAGAAACACATATCCGGTTGTTGATCTTCTTGTATTCGGATCACCGGCATAATCCGCATCACAAAACCCTTTTAAATCAACCTTTCCTCCTTTCTTATACTTCACACCCATATCAAGTGTTGCTTTTACATACCTTAGCACCTCTTTGCTGCATACATATGCGGTTTTCGTGGCTCTTGCATCGTAATAAAGAAAATTTACACGTGTGTAAGTTTGCCATTTACACATGTGTAAATTTTTGTATTTACACATGTGTAAAAAACTTTTAAAAATGATTTTGAAAGGATAGATGAATTATTTAAAGATTAAATTTTTTTAATGTTGTATTTTAATTATAATAATGTTTGCATTAAATTTTTTTTTATTTTGATTGGTTTTCTAATTCGTTCTCACGGTTCTCGCCATTTTTTTGGCGTTCTCTAGTTAACGCTCCCATATATATATATACACACACTTGTCACAGAAAAAAATTCATTTATTTGGTCAAAAGAGTTAATAGTCATTCTATTACCATACTTGAAATACAAATTAGATAAAAATATCAAATCAAAATTAAATTTAAAAAATCATTCTAAAAGATATAATTAAGTCAAATCATTTAAACTAAAATTTGTCATTTATAATCCAAATAACTAAAATCAATTAACAATGTATTTTAGTTAACAATATAAATATATGCAAAATAAGGAAAGTCATTAATATAAAGAAAAGGGACTAAAGCAAAATGGTTTTCCCTCCTAAATCGAAAAAGAGATGGAGTAACGAATTGCCACATGGCAATTACAGGCTTAAGTTTATGCCATGTGGAATAAGATTGTTTTGCTTTATTATAGTTTATAGATTATAGATTCTCATTTTCTTTCTAATCTTCTAGTGTTGATGCAAATGCTTTGTTGGCTATACACTCGTTCTTGGCGTTGTTTGATGGCTTAAGGAACAAATAAAACCCATCAACATTGTACCATATATTATGCCCTGGTAAGCTAGTACGCATTCTTCAATAAGCTCATGAGTCCCATGCTTGACAGATGTGGTTATTGCAGATCCTAAAATCTTCCAAGCTATTCCGTGATCGTCCTTTTCTATAATGATCTTGCATATACGGTCTATGAGTAAGTGGCGTAGGTTATTATTTACTTTGATATCATGGATTTTCTTGATAGGATCTACGGTTACAACACGTATATCAAAATTAGAGATGGCATTCATACATAACCATAAACAGTTGTAATACATGGAACTGCATAGCATACCAACGTATCTAAGGACACTCCAAAATCCAGTTGCACACTTTTCAAAAGAAAATAGGTAAACGGTTTAAAGATTATAACTAAGATAACTCTTGATTCTTGATTGTATAATTTATACAAACATTTTAACTCTTATGATTTCTAGTCTCTCTCTCTCTCATATATATATATATATATATATCTAATTTCAATATGAATGATAGCATGCTGTTTTCTTTCCTCATCGTCGTAACCATGTAACCAATAATTTGACAAGTAAATGAATCAAACCAACTTAAACCGGTCAGGTCTGGTCTCGCAACACCACTTCTAGTATAAACAGAATCATTGACAGACTTATTTTATATATATATATATATATATATATATATATATATATGTGTCTAACAAAATCCAACTAGATGTAGAGTAACTTTAATACTATTTCATTCAACTTTTCTTAATTCTTTAATACTACTTTATTCAAATCTTTTTAATTATTACATTTTTCTTTTCCAATGAATTGTTAAATCGTACAGTAGCTCAATTGGATATGGTTGTCTCTTTATATTATTCCTTATTATATTTAACCTATTCATATTTACATATACATTTGTATATGTAAATCGAAAGTTTAGTTTGGGTAGGAAAGATAGAAAACAATAAGAGAATGACATGTGGCAAAATAAGGAGTGGCATTTTGGTCAAAACTCACCATCTTCAAAAAAAACAGCACCCGTATACTCAAATCCACCATTTTCAAAACCTTAAACTACCACATCACAACCAACACCACCACCTCCACCACCTACGATCGCCACTATCTTGCCGGAAGCTAGGTCTGAAACCACAACCACCTTCAACCACCTGTTGGGTTTTTCAGATCTGACACCACCATTCCACCGCCATCTTCAACCACCTGTTGGATATAAATTGCTTAACATTTTGCCCTGTTCACCATCTGTATTTATAATATTATCATGCCAACACACTTCCTGTGGGGATAAGAGTACACCAGATACAACTTCACTTGAAGAAACACGGGCATGTAGTAACTGGAAGGGTACGAGTACCGGTAGTCGGAACGTCCTGTCTAGGCTTGGCATTCGTATAAATCCAATATAAAGGACCAATTTGCCTACCTGGGGACTAACGATGAGAGTACGAAGGACCTATACCAAGCGTCGTGTGAGCTAACCCCACTTTGAGTTACCTGGACACCCTCCGACCATACATCTCGCAATCATGTTTTTACGATTTTCATTCGGGTAGTGCGAGTGTTAACCCGCCGACACCAATGTGAATCCTACCAAGCCCAATAGTCATGGGGGCCCACATGACTACACAGGCAATGGTATGGGGGACAATTGGAGGCCTAAACATGAGCAAACCCAAGACATCCTATGGATGTAGTTAAATTATTTTCAGTTGTGTTGTTTTCATTTTTTTTACGACACATGACACCTAGGCAATTCTTGAACTCACAATCTTCCTACATATGTTCCTGTGGATGTCGGATAGGCAATTACGTGGAGGTAGAAGGTCAGGAAAGTCAAACGAACGCTTGGCCATGCAAATTGCTAAACAAATGGCCGCAGTACTTCCTGACATCGTGCTACAAGTTCAACAAGCCCTCACCGCTAATCCCATCAACCCTCCCAACCAAGAAGACCAAAGCATCGCCAACCCTCCTCCCAAAACCCCTAAATGCACCTACAAACACTTCAAATCCTGCGATCCCCCAAAATATGAAGGGACTGAAGGTGTCACCGCTCTCCTTCACTGGTTTGAAGAGATGGAAAACACTTTCCTCAATTGCGACTGTCCCGAGGACCGTAAGGTACGTTACGCGACTGGAAGGTTGTTTGGGGTAGCCCTTACCTGGTGGAACACGGAAAAGGGTAAGCGAGGCGTTGAAGATGCCATGTCCTTAACATGGGAAGAGTTAAGGGAAATCATGACGAGACGCTTCTGTCCAAGAAGCGAAATCAAAAAGCTAGAAGACAGTTTCACGCATTGAAACAAAAGGAAGGAGACCACACTTCATACAATAAGAGATTTATCGAGTTGAAACAAATGATCCCCAATCTGTTCACCCCCTTATACCGCTTAGTCGAACACTACATTCGAGGCCTCCCCTCGAAAATCCAAGATTCAGTTTTAAGCACTTCGCCTGCAACACTTGAAGCCGCAATGGAGTTAGCTACGGAACTCACTGAAAATCGCATTCGAAACGGCAAATTCAAAGAGGAGAAGAAGAAAACACCCATTGAGCCCCCAATTCCAAACCACCCAGGTTCATCCTCGAAGTTTGCTGGTAAGAGGAAGCGAAATGGCAAGAACTTTGCCTTCACCCAAACCAACCCTCCCATTACTGCTGCACCAATCACCCAAGTTGCCCCTCCAGCCGCACCATTCAAAAGGCCATACACTGGCCCACACCCGAAGTGTAATCGTTGTCAATATCATCACCCTCCTGAAAACCCCTGCCTACATTGCACCAGCTGTGGTCGTGCGGGTCACACCATCCAAACCTGCCGTACCCTTCAGCGATTAAACCGTAGTCAACCTCCAACCCAAACCCAAAATCAAATGGTGGGCCAAGCCCAACAACCCTTACTTATACCACCTGCACAACATGCAGCCCAACCTTACTACCAACCCAGCTACCCCATGATGCAACCCATGCGAGCCTGTTTCAATTGTGGGGACCCAAACCACTTCAGGAACACTTGTCCACGCCTAGTGAACATCATCCATGCCCAAGCTCAAGCAAACCCGGTAAACCAAGCTAACCAAGCTCCTCCACCCGCCAGAGGAAGAGCTTTCAATATCAACGCCAACCAAGCCAGGGTTGACAACAATGTGGTCAACGGTACGTTTCTCATCAATGGTAGCTATGCATCTATATTATTCGATACTGGTGCGGATAAGAGCTTTGTATCTTTAGAATTCGAATCTATACTCGATCAACCTCGTGCTTGTCACACCCCGACCGCAGCGGAAAAGGTGATCGGGGCATGATTGGGTTTTCATCAAAGCTCATGACATTTATTATAATGTTCATATTTATTATTACAATTTTAAAGAAGATCATACAATCAAATCATACAAGTACAACATGTTCAATACATCTTTCTAGACTTCATTATTTTTCTTCTAAGGCACTTTCCTATGTGTTCCTTGCTTCATCCTGTCCACCTGTATCATATGTAAAAATGGTTTTTGGGTCAACAAAAAGTTGGCGAGTGAATCCTATGAAAAAACATTTATACGTGTTTATTGTATTGATTATAAAATAAAGTGCATAACCACATATGAGTAAATGTAGATGTAAATTTATTCACAATACACATAATATTAAATATTGCACATACATACAACAATTTATTGTTTTGAGGCACGCGTTGTTCAACTCGTCTCCCACGAGGAACTGATGGGCCTAATGAATGAGTTTTGAGGCACGCGTTGTTCTACGAACTGATGGGCCTAATGAATGAGTTTTAAGGCACGCGTTGTTCAACTCGTCCCCACGAGGAACTGATGGGCCTAACAAATAATTTGCATACAACTTGACAATATGTAATACATAGCAACAAACAATATTTACATTCTAAGTTTAGATCATAATATGGTATAGCACGAGTTTGAATAAGCGAATTAGTATAAGCGACACATGATACACCCCAAAATATGAATAAAAAGAGGAATTTGTAAAATTTCACTCACAGTGGGTGCGTTTCTTGGATTGATGATGAATGCGTACGAATTCGGATTTAATCGGCAAGGGAACTAACCTAAATAATAACATAATAGTTCGATAAATAAATAAACTCTTATTTGAGATTAGTATTTTTAATTAGTGTTCTTAATGGGATTGTTCGGTTTATTTTTGTGAGTTCAAGGAAATTTTCTAACTTTAAAAATATTATTTTTAAGTATTTTTTAATTGATTTTTAAATAAAATAAATAAATAAAAGAAAATAAAAATTTTGACTTTTTGACCAGTTGACCGTTGACCGTTTGACCGGTTCGGTCGTGAATTTTTTTACAATGAGTGAGGTTCGAACTTGTGACCTCCCGTACGCGTGCACGCAGCTCTATTAACTGAGCTACGTGTCTAACCCGAAATATTTCTGTTTTTAATTATATTTATATACTATTTAATTTAATCAGAAACCATTTATTTTTAAAAAGGATTTAATTATATCGGACCGGTGCACACAACAGGTCTCGAACCCGGGACCTGTTGTTTAGTGTTGCACACAGTCCACCGCTGGACTGTGTGTCTAACCTGGTTAATATACTGATTTTTATTATACTTAACATCTTACAGCGAGTTGATCCGGTTCGGTTTAAAAGAACAATTTTATTTCAGAGAGTGAGGTTGTGTCAGGGATCGAACTCGAGACGTGTGTTAATTGTTTGCACACAGTCCACCGCTGGACTGTGTGTCTAACCGGTTTAATATCTTGTTTTAATTATACTTATACATAAGTTCGACTTCATCTTCTTCATTCAAAGACACAGACAACGATTATTCAATTGTTCTTGATTGATTCGATTAACGAAATTTATAAGTGATTGAAATGTGATGGATAGAGAGGGTTTTTGAAATGAATGTACCGAAACAGATGTCTTTCTCAGAACTCCAGCAAGGATCGTCGGCTCTGTTTTGTGAACTCCGTCTGTTCGGATCAATTAACAGTTTTTATCGATTAGTTATGAAATTGGGTTACTAAACAAGGATTTACAGAAGGTTTGAATGATTATACCGATTCACAGCGTGATTTTGGAAACTCCAGAGGTTTTCCGGCGAGTGCAGAATATTCCGGCTACGTCGTCTGGGATTGATTCTGGTTGATGGATTGAAGTTAGTAATAGTCTAACAATGGATTGAAACCGAAAGAGTCGAGGTATTTACCGTTTTGATGAAAGTCTCGGTTTTCCGGAGAATGTCCGGCGATTGCAGAAAATCTTCGGCGATGTATTTCTTGCGACAGAGACTCTACAGGGAGTTTAAGGTGAGTGTGGATTATTTCGGTATGAGCTCTAGATGCCCGGTTTATAAAGTAAAACAACAGTGGGATAAATTCTCCGGTTTTCCGGCGATCACTTTCGGTCAAGTTGCAGAGGACTCCAGCGACTTGCGGCGAGGTTTTCAGAGCGAATTGGAGAGAGTAAGTTTGATAAACTCGCGAGCTCAAATGATGAATGAAGTATAACTCGGATTTAATTACATTTTCGGTTTCGAATTCAAAATCATATGGTTTGATCAGTTTTGATTCGAATTGAGTCAATGGACTGATTATAACCGATGCCCAGTTGTCCGTTATGCCCAAAATAATCGCGAAACTTCATTGATTGAAGATTGATTGGCGGTTTCAGTTTTTGGGTTAAATCGGATTGTTCGCGGTGAGACTTTAAGTTTTATTTGTTTAAATTTCTTCACAACATGAGCGTGTGGCGGAGTGGTGAAAACTGTGTGGGTTAAGTCTTCCGGCTGTTTGGTCTTGAGAGTGACCCGGGTTCGAAACCCGGCGTCTGCAAAATATTTTTATTTCATTATTCATTATTAATTTTCAATTATAGATTTTAAATTCTAATATATATATATATATATATTAATTATGTATTGTTTAAAATTAGTTTGAGCCCTAAACATGCAACGAAAATTTTAACTGGATGTTCGGTTAATAAACGAAGCGGGTTTGGTTAACCCGGTTTTTTACGGATGTTACAGTGCTAATCTCGTTGAATCTCTGACGGTGAAATTTGCTGACGGAAAACCCATTTCATTAAATTCTATTATACGCGATTGTACTCTCACCCTAAATGATCACGATTTCGCAATTGATCTCATTCCTATGAAATTGGGAAGTTTCGATGTTATCATCGGCATGGACTAGCTCAGCCAGCATCACACTGAAGTGGTGTGCCACGAAAAATTCATTCGTATTCCCCTCGCTGACTGTCAGACACTACGTATCTTTGGGGAAACCCCTTCGAAAGGACTCAAATTGATGTCCTGCCTACAAGCCCGAAGTTATCTTCGCAAGAACTACGTCGCATTTCTAGCTCACGTCGTCAAGAAGGGAGACAAGGAGACATGGCGTAAATGATTCTTATAAGTTCACCGTCTTGATATTCGAATCCCAGATCCTTAGCAATTGCCGGCCATAAGTTGTCATTTGTGACACTCCGATAGCCTCCGTCTCTCTCTACAATGACATATAAACCCACCAGATCGATCCTCCTGTCATCCGGCATCAATGGTGGAATAGGTCTTGAAGATATTATCTCCTCAAATTTCTTCTCTAAATCATGCTTGTATTTGAATACAAAATCTCTGTCATCGATCATATCAAGTAGTGCATTGCAATCCGCAAAGTCATGAAACTCTAGAGCCGTTATAATCATCCGACTCCAATCGTTTTCATCATCATTCGAAACATTTAGTGATTCAAAATAAGAATTTAAGTAATTCTCTTTGAATTCTCCGTTCACTGTACATAATTGTATCATCCTCTGTTTTTCATTTAAGCCCAGTTCGTCTTCTTTGGTTAATCCATTCACATCATTCACTGTATTTATTACTGGGGTTGAAAACATTGGAAATATCTTGCACGTGTTACCGGATTTTCTAACTGTAAAGCCTTGAAGTGTTAATTGATCAAGACTTAGGATGTTCCGGTCCAATTCCGGTGAATAGAACACGCTTTGTATTCTCAATGTATCATTCCCAGATTTCATTTCAACAGCCCCTATCCCACGTATGAACAGAAAATTGTTCTCTACAGATCTTGTTTCAACACCAATCATATGTTTTATATGTTTGAAAACATTTAAATTTCCAGTTGGACTGACGTACCAGATGTCTCCCCAAGTCCACCCTCAGTCCCGGTGACAATCATCTCGTTCTGGCCGTGAACATCATCATCCTGTCTTCTGATTCCGGTGTTGATTTCCTGTTTGATCAGTTGAGTGGCTTCATCGTTCTCTTTCGCCTTGCACATATAAATTTGGTGGCCCGATTAGTGGCAGTAATAGCAAAGCCTCGCAGGAGGGATCCGTCTATCTTTCTCGTTCTTCTCATCAACACAGTGTTGACATGGCATGGTGGTTGAACTCGGTTTGATTTCCGCACGCTTCCCAGACTTGGCTCTGATACCACTATGTTGGGAAACATGATCATTTGCAGCGGAAGATTGTGATTGTTTCGAATCAATGTTCATGATTCTAAGTGTGGAAGTGTGCAGAATAGAACAAAGGAATTCGAAAAGATAAGATTGTAAGGACAATTCGTTATTAGAGAATGTCTTGATACTGGAAGTGGTTGCCGGATATCAAACTTATATACATTACATTTTGGCGGTTCCATATGGCAGGAATAACTGCCGGAACAGTTATTTGAAATCACCCGCTTATCACACCAAACATAAGTTATCATGCTAACGGAATATAAATTGTCTACTACTTATACATAAAGCATAATTAAGTTTAAATATAGTTCTAACAAATATAACATTATGTGAACAGGTGGTCCGCAGTCTTCACCGACTCCCCACATAACAGACAACAATGAGAACTAACCTGAATGTGTTTTGTGATCAGTGCTACTAAAATTGGTAATTAGGCCATCTTAGCTCTCCATCCAAAAATATTGCATTTACTCGGAATCCATTGCACCATTTAAATATAAAATCATTCATCGTATTAAATTAACTAGAACTTATTCATCAACTCACTTTAACTTCTTTATTCAATTCACTATTCAACCTCTTTAATTCAGATTAACCCTTCACAGTTATGGTGTAAATCATTTGTGATACAAGCTTCAAAGAGATTATTTGAGATATACATAATACAATGCCTACAAAAGAAGCATTTAGTTATTGAATCTTTCTGGTGGTTGTTCGCGTGCATCCCAAACAGGTTGGATTCCCACCGGTTGCAAGTATTTGTTGTTTGATGTTCGTAACAAACTAATGAATCCTTCGAGCACTTTGCTTGTGAAAAATGCTTCTTCTGTATGTGGAGTTAACTAGCTCCACAAGCAAAGGAAACTGCAACAACACATATAAACTCACCGGAATGCTCGTTGCTATAACTAGTGGAGCTGCAACCCATGCAACCTTATCTGTAAGCACAAGTGCAAGTGCTGAACTGAATGCGATCATAGTTGCTGCTATCAACATAAATAACGAGATAAGTCCAATTGTCAATCTTTTTGGTAAGGCGTAAAGGAAGTCATCTTCTGCGTATCAGGAAGTAAGAATCCCTAAAAACATCAACACTGAAGTTGATGAAGAGAATAATGCAATGGCATCGGACACGATAAAAAGCATAAACGTGTTATAGTTTAGATACAACGGTTTGCCATCTTCTTGAAATCCACCTGGGAGACCAAATATAGCTGCAAATCCCATTGTTACTACGAGTGCTGCTACCACAGTACATGAAGACGATGTGTCCTTCATCCATTGTGTTAAAAGGTTGATTGAAAAAACACTGAATTGATGTGTATCTTTTTGTATGTTACATTACAAAGAAAGGTATACAATTTATAGCACAAAACCGTAATCTAAATATAGTAGATGAGCTCTGTTTACGGCTGGATTTGTAGCTGTTTACTAGCTGTCTTTGACCCTCTTAACTTGGGAGATGATGCTTGACTGATCCCGCAATCTTTGATATCTTTTATTTTTAACACAACCCCTCAAGTTGAATAGTCGGATTTCCAAAATTCAACTGCCCAAACAATCGCTGAAAATTTTCCCGTTAACCGCTTTTGTTAGAATGTCAGCGAGCTGATCCTTTGATCGAACGAACGGTAGTTCAATCGTACCATCTTCCAATTTTTCTTTGATGAAGTTCCTATCAACTTCCACGTGTTTAGTTCGATCATGTTGTACTGGGTTTTCTGAAATCTGAATTGCAGCTTTATTATCACACATAATCTTACTTGTTTCTTTTGACGGAAAACCAATCTCAGCTAAGAGTCTTCGCATCCACATGGCTTCTGTTAAGCCTCGAGCTATACCTCTAAATTCAGCTTCTGCACTTGAAAGAGCAACCACCTTTTGTTTTTTACTTCTCCAAGTAACAAGATTCCCCCCAACTAAAGTGAAGTAGCCTGTTGTTGACCTCCGACTTCCCTTATCTCCTGCCCAGTCTGCATCGGTATAGATTTGAACATTTAGGTGTCCATGTGATTGAAATAGGACTCCATGACCCACTGTTCCTTTGAGATATCTAATAATTCTCCAAACTGCTTCCATATGTGACTGTTGAGGTTGGTGCATGAACTGACTTACTACCCCTACAGCATAGGCGATGTCTGGACGAGTATGTGAGAGATATATTAGTTTTCCCACCAGCCGTTGGTATCTTTCTTTATTTGCTAACTTTGCTCCTTCTTCCATATAAAGCTTTTGGTTTACACTCATAGGAGTATCTGCTGGTTTGCAATCGATCATTCCAATTTCTGCCAACAGGTCTAAGACATACTTCTTCTGACTAATGAAAATTCCTTGTTTTGACCTTAGTACTTCAATTCCGAGGAAATATTTAAGCCTGCCCAAATCTTTCATTTCAAATTCAGCAAACAAGTTTTCTTTTAGTTTTACCATTTCTTCTTTATCGTTCCCTGTAATGATCATATCATCTACATAGATAATTTGGCAGGTTACGAATTTTCCTCTTTTTTTGAGAAACAAAGTATGATCGGCATTACTCTGTTTATATCCAAACTTTTTCATAGCAACCGTAAATCTGCCAAACCAAGCCCGGGGAGATTGCTTCAAACCATAAAGAGACTTCTTCAGACGGCAAACTTCTCCAGTTTTGAACTCTTTTGTGAATCCTGGAGGAGCATCCATAAATACCACTTCATCTAGGTCCCCGTGTAAAAAGGCATTTTTTACATCAAACTGTTGAAGTGGCCACCCTTCATTTGCAGCTATCGAAAAAAGAACCCTAATTGTGTTCATTTTTGCAACCGGGGAGAATGTTTCAGCATAATCAATCCCATGTGTCTGGGTATACCCTTTTGCTACCAGTCGGGCTTTATATCTTTCAATTGTACCATCGGGTTTATACTTAACCGTATAGACCCAACGACACCCCACGGATTTCTTTCCCAACGGGAGAGTACACTTTTCCCAAGTATTGTTCTTGATTAGGGCTTCCATTTCTGTTTTCATTGCTTCCTTCCAATATTTAGATTTTAAGGCTTGATCCACGTTTGTAGGAGTTTCTTCGGAATAAACAGATGAGATAAATGCTTTGGCTTCCTTAGTGAACTTTCCATTAGCCACACTAGCTATAGGATAACTAGATCTTCTTGGTTCTTTTTCAGGAGAATACCGTTTCGGAGGAACCCCTCTGTTTGTTCTAGGGGGTAACACATATCTTGATGGTGGTTCTTCTTGTCTGGATTCATCTGCCTGCAAATTTTCAGCTTGTTCTGTGGCAGTTTCATGGTTAGAAGTATTGGTATCTTCGGAGTCATTAGAAACTTCAAAAGTATCACCAGACTGAATAGGATGAGTATTACTTACCTCGGACACCAGGTTAGGAGGAACATTAGGACCTTCAGTGGCACTGAAATTGGACTCTGGTGACTCTGTAGTTGGTACATAGGGAACATATTTCAACCAACTTAGTGTGTCTAAACATTCCTTCTCCCCCTGACCACTGAGTTGGGAATTGTAGTAATACTCGGTTTCAAGAAAGTCACAGTTTATTGTGGTGAACATATGACGTGTTTTTGGATTATAACATCTGTATCCCTTTTGATTCATTCCATACCCAACAAAGACACATTTTTCAGCACAAGGGTCAAGTTTGGTTCGATCTGATTTAGGTATGTGAACAAAGGCAGTACATCCAAAGATTCGTGGTTGAAGAGTAAGAACTGAGGGTAGTTTGAAGAATTTTGAAAGGGTGTGTAACGGAGATGTGTTAAGTTTTAGGATATTTGTTGGGAGTCGGTTGAGAAGATAGGTAGCGGTAGCAAGGGCTTCAGGCCAAAAATATTTCGGGACCTAGGATTCGATTAGGAGAGCTCGTGTCATTTCCAGCAAAATGCAATTTTTCCTTTCGGCGACGCCGTTTTGTTCTGGGGTGTTTGCGCATGTAGTTTGGTGGATTATTCCCTTGTCTTGGAAAAACAATTTAAACGTGGTATTAACAAACTCACCGCCATTATCGGATCGGAATATTTGGATGTTTGTTTGAAATTGTGTTTGGATCATGGCGTAAAACATAGTGAATTTTTCAAAGACTTCGGATTTGTTTTTCAAAAAATAAACCCAGGTCATTCGGGTACAATCATCAACGAACATCACAAAGTAACGAAGGTTTTGCCCCCCAAGAACTGGGGCAGGACCCCATACGTCAGAGTGGATTAATGAAAATGGCAAAGCAGCCTTAGTATTATTGGGTTTAAAGGTTTTCCTATGGCTCTTTGCTAAAACGCATGTTTCACAATGTGACATAGAATTAACTGGAAATAGTTTTGGAAATAAAATATGCAAATAATTTGCAGAAGGATGACCTAATCTTCGGTGCCATAGCCAAGCTTCTCGTTCCGATGTCCCATGAGTCAACATCACAGCACCACTTTGAGTCACCTCATCCACATAATACAACCCTTGATTTTCAGTGCCACGCCCAATGATCACTCCCGTCCTGATATCCTGTAAAATACAAAACGTAGGGTACATTAGAACAATACAGTTGAGTTCTTTTGTGACGTGGCTGATGGAAAGCAGTTTATGTGATAACGAGGGAACATAAAGACAATTAGATATTTTTATTGTGGGTGAAATCTCAATAGTCCCTCCCGATTTTACATCCATTATTCCTCCGTTTGCCGTTTGAATATGTGTTTTTTCTGGTTTGGTTGTTGAAATAATATCCGACAGCTCATAAGTCATTGTGTCGGTCGCGCCACAATCGAAGATCCATAGTTTTTGTTTTTTATGGTTTCTTGGGCCATATTAGCATTTCCCTTATTTCTAGGGACTAAATGTGACATATTTGGTTTATTATCATGGTTAAAACCACAAGGGTTTGAGGGCTGCGCCCCAAACCCGTTACCTGTTGCGTCTTCTTCTTCTTCATGTGCACCAGCCATTCCGCCGAAACCAGTCCTGCTTCGGCCTCCATCTCCGGTGACATCTCGGTTGCCGGTGCTGGATGATTTCCCTTTTTCTTTAACCGTAGCCTTTGTGCTCTTCTTATGGCCATCCGACCACCATTCCGGATACCCGACGAGTTTGAAGCATTGTTCCTGGGTATGTTTTGTCATGCCTCAATGATCACATTTGAGGTGAGTTTTGTCATCTTTGTTACCTGATCTGGTTCTTTTTCCATCGATCCGTCGGTAGCCTTTTGATGCAAGCCCTAACCCTTCGATTTCAGAGGCCATTAAACCCACTGTGATACCCTGTGTGTCATTGAGAGGTGTTCCCAGAATATTCTGGTGAGCGGCCTCCTTGCGGACAGTGGCGTATGCAGTTTCTACGGTTGGAAGGGGTTCTAACCGGAGTATTTCCCTCTTTATAGGGTCATATTTCCGGTTGAGAGCGTTTAGAAACTGAAACAGTTTCTGTTCAGTCCTGATTTTGTGATATGCTTGGATATCGGTTGGGCAGGTCATCGGGTTTGGGTCAATCCGATCAATTTCTCCCCATACTCCTTGGAGTATAATCCACAATTCTTCAAGGGAGAGATTGTTCTGTTTGATTTCATTCGCCTTGACATGTAGGTTGAAGGTTTGGAGCTTGTCACGTCCACTGCTATATGTTATAGCCAGGGCATCCCACAGCGATTTTGCTGTGGGAAATTCGGTTAGATTGCTGGCGAGGGTTGGTTCAATGTTTTGTATGAGCCATGAGAAGACGACTAGGTCGTCTTGTTCCCATTGTTCATATTCTTCGCTGGTTTGGTTTGGTGGATTGGTTGATAAATGGTTTAGAAAGGCTTTTGATTTACCGCCTATGGCTACCCTCATCATCCGGGTCCATAGAGCATAATTCTGGCTGTTGAGCTTGAGGTTTATTTGAAGGTTATCGGACAATTTTGGGTTCCGATTTTGTGGGTTTAGGGCATTCTTGAGCAGATTGGCGATTTGGATTGATAGATCTTCTCCCAAGTTACCGGCTTCGGCCATGGCAGCTTGGTTGAGAGGATGATTGATTCGGGTAAGTGATGAACAGGGTAAGTGATGAGCAGGTCGTTATTAGAACCGTGAACTCTGCTCTGATACCATGTTAAAAGGTTGATTGAAAAAACACTGAATTGATGTGTATCTTTTTGTATGTTACATTACAAAGAAAGGTATACAATTTATAGCACAAAACCGTAATCTAAATATAGTAGATGAGCTCTGTTTACGGCTGGATTTGTAGCTGTTTACTAGCTGTCTTTGACCCTCTTAACTTGGGAGATGATGCTTGACTGATCCCGCAATCTTTGATATCTTTTATTTTTAACACATTGTTGCCCTTCTTTAAGTAAATCCTTATGTTCATCAATGAAAACCATTCTAGGTGTTTTCCCATGTTTGTTTATATCTTCTTCATATAAACAAAAATGCATGGCATTTGTTGGTCAAAATATATAAGGGAGGGAGGGGCACTTAAGGGTAAGTACTCTAGCTCCGACCAATCATCACTCGCCTCGTCAAATATTGCTCAAAGTACCTGTTAACTAGTAAGTGGTGGTAGGCGCCACCCATACCGCAAACTTTTTTTATTTAAATAAAATCAAATGTTTTATAGAAAAGAAACTTCATTAAATAAAAATGCATAACTCAACACAAAAGAATAAAAATAAAATTAAAAAAATAATCCTACACATAAATAAAGTCAATTTTTATAAGGTTAAAAAAATAAATAATTTTTTTTTATTTAAACGGTCATATAACCGCTGTGATCAACGTCAACAATAAAAAGAACAACTTTCAAGCGGGTAACGGAGCTAGCCTCACCAACCCGCCAAGCCTACCCACAGATATGACGGAAATGTGCTGGCTAGGGTTCAAACCCGAAGAGTGCTACCTAGGAGTGCCCCGTCCACCTTAATTAACAAACTATTCAAAATTTTAAGTTTAAAGTTATCTAATCTCGCACTTGGTCAAAATATTAATGTAACAGCTAGCTAGTGCATTGTTAGCTACTATATATTACACATTTTATAATAAACCTTATTTTAATGTATATGATATAAACTTAGATTTTTTTTTCTACAACAAATTTTGAGAGCTTTTCAATCGGTTTTGTACGCACACGCCGAAAAAAGAATTATTTTAATTAATAAGAATAATAAAAACACAGATTTTTTAACAACAAAGTCAACCATCTCATTATCAACAAAAGCCCTGCAAGGAGCTGGGCAACCCAGCGTTGGGCATGTTACATGCAATCCAAACAAATAAAAAAACCCTCCTCCCACTACAGAAACTTTACAGACTTAATTCGAACCTCCCCCATACACCCCAATCCTTACTATCAATCTTAGATCTTGATGCCAACCATAACAAGGATAATTCTTTGAGGCCTTTACCTATTTGGACCGCACGTTGGTTAAAAATTCGATCAATCCTTGCTAACCAAATCCTCCACAATGTCGCCTGCGCGATAAGGTGGAAGACCTTTTTTCCATTCTTCGAAGTGTCATACCCTTCACTGTCGCATTTGATGTCTCCATAACCAGGTAACTTACACCAAAGAAAAGAAAATGAGAGATTCGTTCCATTCAAAGTTGGCCTAATTCAAAATGGTTTCCATCAATGCTTGTGACATTTCAAATTAAAAACTTAAAATGAATTATTTGTGATTCAAATAATACAAATTACATGTTTTCAAATAATACAAACATGTATTCGTACAAAACATGTACTAGTATTTAACGAACCCTTCTGGTATTTGTGTTTTGATGTTCGCAATATATATATAAAGAGCTAATGAATCCTTCGAGCGTTCTGCCGGTGAAAAATACTTCTTCCATATGTGGATTTAACTAGCTCCACAAGTAAAGGAAAATACAACAAGACAAAGAAGCACACCGGAATACTCGTAGCTATAACAAGTGGAGCTGCAATCCATGTAACCTTAAGTTTCAGCAGAAGTGCAAGAGCCGAACTGAATGCAATCATAGTTGCTGCTATGGATATGAATAACGAAATAAGTCCAATTATCAATCTTGTTGGTAAGGCGTAAAGGAAGTCAGCTTCCGCGTATCAGGAAGTAAGAATCCCTAAAAACGTCAACACTGAAGTTAATGATGAAAATAAAGCAATGGAATCTGATACAATAAAAAGCATAAACGTGTTGAAGTTTAGGAACATCGGTGTGCCATCATCTTGATTTCCTCCTGGGAGAGTGAATGCAGCTGCAAATGCCATTGTTACTATGAGAGCTGCTACCACAGTACATGAACATGCTGTGTCTTTCATCCATTGTTGACCTTCTTTAAGTAATTGTTTATGTTCTTCAGTGAAAACCATCCTTGGTGTTTTCTTCTCATTGTTTTCAGCTTCTTTATATGAAAGTTCTGTTATAAAGTTTCCGACTTCCTACAAAAGATGTAAGGTATTTTTAATGAACAAAAAATTAACACAACTATTGTCTTTGTGTCTAGGCTAGAATAATGATCACCTGAAACCATTGAAGCTCACGTTGCATTTGCAAAGCTGCACCCGTCACAACATCAAGTCGATTAGTTGGAGCTAACTTTCCAGCTATATGTAATGCATTTTCTTTACCATAATGTGGTGTTACTGCAAATACTTTATGACCTGACATTTGGTACACAAGACTGTACACTCGTTCTTGGCGATGCTTTATGGCTTCAAGGAACAAACTAAATTTCTGACTTTTATGACTATCGTACCAGATTATGCCCGGGTAGGCGAGTATGCACTCTTCAATAAGCTCATGAGTGCCATATTCGACAGCTGTAGCTATTGCAGATCCTAAAATCGTCCAAGCTTTTTCGCGATTGCCGTATCTAATAACAAATTTGCATATAAGTTTTACAAGTTCGTTGCTCTGCTTATCATTTTCTTTAATATCATAGATCCTCTTCACTGTTGGAGCTACAATTACAAATGGTATATCAAACTTTAGAGATGGATCATGTTTCATACAAGAAGTAATTGTACCTTTAGGTGGTTTAGTAACACCATCTTAATTGATTTCAAGGTAGTTTTGCTAATTACAAGTAGATCTAGGTACGTTACAATTGGGGAGGGGAGTGAGTTTTCGCAAAAAGTGAAAGTCGCTCCACCCCGTTGCGACTTCACTTTTCGCTTATTAGGTTTTGTCCAAACTCACCCCCACCCTTCCCCTTCTTATTGCGACTTACATGTAATTAGCAAAACCACCTAGATCATCAAGGTGGCATTACTAAATTAGCTAAAGATACAACAAATTTCTACACATAGCCATATACAATTATATAATGGCATATATAGCGTACCTACGTATCCAAGGGCATTCTGAAATCCTGCAATAAACTGTTCAAGAAAATATGTGCAAAAACTTTAAAAAGACCGGTTGTGCTTATATTCCTTTTGGACTCCATATTATGAAATGTATACATTGGTTATCTGAAACAGCCTATACCTGATATGCAATCCTAAAGACCCTCGAAACATCAGGATGTAATAAGTAGATACTATTGGTTTTAAACACGCCTTAGAGCGATTTCAACTATTGCATGAGGTTAACAGGCCTTTGTTCTTAAACATGAACATATTATGGTAGATTAGGTTTTCAAGTAGTGTATTAGATATACATAAAAACTAGAGACTTATACCTTGCTAGATTTCCTTGACACGGATTCCTTTGGATTAGTAGCACTTTCATTGTTCATTGATATCGCTACTGAATCAGCAGCTCCTTCAGTAGTTCCTTCATTGTTGTTCATAGGTATCACTTGCACCAAAAAAACACGAAAACATTAAAAAACATAAACAAAAGAGAACTATGAAATTTCGCCTTCACCTATTGTAGTAACGTAGATAGCGACAGCACCCCTACCTACACCGCTCACTATGTTTTCTTTACTAAAAATTGAATCAATGAAGTTGGTGGTTCATTGATAAAGTTAAAGCCTTTGGAAATACCTAGGATTGAAGGTATTGGGTTTAACTCCTATAAACGACAACAGTATTAACAAAATCAACCTTTCAATAAAAAGGTTTTCTATTAAGAGTTATTTTATTTTTAGTAATCTATTTGTTCTTTTTTGTAAAATCCTTTTAACAATATGGAAAACACTAGTTGTGTAAAAAATACTATCATTTTTTTTTTGCTACGAATAGCTAAATAGATAAAAAAATTAGCTTTTTATAAACCATCACATTCTATAATTTATTTTAAAGTTTCGTATCTATAACTTTTTAGTAATTTGTAATTATCACTTTTATTTAAAAAAAGTCGAACTTCATTTTTTTATAATTGCCCTTCTATTCATTATATTTACATACAGATTATTCATAAGTTAGATTATTCATAAGTTAGTCGCTTACGGTATGTCGGTATGTAATGATTCAGTACTATTATTATTAAAATATTTTTTGTATAAGTGTTCTTGAACATCTAAGGTGTTATTCAAAACTTTAACTGTTCTTGAACGAAGACCACAGACACTGTGACAGATTCAGAATTTATTTTCTGAGTACTGAAGATGCATAGGTCGATCAATATTTTTTTATTTTAAAGAGATTGCCCGCCTCTACACCTTTACAGGTGGCTCCATTGACCGTGAGTTGTTGCGAATATAAGATTCAAGCCTTTATTTTCTCTTAATGTGTTGTCTAAATAAAAGAGGTAAGAATTTTCATGTTAAACTGCTTTCCTTTTATAGGTTATGTTTATTTTCAGTAACAATATAAACAAAACATAAAAAAACAATAAATTCAATGAAAGTAAAATTTGCAATTGATATATTATCAATAAAATTATACTAATATAATTTTATATATTTTAAAATATATTATACTATTAAGAGTTTGTTTGTACTTAAGACAACGTGTTTTCACTCACAGACAATTATATATGACACTATCAAGAGTAAGAACTGAGATAGAGTCAAGTTACTAATATTAGATGTAGATGGTAAAATATAAATAAAACATTTAATGTTGTTAAAGAAATTGTTAGAGATTTATAATTTATTTTTGATTTTATGAATTAAAATTGTAATTTAGCTTGTCATTATATAAGGTAATATGCAAATTTATGTGTAATTTTATAGACTATATCATTTAAAATTTTCAACCCGTGTAGTATACGATATCTAACGTAGTTATACTAATAAATAAATAAATAACTTAGGAGTCACATGTTACCTTTCTAACATATCCATCTTGATTTTTGTTTCTTGTAACCACCATATTCATATTCAGACCTTTCAATTATTTAATTATCTTTTGAACTTTTGTTATAATTATTAATAACATTATTGATATTATTTAAAGAAAACCTTCATTTAAAATCTTACATTTTATTCTCTTTAATTTTAAAAAATTAAAGTCGATATGTTGTACATACAACATGGGTAATTATAAATTGGTTGTGTAATTATCATATAAATGACGTAATTATTTTGATAAGTTGCTTATTGATGTATGTAGGGATAAGCATGGTACCCGTTCGATAGCGAACCAATACCTGTACTGAAAAATGGGGAAATTGGTATTGATACCGGTGTCGAATCTACCGGTTTGGTATCGGTACCGGTATTTACCGGTGTTTTACCCGTAAATACCGGTACCAAAAAACGGGGAAAATGAGTACCGGTACCGAATATACCCGGTTTGGTTCGGTACCAGGCACCAAATGCCCATCCCTAGATGTATCTGCGTAATTATCAAATGGGTTGCGTAATTATTTGTATATGTTGCGTAATTATTGTAGAAGGTTCATAATTATAAGGCGCAATTCCATATATACTTTTACAAACTTGCAAAATTATTGAAATATCATATATATATATATATATATAATTCATTAAAAACAATTTTACCCTTATTTCTCTTAAATTTTGAAATCTTATATATGACTTTTAACTTCAAATAATATATTTACTCATTTCTAGTATTATTTATTTAGCTTAAATATTATATACGGAGTATACTATTGTTTATGAGTAAAAATAAAAAATAAAAATAAATATAGATAAAAATAAATATAAGCTAAAAGTGTGTTACATAAAAATATGAAGTTAAAGATAAGCGTGTATGAAAACTTGAAGTTAAGAAATAAGGGTAAAATGATTATATCAGATTGTTTTTAATAAATTTGGTATATTTGATATTTTAACTATTTTGTAAGAACATATATGATATTTTAGTTTTTGTTAGTATATATAAAATTTTTAAAATTTGTAAATGTATATATGAAATTAATATATATATATATATATATATATATATATAAACTTTCTTTTTTCCTTTTCACATTTTATGATATACTCAACCAATGTAATATAGAGATATGTGGGAAATCATAAATATAAGCACATTGATCAACACATTTGGCAAAATACACATTAACTTTTTTCATTGATTGATGAGTTTTACTGGGTTTTGATCAACCGCTTATTTTCATGATTTTCCCAAGGTAGTTTAAAAGAAAAGATTAACATGAATAGATAAAACGTCCCCAAAATCCAAGCCTCCTCCCACTTGCAAAATTTTCGGGTTTTTGAGCTAATATTTCCAAAGCCGTTTGGCCTGGCTCACTTTCACCCTGCTTACTGTTGTCTTCAAGCACGATGTATGGGTTGTCCTTGATTATTTGTAACGCAACATCTGCATCACCAAATTCAACCCTATATTTGAAAAACTAAACCAAACATGCATCAAAGGTTTTCCGTTTAATGTGTGAAGAAGAATCATTGAGAATGATTAGTATACATGAGTAGTGGATGCAGGAATTTTTTTTCAGGGGGTCATGTGTCAACATGATTAACGGGTCGCGGAATTTGTAAATGGGTTGCCAAACAACTAACGATTAATAGGTACGTAATTGGTCTAGGACTGACCTGGTTTCAAGGAAGCGCACGTGAAAAAATGAACGTGATTTGACCGAGTATGCAGGAGGAATAAGTTCATGCAGTTTACGTGGAATGTTTAATGTGTTTTTTTTTTTATTTTCTATATAAGCAGATTAGAGTGTAGTTTCCATTTACCACTTGTAAAATCTCTTTTGAAGTTCAATATACGAAAACTTGTTGCCAGTGTGTGTATAACTGGGGCCTGAACCAACATTTGGTATCAGAGCGAGGTTGAATCGAGGGTCGAGAAACAAGAGCGGGTGAAGACGGTGTTCGCCGTTTTGAGAGTCGGTTCGGTGAAGAGGGGAGCAACCCTCTAAACTGCGGGGTTGAGAAGATAGAGAGAACGAGACGGATACCGATTAAGGAAGTTGGAAGAAAGAAAGAAGAGAAATGGGTTCTGTGTGAACCGAACATGGTTCTAAGTGAGCCGTGTGGAGATGAAACCGATACATGAAATGAGTTCTTAGTGAACCGATCGGTTCTGAGTGAGCCGGCAGAGACAAGGAAGAAGACGATCATTGTGATAGCGGAAGGGTTCTGTGTGAGCCGCATGAAGAAGATTGTTCTGTGTGAACCGAAGTGAACTGATCTGTGTGATCGGAAAAGAAGACGAAATCAAGACTAGAAAAGGGTTCTGGGTGAACTGAGAAGTGTAATGATCTATGTGATCGAATGTGTGTTCTACGTGAAAGATTTCTGTCTGGAAAAAAAAACATGGAGAATAATCTAAGTGATTCATGGTGGTGATTTTTGTGAATCTTAGCAAGAACGAAATCTGTGTGAGTTTATGGATCAGTCGAAAGAATTGTGTGGTTTGTATGATTCAAGTAAAGACTTTGTGTGATGCGAAGACGACCGATGTGGTAAACTGAAAAACGGCGGATCTGTGTGATCGATTTAAAAAAATCTGTGTGATAAAGTCTTGGCAGATAAGACCTATGCGGTTCAGCGATTCGAGTCGAGAAAGACCTGCGTGGTGCGGTTGCGGAGAAGACAACTGTTCGAGAAGCGTGTGACTTGCGTTGGCGCTGTGTAACCTAGAAGCAAACCTGGTGTTTGTGGGTTGTACATGTTTTTTTCGTGGTTAAAGAAAAAAATATGTGTTATCATTGTGTTGTGTTGATCAAGATGTTCTGTGTGAACAAAAGGGGTGTTTTGAGTAGTGAATGGTAGGCTTACAAATAATAGGGTTTCTAGTATGAAGGTGATAATTACGTGTAAGGCCTATATGGTGTATGGGCTTAGTTGTGAGTTTTTAAAAGAAAGTCAACCCAACATGATGATATGGGCAAGTCAAGGCCACTGGTGGAAAAATTATTGAGAACATAATCAAAGCAAAGAGGGTATTCACAAGTAGATCAAAAAGGTATTTCTTACAGCAAGTAGCGGCATGTTCGTGTAGTTTCGGGCCTGAATTGGTAACTAAATTAGTGTCGTGTTGCAGTGGAATGGGGCTGTTAAAGGCGAGTGCGCAAGAAACCGAA
This sequence comes from Scalesia atractyloides, assembly GCA_947069175.1. Taxonomy (NCBI): domain Eukaryota; kingdom Viridiplantae; phylum Streptophyta; class Magnoliopsida; order Asterales; family Asteraceae; genus Scalesia; species Scalesia atractyloides. Next base: position 91,253,711 of record CAMTDV010000001.1, read on the forward strand.
CCTGTTTGGTTCGTTGCAAGAAGCAAGATTAGCAAGAGGAAAGTTCCGGGTAGCAAGAAAAGCGAGATTGAACGCGACCAAGAAGCAAGCAGTAGCAAGAAAGAAGATCAAGATTAAGGGGGTAAATGTTGAAATTAATCTTGATGTTACGGGTCGTGTACGGTTCGAGCCGGTCATGTGTCAACATGATTAACGGATCGCGGATTTTGTAAATGGGTTGCCAAACAACTAACGATTAATAGGTACGGAATTGGTCTAGGGCTGACCTGGTTTCAAGGAAGCGCACGTGAAAAAATGAACGTGATTTGACCGAGTATGCAGGAGGAATAAGTTCATGCAGTTTACGTGGATTGTTTAATGTGTTTTTTTTATTTTCTATATAAGCAAGATTAGAGTGTAGTTTCCATTTACCACTTGTAAAATCTCTTTTGAAGTTCAATATACGAAAACTTGTTGCCAGTGTGTGTATAACTGGGGCCTGAACCAACACTTTTTGCTAGATTCTTTATAATTCTCACATTTTTTTTTCAAATCATACAAGGTTAACACTAAAAATTTTCAATTTTTTCCAAACCCAGGGCCCAGGATACGACACTCGGATACGTAACCATTGGCATTGTCTTAATTAGGATAAAATCTACATGTATGTGACTTACCGAAGAATCCAGCCACAATTGTGCGAGTGATGAGATGTCCGCCAGCGTTTCCAGTGTACGGACTCTTTCCTTCCTCCCCAACAGGTTTAGATGGAGTCACATCCAACAAGTATATTAGCGTATCCTTATTTCCGTGCCAGGCAGCCAAATGCAATGGCATATGCTGGTCGTTATTCAGAACTTGTGTCTGTGACTTATCGGAGTTGTGCTCTAACAACAGCTTTGCAGCTTGTGTATTTCCAACCATAGCCGCAAAGTGGAGCGGGCTGTTTCCTTTTTCATTCTTCTTAAACAAGTAGTTTAGCCTCTCTGGCTCCGTTTTATTTTCATGCTTCTTAACAATAGCTTCCACAAGCATCTCGACGAAACAGTGGGAGTGATTCGTCCCCACAGCCATGTGTAGTGGCGTATCCCCAAAGCGTTTTATCGGTTTCGTCATCAGACTTGGATCTTTTTGGAACTCTTCACTAACGGAATCCCACTTGTCATCTAGGGCAGCTTTGTAAATGGCTAACTCTTTTACATGCTCTTTATCAGTCATTCTGATCAAATTTGTATCAGCTGACTCTCAATCTTATGCTTGATCTCGAAATGAAGGTATACAATTTGATCACTGAACACAACTTAGAATATATAGTGAACAAAAAATCAAAAAAAAATCCAGAAGATTCTTAATAAGACAGTAATTATGATTAGAGCATCTTTGATCGTGATAAGACAGTAATTATGATTAGAGCATCTTAGATCGTGGCACGTACTTTGGAAAACTAAATAAAAATTCCAGATTCTTTGTATTATTGTATTTAGTATAAACTAGCAGATGTAAAGTTGCTTTAACTTGGGTACGTTGGCATAATTTTAACATTTAAGATATAGTTGGGTGTTACATGCACGATGCGCGAGGACACTAAATAAGGTTTTTTTTTTCTTTTTTTTTTTTAATTTGATCCCCGAATTAAAACAAGAAATGTTAATGTAATTTAAAAAACTGCAATAGTCTTGCCTTCGTTGTTCTTAGGTTGAACCCTTGACTCTAGAGCTTCCCTGCATCATGTTAACATTCCCACAAATTTCATAATAAAAAGACTTACACATCCTATCCATAATCCTACATATCCTAAGAACTCATGTGTATTGGAAACCCCACTACTCAACTTGAGGGGGAGTGTTAGAAAGGGAGGTCAAACCTCGGAGGAAATCCTTAACAAAAATAAGGTGTTGACAGCTGCAAATTGACAGCAAATCAACCGCCTAATCCCAGCTAATCAACAGCCAGACCAGCCGGACCTTATGCAATTTTTTCCTTTTTTACGTTTCTCTTGTAAACCATTTAAGCAGCCCTGCATTTGTATCTTAACACAATATACAATTATGAAAGAATAGTTTTCGGTAATCCACTCTGAAACTCTGATTTTAACAACGTAACCATTGGCATTGTCTTAATTAGGATAAAATCTACATGTATGTGACTTACCGAAGAATCCAGCCACAATTGTGCGAGTGATGAGATGTCCGCCAGCGTTTCCAGTGTACGGACTCTTTCCTTCCTCCCCAACAGGTTTAGATGGAGTCACTTTCCACAAGTATATTAGCGTATCCTTATTTCCGTGCCAGGCAGTCAAATGCAATGGCATATGCTGGTCGTTATTCAGAACTTGTGTCTGTGACTTATCGGAGTTGTGCTTTAACAACAGCTCTGCAGCTTGTGTATTTCCGACCATAGCCGCAAAGTGGAGCGGGCTGTTTCCATATTCATTCTTCTTAAACAAGTAGTTTAGCCTCTCTGGCTCCGTTTCATTTTCATGCTTCTTAACAATAGCTTCCACAAGCTTCTTGACGAAACAGTGGGAGTGATTCGTCCCCACAGCCACGTGTAGTGGCGTATCCCCAAAGCGTGTTATCGGTTTCGTCATCAGACTTGGATCTTTTTGGAACTCTTCACTAACGGAATCCCACTTGTCATCTAGGGCAGCTTTGTAAATGGCTAACTCTTTTACATGCTCTTTATCAATCATTCTGATCGAATTTGTATCAGCTGACTCTCAATCTTATGCTTGATCTCGAAATGAAGGTATACAATTTGATCACTAAATAAAAATTCCAGATTCTTTGTATTATTGTATTTAGTATTAACTAGCAGATGTAGACTTGCTTTAAATTGGGAGCGTTGGCATAATTTTAACATTTAAGATATAGTTGGGTGTTACATGCATGTGCGCGAGGACACAAAATAAGGTTTTTTTTTTCTTTTTTTTTTAAATTTGATCCCCGAATTAAAACAAGAAATGTTAATGTAATTTAAAAAACTGCAATAGTCTTGCCTTCGTTGTTCTTAGGTTGAACCCTTGACTCTAGAGCTTCCCTGCATCATGTTAACATTCCCACACATTTCATAATAAAAAGACTTACACATCCTATCCATAATCCTACATATCCTAAGAACTCATGTGTTAGGGCACGTCTCATGGCAGTCTAGGAGTCGACCTTGGACATAATCCTAAGAAGGATGGATTTACATGTGAGATTCTTTGTTGTTAAAAAAAGTGTATGACGGTATAATTGCACTGCCACTTCTCTATGTGTGCATGTGTTATTATTAACACATAAATAATAAGTATTTTAGCATCTCCTTATTTCTGTGGCCGCGATTCACCAAAAGCCTTGCAGCGAAATGGAGCAGGTGGTTTCCATAATGATTCGTCTGAAACAACTTATTCTTATCATCAACAGCAACAATACGTTCCACAAGCCTCTCCATGAAAAAAGTGGGAGCGATTTGTCCCTATGGCGATGTGTGGCGGGGTATCCAACGCCAATGTTATCTATTTCGTAATTCGGGGTAGGGGAGCTCCACTAGTGATGGAGTTCCATTATTCACAACATCAATCAAGTTCCGTCATGTCATCGAGCTTTATTCCATCACTAGTGATTGATTTTAGTGGAAATGTTCATCACTCACCACACCCAACAATTTCCCTCACATTCTACAACTTTTCACGCGTTGTGGCTACCACGAGTGATGAGTTTAACGAGTGATAGAATTAAGTGGCAGCGGTGTTCCATGCTACTCCACGAGTGATCGTTGCTCCATAACGCGACGCCCTGGGTGCCCTTAGGCTTCTATCATTTTCAAACATTTCACTAACAGAATCCCAATCACCGTGTAGCAGCTTTGTAAATCGGTAAGAAAACCCATAATTAAGATTCTTAATAAGAAAACCCATAATTAAGATTCTTAATAAGACAGAGTAATTTATGATTAGAGCATTAGAGATCGTGGCATGTTGTTTTAGAAAGCTAAATAAAAATTCCAGATTTTTTTTTGTTATTGTAGGGTGACTTGGGTTCTCTAATTGATACCTAAGTTCAATCTCCATTTGTGTTACTTTGGTGGATAAGGCAATAATAGATGGAGCCTAGCCTCCTTGCAGAGGTGTCAGGCTCTATCCTGAGCCCACCCGTGTTTTCATCCCACCGTGTGTTACGCCAGAGAGTTTTGCTCTTGTGGTGGCACAACGGCTATCAAGTGGCAGGCGGCGTTATGGTTTCCCGGGGGAACACCCAAGCCAAACTCTGAAGCCAGCGTGGGCCTGGTTAAGACAACATAGTCTGGCCTGAGTGGGGCAATATGGTTCTCTAATTTGGAAAGTGCGGTAGCCTAATACAAGAAATTCCCCTTCCAAAAAAAAATTAAATTTAAACTAGTAGATATAAACATGTGTGGTGCACATGGTTATTAATTTTATTTTTCATGGAACATCAATTTATTACACCTAAATACCACCCACCTTTACACCTTTATGAATTTGAATTGGCGCCACTTTTGTAGATGTCAAATACCATACCACTAGACCACTAGCTAAGTCATGGATGTGGGAATGTTATTGTTGTGGGAAATTTGTAAGACTTGATTTTGAATAATATGTTTGTTGAAACGTAGAAAAAAATAAGAAGTTCGCAATAGCATATTAAAATTTAATAAATTACCGTGCAATTTAAATGCAACCTTAGATTAGCTTTGGCTTATACGGTTATTCTTTAATGATACAACTTGGTTCGCATATTTGAGAGGGTCTCATGGACAAGGATTCTATTTACAATGAGCAAAAATAATATATCTTGTAAACTAAATACATTATTGACTAGCTAGGTTGCTCAAATTGTTTGCTACAAACCAAAACAAAAATTGAAGATTTAGTAAAGATTAGAAATTAGAAATCTACTTACCGTAAAAAAGTAAAAAAAAAAAACAACTTGAAGCAACTTTGTCGGCTTGTACGTTTGTGCTTTAGTGACTTGTACAGTATTACACATGACTCGGTTATGTAAGGCCCTGCGTTGCGGCGAGGATGTTAATGTTGTGGGAAATTTGTAATGCTCAGATTCGAATATAACTTATTTCAGAGCATGGATACAAATTTGCACGTCCCGTCGGTACATTCAGCATTTTATAAAAATGAGATGGGAAAAGAGAGAACAAAACCGTTGAGCAGCTTTGATAAAATACGTGATCGCTACAAAAGAAATGAATATTGAAACTAAAGTATGAGGGGAATGATGTTGCAGTCTCGCAAAAGTAATATATGGGATTGATTTATCGGTTACTAATAATATTGGGGGACTAATATTATGCGACTTATGTTTTGAATGAGATCCTTATTGCGAGTTTAGACAGCTATGCCATTTTGATTCTTATTGTAGGAATTCGCATAACATAAATAAAAACTTTTATTTAATTACTTACAATCTGTTCGCATAACATAAATAACCGTTTTGGTTTTTGAATTTTTATTTTCTTCTAGCTAAAATATAAATTTTCTTGCATTGGCTTTTGAAGAAGTTCGCAAGTTGTGGTGTCATACATATACTTGAATATGTGGAGTCTTTGGCCATTACTAATAGAAGCTCTTGCTGAATGAGCTTTCGATTTTTTTGGCAAGTATGTTAATATTCTTTCCTTTCACGTTTTAATATTCTCATTTGTTTCTTTTTTTTTTAATCTTAATATTCATTCCGTTGTAATTACTTTATACATTTTCACCTATTTTTCTGGTTTGTTTGTTCTGCACCTATGTGTGTGTAACAGGATATTGCGCCTTACCTCGAAACAAGCCATAAGTCAAGATTACCATTTTTAATAAGGGGGTCAAGGTCACCAAACAGTTCAAACTTATCAGTTTTAACTTTTGCATCACAAGTATGCACATTTTTAATCTTTCTTTATATTTGGTGTTAAATGCAGCAGCAAGGGAGAGGCCAAAATAAGCAAGGAAGTCGAATGACGATAATACTACTTTAACTTAGAAGTTCGAAGTTGCAAAGGGCTTTAAGGTGAACTTTCATGCTGATCACAAACTATAAATAAGAAAGGGATGTGCGATTATTTACGGATGCTTCTCAGGTCATATGATACAGACAAGCATTTATGTTAGTCGTTTTTGTTTTGCATTTGTAGGGTATAAAATTGAGGTCACATATCATACTGCCTGAAAGACCTTGTGTTCTCTTTATGCATGTTTTATACATAAATTTTATTTTTAATTCTTATGTTAGTCGTTGTTTTGTATATTTGGGTATGAAATTGAGGTCACATATTGTGAAGTTAATACCACCTGAAAGACTTTGTGTTATGTAATGCACGTTTATGTTAGGTCAATATTATCATAATTTTTAGTAAACAGGTCAAACTAATCATTTTTCGAATGGAACCGGACGAGTATAGAACTAGTTAGATGATTATATATCAAAATGCTCAGATTACGATCGTAAACAAAAGTCTTAAATTTTAATTGTCCATGTATTTCATAACATCTCTCAGATCTGCAAGAACAAAACAAAACTCATGGATGAATCGGTCACTGTAATACCTTGTAATCTTTTAGTGATGTACAAGCCAACACTAATAACTATGGTCTGGTGAAATTTTGACAGCGTTCCATTTGTAATTCGAAATTAGCTCCTTTGTCGCGTATGAGTGTTTGTGCGTATGAGGTCAAAACAGTGTTAATATATTCGCGAAAGAGTCCTGCGCACGTAGGAGTCCTGCGCTGGATTGTTTGGTATAGTCAAAATGTCCCCGCCATGCCTTCATACTTTGGCTGGCCATCAAATGCAAACTCAAAACCCATGATGTCCTTGGAGCTGTAGTGTACTACATTTGGCAGGAAAGGAACTTGCGGAACCATAAGGTTGTCTGCAGTACTTCTGGGATGTTTGGGAGGGGGGTTTGTTAACTGGAAGCCGAGATTTAACAGGAACACAAGGTTTAATTAAACACACTTTTTAATTAAAACAGAAAACGAATTAGAAAACATGTATAGAAAACTAAACCTTATCCCTATTTATAGTTATTCTAACTTGCCATACAAGGCACTAATTCTATCCTAAATAAACTAGACTAAACATACGGATAAATTTAATTTCAAACATAAACTAATTATCTCTAATCATAATTTCCAGTTTAGCCCTTCCACTTTAGTCTCCTCCAAACCGCCCCTCCGAGACTATCCGTACCTCCCTTTCTTGCCATACGAATCAGCCTTCCTCATACTTGATATTGCGACTACTTTCACACTCCCTCTCAATATCAACACTCTTCATTCCCAGGCTTGAACAGAAGCTAAACATCTTTGACTTTGGCAATCCTTTAGTTAAAATATCTGCTACTTGCTCGTTTGTGTTGAGGTATGATAACTCAAGTTCTCCATTCAACACCTTCTCACGCACATAATGATACTGAATCTCTATGTGTTTAGTACGAGCATGAAACACCGGATTCTCAGCTAGTTTAATAGACGACATATTATCACACAAGAGTTCCACCTTGTAATTTACTTCTCGGTTTAAGTCCTTCAACATTCTAACTAGCCATGTCGATTCTTTCACAGCCAGTGCCGAAGCTCTACACTCGGCTTCTGTAGAGGATAGGGAAACCGTGGGTTGTCTCTTGCTACACCAACTTATAGCACTGTCACCAAGAGAGAAACACATATCCGGTTGTTGATCTTCTTGTATTCGGATCACCGGCATAATCCGCATCACAAAACCCTTTTAAATCAACCTTTCCTCCTTTCTTATACTTCACACCCATATCAAGTGTTGCTTTTACATACCTTAGCACCCTCTTTGCTGCATACATATGCGGTTTTCGTGGCTCTTGCATCGTAATAAAGAAAATTTACACGTGTGTAAGTTTGCCATTTACACATGTGTAAACTTGTTGTATTTACACATGTGTAAAAAACTTTTAAAAATGATTTTGAAAGGATAGATGAATTATTTAAAGATTAAATTTTTTTAATGTTGTATTTTAATTATAATAATGTTTGTATTAAATTTTTTTTTTTTTTGATTGGTTTTCTGATTCGTTCTCACGGTTCTCGCCATTTTTTGGCGTTCTCTAGTTAACGCTCCCATATATATATATACACACACACTTGTCACAGAAAAAAATTCATTTATTTGGTCAAAAGAGTTAATAGTCATTCTATTACCATACTTGAAATACAAATTAGATAAAAATATCAAATCAAAACGAAATTTAAAAAATCATTCTAAAAGATATAATTAAGTCAAATCATTTAAACTAAAATTTGTCATTTATAATCCAAATAACTAAAATCAATTAACAATGTATTTTAGTTAACAATATAAATATATACAAAATAAGGAAAGTCATTAATATAAAGAAAGGGACTAAAGCAAAATGGTTTTCCCTCCTAAATCGAAGAAGAGATGGAGTAACGAATTGCCACATGGCAATTACAGGCTTAAGTTTATGCCATGTGGAATAAGATTGTTTTGCTTTATTATAGTTTATAGATTATAGATTCTCATTTTCTTTCTAATCTTCTAGTGTTGATGCAAATGCTTTGTTGGCTATACACTCGTTCTTGGCGTTGTTTGATGGCTTAAGGAACAAATAAAACCCATCAACATTGTACCATATATTATGCCCTGGTAAGCTAGTACGCATTCTTCAATAAGCTCATGAGTCCCATGCTTGACAGATGTGGTTATTGCAGATCCTAAAATCTTCCAAGCTATTCCGTGATCGTCCTTTTCTATAATGATCTTGCATATACGGTCTATGAGTAAGTGGCGTAGGTTATTATTTACTTTGATATCATGGATTTTCTTAATAGGATCTACGGTTACAACACGTATATCAAAATTAGAGATGGCATTCATACATAACCATAAACAGTTGTAATACATGGAACTGCATAGCATACCAACGTATCTAAGGACACTCCAAAATCCAGTTGCACACTTTTCAAAAGAAAATAGGTAAACGGTTTAAAGATTATAACTAAGATAACTCTTGATTCTTGATTGTATAATTTATACAAACATTTTAACTCTTATGATTTCTAGTCTCTCTCTCATATATATATATATATATATATATATATATATATATATATATGTATATATATATATATATATATATCTAATTTCAATATGAATGATAGCATGTTGTTTTCTTTCCTCATCGTCGTAACCATGTAACCAATAATTTGACAAGTAAATGAATCAAACCAACTTAAACCGGTCAGGTCTGGTCCCGCAACACCACTTCTAGTATAAACAGAATCATTGACAGACTTATTTTTATATATATATATATATATATATATCTAACAAAATCCAACTAGATGTAGAGTAACTTTAATACTATTTTATTCAACTTTTCTTAATTCTTTAATACTACTTATTCAAATCTTTTTATTATTACATTTTTCTTTTCCAATGAATTGTTAAATCGTACAGTAGCTCAATTGGATATGGTTGTCTCTTTATATTATTCCTTATTATATTTAACCTATTCATATTTACATATACATTTGTATATGTAAATCGAAAGTTTAGTTTGGGTAGGAAAGATAGAAAACAATAAGAGAATGACATGTGGCAAAATAAGGAGTGGCATTTTGGTCAAAACTCACCATCTTCAAAAAAAACAGCACCCGTATACTCAAATCCACCATTTTCAAAACCTTAAACTACCACATCACAGCCAACACCACCACCTCCAGCACCTACGATCGCCACTATCTTGCCGGAAGCTAGGTCTGAAACCACAACCACCTTCAACCACCTGTTGGGTTTTTCAGATCTGACACCACCATTCCACCGCCATCTTCAACCACCTGTTGGATATAAATTGCTTAACATTTTGCTCTGTTCACCATCTGTATTTATAATATTATCATGCCAACACACTTCCTGTGGGGATAAGAGTACACCAGATACAACTTCACTTGAAGAACCAAATCACGGGCATGTAGTAACTGGAAGGGTACGAGTACCGGTAGTCGGAACGTCCTGTCTAGGCTTGGCATTCGTATAAATCCAATATAAAGGACCAATTTGCCTACCTGGGGACTAACGATTAGAGTACGAAGGACCTATACCAAGCGTCGTGTGAGCTAACCCCACTTTGAGTTGTCATTGTGTCTACACCTGGACACCCTCCGACCATACATCTCGCAATCATGTTTTTACGATTTTCATTCGGGTAGTGCGAGTGTTAACCCGCCGACACCAATGTGAATCCTACCAAGCCCAATAGTCATGGGGGCCCACATGACTACACAGGCAATGGTATGGGGGACAATTGGAGGCCCAAACATGAGCAAACCCAAGACATCCTATGGATGTAGTTAAATTATTTTCAGTTGTGTTGTTTTCATTTTTTTTACGACACATGACACCTAGGCAATTCTTGAACTCACAATCTTCCTACATATGTTCCTGTGGATGTCGGATAGGCAATTACGTGGAGGTAGAAGGTCAGGAAAGTCAAACGAACGCTTGGCCACGCAAATTGCTAAACAAATGGCCGCAGTACTTCCTGACATCGTGCTACAAGTTCAACAAGCCCTCACCGCTAATCCCATCAACCCTCCCAACCAAGAAGACCAAAGCATCGCCAACCCTCCTCCCAAAACGCCCAAATGCACCTACAAACACTTCAAATCCTGCGATCCCCCAAAATATGAAGGGACTGAAGGTGTCACCGCTCTCCTTCACTGGTTTGAGGAGATGGAAAACACTTTCCTCAATTGCGACTGTCCCGAGGACCGTAAGGTACGTTACGCGACTGGAAGGTTGTTTGGGGTAGCACTTACCTGGTGGAACACGGAAAAGGGTAAGCGAGGCGTTGCAGATGCCATGTCCTTAACATGGGAAGAGTTAAGGGAAATCATGACGAGACGCTTCTGCCCAAGAAGCAAAATCAAAAAGCTAGAAGACGAGTTTCACGCATTGAAACAAAAGGAAGGAGACCACACTTCATACAATAAGAGATTTATCGAGTTGAACCAAATGATCCCCAATCTGTTCACCCCCTTATACGCTTAGTCGAACACTACATTCGAGGCCTCCCCTCGAAAATCCAAGATTCAGTTTTAAGCACTTCGCCTGCAACACTTGAAGCCGCAATGGAGTTAGCTACGGAACTCACTGAAAATCGCATTCGAAACGGCAAATTCAAAGAGGAGAAGAAGAAAACACCCATTGAGCCCCCAATTCCAAACCACCCAGGTTCATCCTCGAAGTTTGCTGGTAAGAGGAAGCGAAATGGCAAGAACTTTGCCTTCACCCAAACCAACCCTCCCATTCTGCTGCACCAATCACCCAAGTTGCCCCTCCAGCCGCACCATTCAAAAGGCCATACACTGGCCCACACCCGAAGTGTAATCGTTGTCAATATCATCACCCTCCTGAAAACCCCTGCCTATATTGCACCAGCTGTGGTCGTGCGGGTCACACCATCCAAACCTGCCGTACCCTTCAGCGATTAAACCGTAGTCAACCTCCAACCTAAACCCAAAATCAAATGGTGGGCCAAGCCCAACAACCCTTACTTCTACCACCTGCACAACACGCAGCCCAACCTTACTACCAACCCAGCTACCCCATGATGCAACCCATGCGAGCCTGTTTCAATTGTGGGGACCCAAACCACTTCAGGAACACTTGTCCACGCCTAGTGAACATCATCCATGCCCAAGCTCAAGCAAACCCGGTAAACCAAGCTAACCAAGCTCCTCCACCCGCCAGAGGAAGAGCTTTCAATATCAACGCCAACCAAGCCAGGGTTGACAACAATGTGGTTAACAGTTTTTATCGATTAGTTATGAAATTGGGTTACTAAACAAGGATTTACAGAAGGTTTGAATGATTATACCGATTCACAGCGTGATTTTGGAAATTCCAGAGGTTTTCCGGCGAGTGCAGAATATTCCGGCTACGTCGTCTGGGATTGATTCTGGTTGATGGATTGAAGTTAGTAATAGTCTAACAATGGATTGAAACCGAAAGAGTCGAGGTATTTACCTTTTTGATGAAAGTCTCGGTTTTCCGGCGAAAGTCCGGCGATTGCAGAAAATCTCCGGCGATGTATGTCTTGCAACAGAGACTCTACAGGGAGTTTAAGGTGAGTGTGGGTGATTTCGGTATGAGCTCTAGATGCCCGGTTTATAAAGTAAAACAACAGTGGGATAAATTCTCCGGTTTTCCGGCGATCACTTTCGGTCAAGTTGCAGAGGACTCCAGCGACTTGCGGCGAGGTTTTCAGAGCGAATTGGAGAGAGTAAGTTTGATAAACTCGCGAGCTCAAATGATGAATGAAGTATAACTCGGATTTAATTACATTTTCGGTTTTCGAATTCAAAATCATATGGTTTGATCAGTTTTGATTCGAATTGAGTCAATGGACTGATTATAACCGATGCCCAGTTGTCCGTTATGCCCAAAATAATCGCGAAACTTCATTGATTGAAGATTGATTGGCGGTTTCAGTTTTTGGGTTAAATCGGATTGTTCGCGGTGAGACTTTAAGTTTTATTTGTTTAAATTTCTTCACAACATGAGCGTGTGGCGGAGTGGTGAAAACTGTGTGGGTTAAGTCTTCCGGCTGTTTGGTCTTGAGAGTGACCCGGGTTCGAAACCCGGCGTCTGCAAAATATTTTTATTTCATTATTTATTATTAATTTTCAATTATAGATTTTAAATTCTAATATATATATATATATATATTAATTATGTATTGTTTAAAATTAGTTTGAGCCCTAAACATGCAACGAAAATTTTAACTGGATGTTCGGTTAATAAACGAAGCGGGTTTGGTTAACCCGGTTTTTTACGGATGTTACAGTGCTAATCTCGTTGAATCTATTCACAATACACATAATATTAAATATTGCACATACATACAACAATTGATTGTTTTGAGGCACGCGTTGTTCAACTCGTCTCCCACGAGGAACTGATGGGCCTAATGAATGAGTTTTGAGGCACGTGTTGTTCTACGAACTGATGGGCCTAATGAATGAGTTTTAAGGCACGCGTTGTTCAACTCGTCTTCCACGAGGAACTGATGGGCCTAACAAATAATTTGCATACAGCTTGACAATATGTAATACATAGCAACAAACAATATTTACATTCTAAGTTTAGATCATAATATGGTATAGCACGAGTTTGAATAAGCGAATTAGTTTAAGCGACACATGATACACCCCAAAACATGAATAAAAAGAGGAATTTGTAAAAATTCACTCACAGTGGGTGCGTTTCTTGGATTGATGATGAATGCGTACGAATTCGGATTTAATCGGCAAGGGAACTAACCTAAATAATAACATAATAGTTCGATAAATAAATAAACTCTTATTTGAGATTAGTATTTTTAATTAGTGTTCTTAATGGGATTGTTCGGTTTATTTTTGTGAGTTCAAGGAAATTTTCTAACTTTAAAAATATTATTTTTAAGTATTTTTTAATTGATTTTTAAATAAAATAAATAAATAAAAGAAAATAAAATTTTTGACTTTTTGACCAGTTGACCGTTGACCGTTTGACCGGTTCGGTCGTGTATTTGTTTGCAATGAGTGATGTTCGAACTTGTGACCTCCCGTACGCGTGCACGCAGCTCTACCAACTGAGCTACGTGTCTAACCCGAAATATTTCTGTTTTTAATTATATTTATATACTATTTAATTTAATCAGAAACCATTTATTTTTAAAAAGGGTTTAATTATATCGGACCGGTGCACACAACAGGTCTCGAACCCGGGACCTGTTGTTTAGTGTTGCACACAGTCCACCGCTGGACTGTGTGTCTAACCTGGTTAATATACTGATTTTTATTATACTTAACATCTTACAGCGAGTTGATCCGGTTCGGTTTAAAAATAACATTTTTATTTCAGAGAGTGAGGTTGTGTCAGGGATCGAACTCGAGACGTGTGTTAATTGTTTGCACACAGTCCACCGCTGGACTGTGTGTCTAACCCGGTATAATATCTTGTTTTAATTATACTTATACATAAGTTCGACTTCATCTTCTTCGTTCAAAGACACAGACAACGATTATTCAATTGTTCTTGATTGATTCGATTAACGAAATTTATAAGTGATTGAAATGTGATAGATAGAGAGGGTTTTGGAAATGAATGTACCGAAACGGATGTCTTTCTTAGAACTCCAGCAAGGATCGTCGGCTCTGTTTTGTGAACTCCGTCTGTTCGAATCAGTTAACAGTTTTGATCGATTAGTTATGAAATTGGGTTACTAAACAAGGATTTACAGAAGGTTTGAATGATTATACCGATTCACAGCGTGATTTTGGAAATTCCTGAGGTTTTCCGGCGAGTGCAGAATATTCCGGCTACGTCGTCTGGGATTGATTCTGGTTGATGGATTGAAGTTAGTAATAGTCTAACAATGGATTGAAACCGAAAGAGTCGAGGTATTTACCGTTTTGATGAAAGTCTCGGTTTTCCGGCGAAAGTCCGGCGATTGCAGAAAATCTCCGGCGATGTATTTCTTGCAACAGAGACTCTACAGGGAGTTTAAGGTGAGTGTGGGTGATTTCGGTATGAGCTCTAGATGCCCGGTTTATAAAGTAAAACAACAGTGGGATAAATTCTCCGGTTTTCCGGCGATCACTTTCGGTCAAGTTGCAGAGGACTCCAGCGACTTGCGGCGAGGTTTTCAGAGCGAATTGGAGAGAGTAAGTTTGATAAACTCGCGAGCTCAAATGATGAATGAAGTATAACTCGGATTTAATTACATTTTCGGTTTCGAATTCAAAATCATATGGTTTGATCAGTTTTGATTCGAATTGAGTCAATGGACTGATTATAACCGATGCCCAGTTGTCCGTTATGCCCAAAATAATCGCGAAACTTCATTGATTGAAGATTGATTGGCGGTTTCAGTTTTTGGGTTAAATCGGATTGTTCGCGGTGAGACTTTAAGTTTTATTTGTTTAAATTTCTTCACAACATGAGCGTGTGGCGGAGTGGTGAAAACTGTGTGGGTTAAGTCTTCCGGCTGTTTGGTCTTGAGAGTGACCCGGGTTCGAAACCCGGCGTCTGCAAAATATTTTTATTTCATTATTTATTATTAATTTTCAATTATAGATTTTAAATTCTAATATATATATATATATTAATTATGTATTGTTTAAAATTAGTTTGAGCCCTAAACATGCAACGAAAATTTTAACTGGATGTTCGGTTAATAAACGAAGCGGGTTTGGTTAACCCGGTTTTTTACGGATGTTACAGTGCTAATCTCGTTGAATCTCTGACGGTGAAAGTTGCTGACGGAAAACCCATTTCATTAAATTCTATTATACGCGATTGTACTCTCACCCTAAATGATCACGATTTCCTAATTGATCTCATTCCTATGAAATTGGGAAGTTTCGATGTTATCATCGGCATTTTCTTTACCATAATGTGGTTTTACTGCAAATACTTTATGACATGACATTTGGTACACAAGATTGTACACTCGTTCTTGGCGATGCTTTATGGCTTCAAGGAACAAACTAAATTTCTGACTTTTATGACTATCGTACCAGATTATGCCCGGGTAGGCGAGTATGCACTCTTCAATAAGCTCATGAGTGCCATATTCGACAGCTGTAGCTATTGCAGATCCTAAAATCGTCCAAGCTTTTTCGCGATTGCCGTATCTAATAACATATTCGCATATAAGTTTTACAAGTTCGTTGCTCTGCTTATCATTTTCTTTAATATCATAGATCCTCTTCACTGTTGGAGCTACAATTACAAATGGTATATCAAACTTTAGAGATGGATCATGTTTCATACAAGAAGTAATTGTACCTTTAGGTGGTTTAGTAACACCATCTTAATTGATTTCAAGGTAGTTTTGCTAATTACAAGTAGATCTAGGTACGTTACAATTGGGGAGGGGAGTGAGTTTTCGCAAAAAGTGAAAGTCGCTCCACCCCGTTGCGACTTCACTTTTCGCTTATTAGGTTTTGTCCAAACTCACCCCCACCCTTCCCCTTCTTATTGCGACTTACATGTAATTAGCAAAACCACCTAGATCATCAAGGTGGCATTACTAAATTAGCTAAAGATACAACAAATTTCTACACATAGCCATATACAATTATATAATGGCATATATAGCGTACCTACGTATCCAAGGGCATTCTGAAATCCTGCAATAAACTGTTCAAGAAAATATGTGCAAAAACTTTAAAAAGACCGGTTGTGCTTATATTCCTTTTGGACTCCATATTATGAAATGTATACATTGGTTATCTGAAACAGCCTATACCTGATATGCAATCCTAAAGACCCTCGAAACATCAGGATGTAATAAGTAGATACTATTGGTTTTAAACACGCCTTAGAGCGATTTCAACTATTGCATGAGGTTAACAGGCCTTTGTTCTTAAACATGAACATATTATGGTAGATTAGGTTTTCAAGTAGTGTATTAGATATACATAAAAACTAGAGACTTATACCTTGCTAGATTTCCTTGACACGGATTCCTTTGGATTAGTAGCACTTTCATTGTTCATTGATATCGCTACTGAATCAGCAGCTCCTTCAGTAGTTCCTTCATTGTTGTTCATAGGTATCACTTGCACCAAAAAAACACGAAAACATTAAAAAACATAAACAAAAGAGAACTATGAAATTTCGCCTTCACCTATTGTAGTAACGTAGATAGCGACAGCACCCCTACCTACACCGCTCACTATGTTTTCTTTACTAAAAATTGAATCAATGAAGTTGGTGGTTCATTGATAAAGTTAAAGCGTTTGGAAATACCTAGGATTGAAGGTATTGGGTTTAACTCCTATAAACGACAACAGTATTAACGAAATCAACCTTTCAATAAAAAGGTTTTCTATTAAGAGTTATTTTATTTTTAGTAATCTATTTGTTCTTTTTTGTAAAATCCTTTTAACAATATGGAAAACACTAGTTGTGTAAAAAATACTATCATTTTTTTTTTTTGCTAAGAATAGCTAAATAGATAAAAAAAAAATTATCTTTTTATAAACCATCACATTCTATAATTTATGTTAAAGTTTCGTATCTGTAACTTTTTAGTAATTTGTAATTATCACTTTTATTTAAAAAAATTCGAACTTCATTTTTTTATAATTGCCCTTCTATTCATTATATTTACATACAAATTATTCATAAGTTAGTCGCTTATGGTATGTCGGTATGTAATGATTCAGTACTATTATTATTAAAATATTTTTTGGATAAGTGTTCTTGAACATCTAAAGGTGTTATTCAAAACTTTAACTGTTCTTGAACGAAGACCACAGACACTGTGACAGATTCAGAATTTATTTTCTGAGTACTGAAGATGCATAGGTCGATCAATATTTTTTTATTTTAAAGAGATTGCCCGCCTCTACACCTTTAAAGGTGGCTCCGTTGACCTGGGTAGGGGGAGTGAGTTGTTGCGAATATAAGATTCAAGCCTTTATTTTCTCTTAATGTGTTATCTAAATAAAAAAGGTAAGAATTTTCATGTTAAACTGCTTTCCTTTTATAGGTTATGTTTATTTTCAGAAACAATATAAACAAAACATAAAAAAACAATAAATTCAATGAAAGTAAAATTTGCAATTGATATATTATCAATAAAATTATACTAATATAATTTTATATATTTTAAAATATATTATACTATTAAGAGTTTGTTTGTACTTAAGACAACGTG
Source organism: Scalesia atractyloides (assembly GCA_947069175.1). Taxonomy (NCBI): domain Eukaryota; kingdom Viridiplantae; phylum Streptophyta; class Magnoliopsida; order Asterales; family Asteraceae; genus Scalesia; species Scalesia atractyloides. The sequence continues at coordinate 91,271,396 of CAMTDV010000001.1, forward strand.
TTTTCACTCACAGACAATTATATATGACACTATCAAGAGTAAGAACTGAGATAGAGTCAAGTTACTAATATTAGATGTAGATGGTAAAATATAAATAAAACATTTAATGTTGTTAAAGAAATTGTTAGAGATTTATAATTTATTTTTGATTTTATGAATTAAAATTGTAATTTAGCTTGTCATTATATAAGGTAATATGCAAATTTATGTGTAGTTTTATAGACTATATCATTTAAAATTTTCAACCCGTGTAGTATACAATATCTAATGTAGTTATACTAATAAATAAATAAATAACTTAGGAGTCACATGTTACCTTTCTAACATATCCATCTTGATTTTTGTTTCTTGTAACCACCATATTCATATTCAGACCTTTCAATTATTTAATTATCTTTTGAACTTTTGTTATAATTATTAATAACATTATTGATATTATTTAAAAGAAAACCTTCATTTAAAATCTAACATTTTATTCTCTTTAATTTTAAAAAATTAAAGTCGATATGTTGTACATACAACATGGGTAATTATAAATAGGTTGTGTAATTATCATATAAATGACGTAATTATTTTGATAAGTTGCTTATTGATGTATGTAGGGATAAGCATGGTACCCGTTCGATAGCGAACCAATACCTGTACTGAAAAATGGGGAAATTGGTATTGATACCGGTGTCGAATCTACCGGTTTGGTATCGGTACCGGTATTTACCGGTGTTTTACCCGTAAATACCGGTACCAAAAAAGGGGGAAAATGAGTACCGGTACCGAATATACCCGGTTTGGTTCGGTACCGGGCACCAAATGCTCATCCCTAGATTTATCTGCGTAATTATCATTGGGTTGCGTAATTATTTGTATATGTTGCGTAATTATTGTAGAAGGTTCATAACTATAAGGGGCAATTCCATATATACTTTTACAAACTTGCAAAATTATTGAAATATCATATAAAATATATATATAATTCATTAAAAACAATTTTACCCTTATTTCTCTTAAATTTTGAAATCTTATATATGACTTTTAACTTCAAATAATATATTTACTCATTTCTAGTATTATTTATTTAGCTTAAATATTATATACGGAGTATACTATTGTTTATGAGTAAAAATAAAAAATAAAAATAAATATAAGCTAAAAGTGTGTTACATAAAAATATGAAGTTAAAGATAAGCGTGTATGAAAACTTGAAGTTAAGAAATAAGGGTAAAATGATTATATCAGATTGTTTTTAATAAATTTGTATATTTGATATTTTAATATTTGTAAGAACATATATGATATTTTATTTGTTGTATATATAAAAAATTTAAAGATTTGTAAATTAAAATAAATAATATTTATATTAATTGATTATTATTTATATATATAATATATAATATATATATACAATGTATATATTATATAAACTTTCATTTTTTCCTTTTTCAACTTTTATGTTACTACAATTATAGAGAATGTGAAATCAAATCATTACAAATTCAAAAATAACATATGATAACGTTCACGCTAAAATTTTCGGGTTTTTGAGCTAATATTTCCAAAGCCGTTTGGCTGGCTCACTTTCCACCTGCTTACTGTTGTCTTCAAGCACGATGTATGGGTTGTCCTTGATTATTTGTAACGCAACATCTGCATCACCAAATTCAACCCTATATTTGAAAAACTAAACCAAACATGCATCAAAGGTTTTCCGTTTAATGTGTGAAGAAGAATCATTGAGAATGATTAGTATACATGAGTAGTGGATGCAGGAATTTTTTTTCAGGGGGTCATGTGTCAACATGATTAACGGGTCGCGGAATTTGTAAATGGGTTGCCAAACAACTAACGATTAATAGGTACGTAATTGGTCTAGGACTGACCTGGTTTCAAGGAAGCGCACGTGAAAAAATGAACGTGATTTGACCGAGTATGCAGGAGGAATAAGTTCATGCAGTTTACGTGGAATGTTTAATGTGTTTTTTTTTTTATTTTCTATATAAGCAGATTAGAGTGTAGTTTCCATTTACCACTTGTAAAATCTCTTTTGAAGTTCAATATACGAAAACTTGTTGCCAGTGTGTGTATAACTGGGGCCTGAACCAACATTTGGTATCAGAGCGAGGTTGAATCGAGGGTCGAGAAACAAGAGCGGGTGAAGATGGTGTTCGCCGTTTTGAGAGTCGGTTCGGTGAAGAGGGGAGCAACCCTCTAAACTGCGGGGTTGAGAAGATAGAGAGAACGAGACGGATACCGATTAAGGAAGTTGGAAGAAAGAAAGAAGAGAAATGGGTTCTGTGTGAACCGAACATGGTTCTAAGTGAGCCGTGTGGAGATGAAACCGATACATGAAATGAGTTCTTAGTGAACCGATCGGTTCTGAGTGAGCCGGCAGAGACAAGGAAGAAGACGATCATTGTGATAGCGGAAGGGTTCTGTGTGAGCCGCATGAAGAAGATTGTTCTGTGTGAACCGAAGTGAACTGATCTGTGTGATCGGAAAAGAAGACGAAATCAAGACTAGAAAAGGGTTCTGGGTGAACTGAGAAGTGTAATGATCTATGTGATCGAATGTGTGTTCTACGTGAAAGATTTCTGTCTGGAAAAAAAAACATGGAGAATAATCTAAGTGATTCATGGTGGTGATTTTTGTGAATCTTAGCAAGAACGAAATCTGTGTGAGTTTATGGATCAGTCGAAAGAATTGTGTGGTTTGTATGATTCAAGTAAAGACTTTGTGTGATGCGAAGACGACCGATGTGGTAAACTGAAAAACGGCGGATCTGTGTGATCGATTTAAAAAAATCTGTGTGATAAAGTCTTGGCAGATAAGACCTATGCGGTTCAGCGATTCGAGTCGAGAAAGACCTGCGTGGTGCGGTTGCGGAGAAGACAACTGTTCGAGAAGCGTGTGACTTGCGTTGGCGCTGTGTAACCTAGAAGCAAACCTGGTGTTTGTGGGTTGTACGTGTTTTTTTCGTGGTTAAAGAAAAAAATATGTGTTATCATTGTGTTGTGTTGATCAAGATGTTCTGTGTGAACAAAAGGGGTGTTTTGAGTAGTGAATGGTAGGCTTACAAATAATAGGGTTTCTAGTATGAAGGTGATAATTACGTGTAAGGCCTATATGGTGTATGGGCTTAGTTGTGAGTTTTTAAAAGAAAGTCAACCCAACATGATGATATGGGCAAGTCAAGGCCACTGGTGGAAAAATTATTGAGAACATAATCAAAGCAAAGAGGGTATTCACAAGTAGATCAAAAAGGTATTTCTTACAGCAAGTAGCGGCATGTTCGTGTAGTTTCGGGCCTGAATTGGTAACTAAATTAGTGTCGTGTTGCAGTGGAATGGGGCTGTTAAAGGCGAGTGCGCAAGAAACCGAACCTGTTTGGTTCGTTGCAAGAAGCAAGATTAGCAAGAGGAAAGTTCCGGGTAGCAAGAAAAGCGAGATTGAACGCGACCAAGAAGCAAGCAGTAGCAAGAAAGAAGATCAAGATTAAGGGGGTAAATGTTGAAATTAATCTTGATGTTACGGGTCGTGTACGGTTCGAGCCGGTCATGTGTCAACATGATTAACGGATCGCGGATTTTGTAAATGGGTTGCCAAACAACTAACGATTAATAGGTACGGAATTGGTCTAGGGCTGACCTGGTTTCAAGGAAGCGCACGTGAAAAAATGAACGTGATTTGACCGAGTATGCAGGAGGAATAAGTTCATGCAGTTTACGTGGATTGTTTAATGTGTTTTTTTTATTTTCTATATAAGCAAGATTAGAGTGTAGTTTCCATTTACCACTTGTAAAATCTCTTTTGAAGTTCAATATACGAAAACTTGTTGCCAGTGTGTGTATAACTGGGGCCTGAACCAACACTTTTTGCTAGATTCTTTATAATTCTCACATTTTTTTTTCAAATCATACAAGGTTAACACTAAAAATTTTCAATTTTTTCCAAACCCAGGGCCCAGGATACGACACTCGGATACGTAACCATTGGCATTGTCTTAATTAGGATAAAATCTACATGTATGTGACTTACCGAAGAATCCAGCCACAATTGTGCGAGTGATGAGATGTCCGCCAGCGTTTCCAGTGTACGGACTCTTTCCTTCCTCCCCAACAGGTTTAGATGGAGTCACATCCAACAAGTATATTAGCGTATCCTTATTTCCGTGCCAGGCAGCCAAATGCAATGGCATATGCTGGTCGTTATTCAGAACTTGTGTCTGTGACTTATCGGAGTTGTGCTCTAACAACAGCTTTGCAGCTTGTGTATTTCCAACCATAGCCGCAAAGTGGAGCGGGCTGTTTCCTTTTTCATTCTTCTTAAACAAGTAGTTTAGCCTCTCTGGCTCCGTTTTATTTTCATGCTTCTTAACAATAGCTTCCACAAGCATCTCGACGAAACAGTGGGAGTGATTCGTCCCCACAGCCATGTGTAGTGGCGTATCCCCAAAGCGTTTTATCGGTTTCGTCATCAGACTTGGATCTTTTTGGAACTCTTCACTAACGGAATCCCACTTGTCATCTAGGGCAGCTTTGTAAATGGCTAACTCTTTTACATGCTCTTTATCAGTCATTCTGATCAAATTTGTATCAGCTGACTCTCAATCTTATGCTTGATCTCGAAATGAAGGTATACAATTTGATCACTGAACACAACTTAGAATATATAGTGAACAAAAAATCAAAAAAAAATCCAGAAGATTCTTAATAAGACAGTAATTATGATTAGAGCATCTTTGATCGTGATAAGACAGTAATTATGATTAGAGCATCTTAGATCGTGGCACGTACTTTGGAAAACTAAATAAAAATTCCAGATTCTTTGTATTATTGTATTTAGTATAAACTAGCAGATGTAAAGTTGCTTTAACTTGGGTACGTTGGCATAATTTTAACATTTAAGATATAGTTGGGTGTTACATGCACGATGCGCGAGGACACTAAATAAGGTTTTTTTTTTCTTTTAAAACAAGAAATGTTAATGTAATTTAAAAAACTGCAATAGTCTTGCCTTCGTTGTTCTTAGGTTGAACCCTTGACTCTAGAGCTTCCCTGCATCATGTTAACATTCCCACAAATTTCATAATAAAAAGACTTACACATCCTATCCATAATCCTACATATCCTAAGAACTCATGTGTATTGGAAACCCCACTACTCAACTTGAGGGGGAGTGTTAGAAAGGGAGGTCAAACCTCGGAGGAAATCCTTAACAAAAATAAGGTGTTGACAGCTGCAAATTGACAGCAAATCAACCGCCTAATCCCAGCTAATCAACAGCCAGACCAGCCGGACCTTATGCAATTTTTTCCTTTTTTACGTTTCTCTTGTAAACCATTTAAGCAGCCCTGCATTTGTATCTTAACACAATATACAATTATGAAAGAATAGTTTTCGGTAATCCACTCTGAAACTCTGATTTTAACAACGTAACCATTGGCATTGTCTTAATTAGGATAAAATCTACATGTATGTGACTTACCGAAGAATCCAGCCACAATTGTGCGAGTGATGAGATGTCCGCCAGCGTTTCCAGTGTACGGACTCTTTCCTTCCTCCCCAACAGGTTTAGATGGAGTCACTTTCCACAAGTATATTAGCGTATCCTTATTTCCGTGCCAGGCAGTCAAATGCAATGGCATATGCTGGTCGTTATTCAGAACTTGTGTCTGTGACTTATCGGAGTTGTGCTTTAACAACAGCTCTGCAGCTTGTGTATTTCCGACCATAGCCGCAAAGTGGAGCGGGCTGTTTCCATATTCATTCTTCTTAAACAAGTAGTTTAGCCTCTCTGGCTCCGTTTCATTTTCATGCTTCTTAACAATAGCTTCCACAAGCTTCTTGACGAAACAGTGGGAGTGATTCGTCCCCACAGCCACGTGTAGTGGCGTATCCCCAAAGCGTGTTATCGGTTTCGTCATCAGACTTGGATCTTTTTGGAACTCTTCACTAACGGAATCCCACTTGTCATCTAGGGCAGCTTTGTAAATGGCTAACTCTTTTACATGCTCTTTATCAATCATTCTGATCGAATTTGTATCAGCTGACTCTCAATCTTATGCTTGATCTCGAAATGAAGGTATACAATTTGATCACTAAATAAAAATTCCAGATTCTTTGTATTATTGTATTTAGTATTAACTAGCAGATGTAGACTTGCTTTAAATTGGGAGCGTTGGCATAATTTTAACATTTAAGATATAGTTGGGTGTTACATGCATGTGCGCGAGGACACAAAATAAGGTTTTTTTTTTCTTTTTTTTTTAAATTTGATCCCCGAATTAAAACAAGAAATGTTAATGTAATTTAAAAAACTGCAATAGTCTTGCCTTCGTTGTTCTTAGGTTGAACCCTTGACTCTAGAGCTTCCCTGCATCATGTTAACATTCCCACACATTTCATAATAAAAAGACTTACACATCCTATCCATAATCCTACATATCCTAAGAACTCATGTGTTAGGGCACGTCTCATGGCAGTCTAGGAGTCGACCTTGGACATAATCCTAAGAAGGATGGATTTACATGTGAGATTCTTTGTTGTTAAAAAAAGTGTATGACGGTATAATTGCACTGCCACTTCTCTATGTGTGCATGTGTTATTATTAACACATAAATAATAAGTATTTTAGCATCTCCTTATTTCTGTGGCCGCGATTCACCAAAAGCCTTGCAGCGAAATGGAGCAGGTGGTTTCCATAATGATTCGTCTGAAACAACTTATTCTTATCATCAACAGCAACAATACGTTCCACAAGCCTCTCCATGAAAAAGTGGGAGCGATTTGTCCCTATGGCGATGTGTGGCGGGGTATCCAACGCCAATGTTATCTATTTCGTAATTCGGGGTAGGGGAGCTCCACTAGTGATGGAGTTCCATTATTCACAACATCAATCAAGTTCCGTCATGTCATCGAGCTTTATTCCATCACTAGTGATTGATTTTAGTGGAAATGTTCATCACTCACCACACCCAACAATTTCCCTCACATTCTACAACTTTTCACGCGTTGTGGCTACCACGAGTGATGAGTTTAACGAGTGATAGAATTAAGTGGCAGCGGTGTTCCATGCTACTCCACGAGTGATCGTTGCTCCATAACGCGACGCCCTGGGTGCCCTTAGGCTTCTATCATTTTCAAACATTTCACTAACAGAATCCCAATCACCGTGTAGCAGCTTTGTAAATCGGTAAGAAAACCCATAATTAAGATTCTTAATAAGAAAACCCATAATTAAGATTCTTAATAAGACAGAGTAATTTATGATTAGAGCATTAGAGATCGTGGCATGTTGTTTAGAAAGCTAAATAAAAATTCCAGATTTTTTTTTGTTATTGTAGGGTGACTTGGGTTCTCTAATTGATACCTAAGTTCAATCTCCATTTGTGTTACTTTGGTGGATAAGGCAATAATAGATGGAGCCTAGCCTCCTTGCAGAGGTGTCAGGCTCTATCCTGAGCCCACCCGTGTTTTCATCCCACCGTGTGTTACGCCAGAGAGTTTTGCTCTTGTGGTGGCACAACGGCTATCAAGTGGCAGGCGGCGTTATGGTTTCCCGGGGAAACCCAAGCCAAACTCTGAAGCCAGCGTGGGCCTGGTTAAGACAACATAGTCTGGCCTGAGTGGGGCAATATGGTTCTCTAATTTGGAAAGTGCGGTAGCCTAATACAAGAAATTCCCCTTCCAAAAAAAATTAAATTTAAACTAGTAGATATAAACATGTGTGGTGCACATGGTTATTAATTTTATTTTTCATGGAACATCAATTTATTACACCTAAATACCACCCACCTTTACACCTTTATGAATTTGAATTGGCGCCACTTTTGTAGATGTCAAATACCATACCACTAGACCACTAGCTAAGTCATGGATGTGGGAATGTTATTGTTGTGGGAAATTTGTAAGACTTGATTTTGAATAATATGTTTGTTGAAACGTAGAAAAAAATAAGAAGTTCGCAATAGCATATTAAAATTTAATAAATTACCGTGCAATTTAAATGCAACCTTAGATTAGCTTTGGCTTATACGGTTATTCTTTAATGATACAACTTGGTTCGCATATTTGAGAGGGTCTCATGGACAAGGATTCTATTTACAATGAGCAAAAATAATATATCTTGTAAACTAAATACATTATTGACTAGCTAGGTTGCTCAAATTGTTTGCTACAAACCAAAACAAAAATTGAAGATTTAGTAAAGATTAGAAATTAGAAATCTACTTACCGTAAAAAAGTAAAAAAAAAACAACTTGAAGCAACTTTGTCGGCTTGTACGTTTGTGCTTTAGTGACTTGTACAGTATTACACATGACTCGGTTATGTAAGGCCCTGCGTTGCGGCGAGGATGTTAATGTTGTGGGAAATTTGTAATGCTCAGATTCGAATATAACTTATTTCAGAGCATGGATACAAATTTGCACGTCCCGTCGGTACATTCAGCATTTTATAAAAATGAGATGGGAAAAGAGAGAACAAAACCGTTGAGCAGCTTTGATAAAATACGTGATCGCTACAAAAGAAATGAATATTGAAACTAAAGTATGAGGGGAATGATGTTGCAGTCTCGCAAAAGTAATATATGGGATTGATTTATCGGTTACTAATAATATTGGGGGACTAATATTATGCGACTTATGTTTTGAATGAGATCCTTATTGCGAGTTTAGACAGCTATGCCATTTTGATTCTTATTGTAGGAATTCGCATAACATAAATAAAAACTTTTATTTAATTACTTACAATCTGTTCGCATAACATAAATAACCGTTTTGGTTTTTGAATTTTTATTTTCTTCTAGCTAAAATATAAATTTTCTTGCATTGGCTTTTGAAGAAGTTCGCAAGTTGTGGTGTCATACATATACTTGAATATGTGGAGTCTTTGGCCATTACTAATAGAAGCTCTTGCTGAATGAGCTTTCGATTTTTTTGGCAAGTATGTTAATATTCTTTCCTTTCACGTTTTAATATTCTCATTTGTTTCTTTTTTTTTAATCTTAATATTCATTCCGTTGTAATTACTTTATACATTTTCACCTATTTTTCTGGTTTGTTTGTTCTGCACCTATGTGTGTGTAACAGGATATTGCGCCTTACCTCGAAACAAGCCATAAGTCAAGATTACCATTTTTAATAAGGGGGTCAAGGTCACCAAACAGTTCAAACTTATCAGTTTTAACTTTTGCATCACAAGTATGCACATTTTTAATCTTTCTTTATATTTGGTGTTAAATGCAGCAGCAAGGGAGAGGCCAAAATAAGCAAGGAAGTCGAATGACGATAATACTACTTTAACTTAGAAGTTCGAAGTTGCAAAGGGCTTTAAGGTGAACTTTCATGCTGATCACAAACTATAAATAAGAAAGGGATGTGCGATTATTTACGGATGCTTCTCAGGTCATATGATACAGACAAGCATTTATGTTAGTCGTTTTTGTTTTGCATTTGTAGGGTATAAAATTGAGGTCACATATCATACTGCCTGAAAGACCTTGTGTTCTCTTTATGCATGTTTTATACATAAATTTTATTTTTAATTCTTATGTTAGTCGTTGTTTTGTATATTTGGGTATGAAATTGAGGTCACATATTGTGAAGTTAATACCACCTGAAAGACTTTGTGTTATGTAATGCACGTTTATGTTAGGTCAATATTATCATAATTTTTAGTAAACAGGTCAAACTAATCATTTTTCGAATGGAACCGGACGAGTATAGAACTAGTTAGATGATTATATATCAAAATGCTCAGATTACGATCGTAAACAAAAGTCTTAAATTTTAATTGTCCATGTATTTCATAACATCTCTCAGATCTGCAAGAACAAACAAAACTCATGGATGAATCGGTCACTGTAATACCTTGTAATCTTTTAGTGATGTACAAGCCAACACTAATAACTATGGTCTGGTGAAATTTTGACAGCGTTCCATTTGTAATTCGAAATTAGCTCCTTTGTCGCGTATGAGTGTTTGTGCGTATGAGGTCAAAACAGTGTTAATATATTCGCGAAAGAGTCCTGCGCACGTAGGAGTCCTGCGCTGGATTGTTTGGTATAGTCAAAATGTCCCCGCCATGCCTTCATACTTTGGCTGGCCATCAAATGCAAACTCAAAACCCATGATGTCCTTGGAGCTGTAGTGTACTACATTTGGCAGGAAAGGAACTTGCGGAACCATAAGGTTGTCTGCAGTACTTCTGGGATGTTTGGGAGGGGGGTTTGTTAACTGGAAGCCGAGATTTAACAGGAACACAAGGTTTAATTAAACACACTTTTTAATTAAAACAGAAAACGAATTAGAAAACATGTATAGAAAACTAAACCTTATCCCTATTTATAGTTATTCTAACTTGCCATACAAGGCACTAATTCTATCCTAAATAAACTAGACTAAACATACGGATAAATTTAATTTCAAACATAAACTAATTATCTCTAATCATAATTTCCAGTTTAGCCCTTCCACTTTAGTCTCCTCCAAACCGCCCCTCCGAGACTATCCGTACCTCCCTTTCTTGCCATACGAATCAGCCTTCCTCATACTTGATATTGCGACTACTTTCACACTCCCTCTCAATATCAACACTCTTCATTCCCAGGCTTGAACAGAAGCTAAACATCTTTGACTTTGGCAATCCTTTAGTTAAAATATCTGCTACTTGCTCGTTTGTGTTGAGGTATGATAACTCAAGTTCTCCATTCAACACCTTCTCACGCACATAATGATACTGAATCTCTATGTGTTTAGTACGAGCATGAAACACCGGATTCTCAGCTAGTTTAATAGACGACATATTATCACACAAGAGTTCCACCTTGTAATTTACTTCTCGGTTTAAGTCCTTCAACATTCTAACTAGCCATGTCGATTCTTTCACAGCCAGTGCCGAAGCTCTACACTCGGCTTCTGTAGAGGATAGGGAAACCGTGGGTTGTCTCTTGCTACACCAACTTATAGCACTGTCACCAAGAGAGAAACACATATCCGGTTGTTGATCTTCTTGTATTCGGATCACCGGCATAATCCGCATCACAAAACCCTTTTAAATCAACCTTTCCTCCTTTCTTATACTTCACACCCATATCAAGTGTTGCTTTTACATACCTTAGCACCCTCTTTGCTGCATACATATGCGGTTTTCGTGGCTCTTGCATCGTAATAAAGAAAATTTACACGTGTGTAAGTTTGCCATTTACACATGTGTAAATTTGTTGTATTTACACATGTGTAAAAAACTTTTAAAAATGATTTTGAAAGGATAGGTGAATTTTTAAAGATTAAATTTTTTTAATGTTGTATTTTAATTATAATAATGTTTGTATTAAATTTTTTTTTATTTTGATTGGTTTTCTGATTCGTTCTCACGGTTCTCGCCATTTTTTTGGCGTTCTCTAGTTAACGTCCCATATATATATATACACACACACTTGTCACAGAAAAAAATTCATTTATTTGGTCAAAAGAGTTAATAGTCATTCTATTACCATACTTGAAATACAAATTAGATAAAAATATCAAATCAAAACGAAATTTAAAAAATCATTCTAAAAGATATAATTAAGTCAAATCATTTAAACTAAAATTTGTCATTTATAATCCAAATAACTAAAATCAATTAACAATGTATTTTAGTTAACAATATAAATATATACAAAATAAGGAAAGTCATTAATATAAAGAAAGGGAATAAAGCAAAATGGTTTTCCCTCCTAAATCGAAGAAGAGATGGAGTAACGAATTGCCACATGGCAATTACAGGCTTAAGTTTATGCCATGTGGAATAAGATTGTTTTGCTTTATTATAGTTTATAGATTATAGATTCTCATTTTCTTTCTAATCTTCTAGTGTTGATGCAAATGCTTTGTTGGCTATATACTCGTTCTTGGCGTTGTTTGATGGCTTAAGGAACAAATAAAACCCATCAACATTGTACCATATATTATGCCCTGGTAAGCTAGTACGCATTCTTCAATAAGCTCATGAGTCCCATGCTTGACAGATGTGGTTATTGCAGATCCTAAAATCTTCCAAGCTATTCCGTGATCGTCCTTTTCTATAATGATCTTGCATATACGGTCTATGAGTAAGTGGCGTAGGTTATTATTTACTTTGATATCATGGATTTTCTTGATAGGATCTACGGTTACAACACGTATATCAAAATTAGAGATGGCATTCATACATAACCATAAACAGTTGTAATACATGGAACTGCATAGCATACCAACGTATCTAAGGACACTCCAAAATCCAGTTGCACACTTTTCAAAAGAAAATAGGTAAACGGTTTAAAGATTATAACTAAGATAACTCTTGATTCTTGATTGTATAATTTATACAAACATTTTAACTCTTATGATTTCTAGTCTCTCTCTCATATATATAATATATATATTATATATATATATATATATATATATATATATATATATATATATATATTATATATATCTAATTTCAATATGAATGATAGCATGCTGTTTTCTTTCCTCATCGTCGTAACCATGTAACCAATAATTTGACAAGTAAATGAATCAAACCAACTTAAACCGGTCAGGTCTGGTCCCGCAACACCACTTCTAGTATAAACAGAATCATTGACAGACTTATTTTATATATATATATATATAATATATATATATATATTAACAAAATCCAACTAGATGTAGAGTAACTTTAATACTATTTTATTCAACTTTTCTTAATTCTTTAATACTACTTATTCAAATCTTTTTAATTATTACATTTTTCTTTTCCAATGAATTGTTAAATCGTACAGTAGCTCAATTGGATATGGTTGTCTCTTTATATTATTCCTTATTATATTTAACCTATTCATATTTACATATACATTTGTATATGTAAATCGAAAGTTTAGTTTGGGTAGGAAAGATAGAAAACAATAAGAGAATGACATGTGGCAAAATAAGGAGTGGCATTTTGGTCAAAACTCACCATCTTCAAAAAAAACAGCACCCGTATACTCAAATCCACCATTTTCAAAACCTTAAACTACCACATCACAGCCAACACCACCACCTCCAGCACCTACGATCGCCACTATCTTGCCGGAAGCTAGGTCTGAAACCACAACCACCTTCAACCACCTGTTGGGTTTTTCAGATCTGACACCACCATTCCACCGCCATCTTCAACCACCTGTTGGATATAAATTGCTTAACATTTTGCTCTGTTCACCATCTGTATTTATAATATTATCATGCCAACACACTTCCTGTGGGGATAAGAGTACACCAGATACAACTTCACTTGAAGAACCAAATCACGGGCATGTAGTAACTGGAAGGGTACGAGTACCGGTAGTCGGAACGTCCTGTCTAGGCTTGGCATTCGTATAAATCTAATATAAAGGACCAATTTGCCTACCTGGGGACTAACGATTAGAGTACGAAGGACCTATACCAAGCGTCGTGTGAGCTAACCCCACTTTGAGTTGTCATTGTGTCTACACCTGGACACCCTCCGACCATACATCTCGCAATCATGTTTTTACGATTTTCATTCGGGTAGTGCGAGTGTTAACCCGCCGACACCAATGTGAATCCTACCAAGCCCAATAGTCATGGGGGCCCACATGACTACACAGGCAATGGTATGGGGGACAATTGGAGGCCCAAACATGAGCAAACCCAAGACATCCTATGGATGTAGTTAAATTATTTTCAGTTGTGTTGTTTTCATTTTTTTTACGACACATGACACCTAGGCAATTCTTGAACTCACAATCTTCCTACATATGTTCCTGTGGATGTCGGATAGGCAATTACGTGGAGGTAGAAGGTCAGGAAAGTCAAACGAACGCTTGGCCACGCAAATTGCTAAACAAATGGCCGCAGTACTTCCTGACATCGTGCTACAAGTTCAACAAGCCCTCACCGCTAATCCCATCAACCCTCCCAACCAAGAAGACCAAAGCATCGCCAACCCTCCTCCCAAAACGCCCAAATGCACCTACAAACACTTCAAATCCTGCGATCCCCCAAAATATGAAGGGACTGAAGGTGTCACCGCTCTCCTTCACTGGTTTGAGGAGATGGAAAACACTTTCCTCAATTGCGACTGTCCCGAGGACCGTAAGGTACGTTACGCGACTGGAAGGTTGTTTGGGGTAGCCCTTACCTGGTGGAACACGGAAAAGGGTAAGCGAGGCGTTGAAGATGCCATGTCCTTAACATGGGAAGAGTTAAGGGAAATCATGACGAGACGCTTCTGCCCAAGAAGCAAAATCAAAAAGCTAGAAGACGAGTTTCACGCATTGAAACAAAAGGAAGGAGACCACACTTCATACAATAAGAGATTTATCGAGTTGAACCAAATGATCCCCAATCTGTTCACCCCCTTATACGCTTAGTCGAACACTACATTCGAGGCCTCCCCTCGAAAATCCAAGATTCAATTTTAAGCACTTCGCCTGCAACACTTGAAGCCGCAATGGAGTTAGCTACGGAACTCACTGAAAATCGCATTCGAAACGGCAAATTCAAAGAGGAGAAGAAGAAAACACCCATTGAGCCCCCAATTCCAAACCACCCAGGTTCATCCTCGAAGTTTGCTGGTAAGAGGAAGCGAAATGGCAAGAACTTTGCCTTCACCCAAACCAACCCTCCCATTACTGCTGCACCAATCACCCAAGTTGCCCCTCCAGCCGCACCATTCAAAAGGCCATACACTGGCCCACACCCGAAGTGTAATCGTTGTCAATATCATCACCCTCCTGAAAACCCCTGCCTATATTGCACCAGCTGTGGTCGTGCGGGTCACACCATCCAAACCTGCCGTACCCTTCAGCGATTAAACCGTAGTCAACCTCCAACCTAAACCCAAAATCAAATGGTGGGCCAAGCCCAACAACCCTTACTTCTACCACCTGCACAACACGCAGCCCAACCTTACTACCAACCCAGCTACCCCATGATGCAACCCATGCGAGCCTGTTTCAATTGTGGGGACCCAAACCACTTCAGGAACACTTGTCCACGCCTAGTGAACATCATCCATGCCCAAGCTCAAGCAAACCCGGTAAACCAAGCTAACCAAGCTCCTCCACCCGCCAGAGGAAGAGCTTTCAATATCAACGCCAACCAAGCCAGGGTTGACAACAATGTGGTTAACAGTTTTTATCGATTAGTTATGAAATTGGGTTACTAAACAAGGATTTACAGAAGGTTTGAATGATTATACCGATTCACAGCGTGATTTTGGAAATTCCAGAGGTTTTCCGGCGAGTGCAGAATATTCCGGCTACGTCGTCTGGGATTGATTCTGGTTGATGGATTGAAGTTAGTAATAGTCTAACAATGGATTGAAACCGAAAGAGTCAAGGAATTTACCGTTTTGATGAAAGTCTCGGTTTTCCGGCGAAAGTCCGGCGATTGCAGAAAATCTCCGGCGATGTATGTCTTGCGACAGAGACTCTACAGGGAGTTTAAGGTGAGTGTGGGTGATTTCGGTATGAGCTCTAGATGCCCGGTTTATAAAGTAAAACAACAGTGGGATAAATTCTCCGGTTTTCCGGCGATCACTTTCGGTCAAGTTGCAGAGGACTCCAGCGACTTGCGGCGAGGTTTTCAGAGCGAATTGGAGAGAGTAAGTTTGATAAACTCGCGAGCTCAAATGATGAATGAAGTATAACTCGGATTTAATTACATTTTCGGTTTCGAATTCAAA
Source organism: Scalesia atractyloides (assembly GCA_947069175.1). Lineage (NCBI taxonomy): Eukaryota > Viridiplantae > Streptophyta > Magnoliopsida > Asterales > Asteraceae > Scalesia > Scalesia atractyloides. The sequence goes on from CAMTDV010000001.1 coordinate 91,287,088, forward strand.
ATCATATGGTTTGATCAGTTTTGATTCGAATTGAGTCAATGGACTGATTATAACCGATGCCCAGTTGTCCGTTATGCCCAAAATAATCGCGAAACTTCATTGATTGAAGATTGATTGGCGGTTTCAGTTTTTGGGTTAAATCGGATTGTTCGCGGTGAGACTTTAAGTTTTATTTGTTTAAATTTCTTCACAACATGAGCGTGTGGCGGAGTGGTGAAAACTGTGTGGGTTAAGTCTTCCGGCTGTTTGGTCTTGAGAGTGACCCGGGTTCGAAACCCGGCGTCTGCAAAATATTTTTATTTCATTATTTATTATTAATTTTCAATTATAGATTTTAAATTCTAATATATATATATATTAATTATGTATTGTTTAAAATTAGTTTGAGCCCTAAACATGCAACGAAAATTTTAACTGGATGTTCGGTTAATAAACGAAGCGGGTTTGGTTAACCCGGTTTTTTACGGATGTTACATTGCTAATCTCGTTGAATCTATTCACAATACACATAATATTAAATATTGCACATACATACAACAATTGATTGTTTTGAGGCACGCGTTGTTCAACTCGTCTCCCACGAGGAACTGATGGGCCTAATGAATGAGTTTTGAGGCACGTGTTGGTTCTACGAACTGATGGGCCTAATGAATGAGTTTTAAGGCACGCGTTGTTTAACTCGTCTTCCACGAGGAACTGATGGGCCTAACAAATAATTTGCATACAGCTTGACAATATGTAATTCATAGCAACAAACAATATTTACATTCTAAGTTTAGATCATAATATGGTATAGCACGAGTTTGAATAAGCGAATTAGTTTAAGCGACACATGATACACCCCAAAACATGAATAAAAAGAGGAATTTGTAAAAATTCACTCACAGTGGGTGCGTTTCTTGGATTGATGATGAATGCGTACGAATTCGGATTTAATCGGCAAGGGAACTAACCTAAATAATAACATAATAGTTCGATAAATAAATAAACTCTTATTTGAGATTAGTATTTTTAATTAGTGTTCTTAATGGGATTGTTCGGTTTATTTTTGTGAGTTCAAGGAAATTTTCTAACTTTAAAAATATTATTTTTAAGTATTTTTTAATTGATTTTTAAATAAAATAAATAAATAAAAGAAAATAAAAATTTTGACTTTTTGACCAGTTGACCGTTGACCGTTTGACCGGTTCGGTCGTGTATTTGTTTGCAATGAGTGATGTTCGAACTTGTGACCTCCCGTACGCGTGCACGCAGCTCTACCAACTGAGCTACGTGTCTAACCCGAAATATTTCTGTTTTTAATTATATTTATATACTATTTAATTTAATCAGAAACCATTTATTTTTAAAAAGGGTTTAATTATATCGGACCGGTGCACACAACAGGTCTCGAACCCGGGACCTGTTGTTTAGTGTTGCACACAGTCCACCGCTGGACTGTGTGTCTAACCTGGTTAATATACTGATTTTTATTATACTTAACATCTTACAGCGAGTTGATCCGGTTCGGTTTAAAAAGAACATTTTTATTTCAGAGAGTGAGGTTGTGTCAGGGATCGAACTCGAGACGTGTGTTAATTGTTTGCACACAGTCCACCGCTGGACTGTGTGTCTAACCCGGTATAATATCTTGTTTTAATTATACTTATACATAAGTTCGACTTCATCTTCTTCGTTCAAAGACACAGACAACGATTATTCAATTGTTCTTGATTGATTCGATTAACGAAATTTATAAGTGATTGAAATGTGATGGATAGAGAGGGTTTTGGAAATGAATGTACCGAAACAGATGTCTTTCTTAGAACTCCAGCAAGGATCGTCGGCTCTGTTTTGTGAACTCCGTCTGTTCGAATCAGTTAACAGTTTTGATCGATTAGTTATGAAATTGGGTTACTAAACAAGGATTTACAGAAGGTTTGAATGATTATACCGATTCACAGCGTGATTTTGGAAATTCCTGAGGTTTTCCGGCGAGTGCAGAATATTCCGGCTACGTCGTGTGGGATTGATTCTGGTTGATGGATTGAAGTTAGTAATAGTCTAACAATGGATTGAAACCGAAAGAGTCGAGGTATTTACCGTTTTGATGAAAGTCTCGGTTTTCCGGCAAAAGTCCGGCGTCTGCAGAAAATCTCCGGCGATTTATTTCTTGCAACAGAGACTCTACAGGGAGTTTAAGGTGAGTGTGGGTGATTTCGGTATGAGCTCTAGATGCCCGGTTTATAAAGTAAAACAACAGTGGGATAAATTCTCCGGTTTTCCGGCGATCACTTTCGGTCAAGTTGCAGAGGACTCCAGCGACTTGCGGCGAGGTTTTCAGAGCGAATTGGAGAGAGTAAGTTTGATAAACTCGCGAGCTCAAATGATGAATGAAGTATAACTCGGATTTAATTACATTTTCGGTTTCGAATTCAAAATCATATGGTTTGATCAGTTTTGATTCGAATTGAGTCAATGGACTGATTATAACCGATGCCCAGTTGTCCGTTATGCCCAAAATAATCGCGAAACTTCATTGATTGAAGATTGATTGGCGGTTTCAGTTTTTGGGTTAAATCGGATTGTTCGCGGTGAGACTTTAAGTTTTATTTGTTTAAATTTCTTCACAACATGAGCGTGTGGCGGAGTGGTGAAAACTGTGTGGGTTAAGTCTTCCGGCTGTTTGGTCTTGAGAGTGACCCGGGTTCGAAACCCGGCGTCTGCAAAATATTTTTATTTCATTATTTATTATTAATTTTCAATTATAGATTTTAAATTCTAATATATATATATATTAATTATGTATTGTTTAAAATTAGTTTGAGCCCTAAACATGCAACGAAAATTTTAACTGGATGTTCGGTTAATAAACGAAGCGGGTTTGGTTAACCCGGTTTTTTACGGATGTTACATTGCTAATCTCGTTGAATCTATTCACAATACACATAATATTAAATATTGCACATACATACAACAATTGATTGTTTTGAGGCACGCGTTGTTCAACTCGTCTCCCACGAGGAACTGATGGGCCTAATGAATGAGTTTTGAGGCACGTGTTGGTTCTACGAACTGATGGGCCTAATGAATGAGTTTTAAGGCACGCGTTGTTTAACTCGTCTTCCACGAGGAACTGATGGGCCTAACAAATAATTTGCATACAGCTTGACAATATGTAATTCATAGCAACAAACAATATTTACATTCTAAGTTTAGATCATAATATGGTATAGCACGAGTTTGAATAAGCGAATTAGTTTAAGCGACACATGATACACCCCAAAACATGAATAAAAAGAGGAATTTGTAAAAATTCACTCACAGTGGGTGCGTTTCTTGGATTGATGATGAATGCGTACGAATTCGGATTTAATCGGCAAGGGAACTAACCTAAATAATAACATAATAGTTCGATAAATAAATAAACTCTTATTTGAGATTAGTATTTTTAATTAGTGTTCTTAATGGGATTGTTCGGTTTATTTTTGTGAGTTCAAGGAAATTTTCTAACTTTAAAAATATTATTTTTAAGTATTTTTTAATTGATTTTTAAATAAAATAAATAAATAAAAGAAAATAAAAATTTTGACTTTTTGACCAGTTGACCGTTGACCGTTTGACCGGTTCGGTCGTGTATTTGTTTGCAATGAGTGATGTTCGAACTTGTGACCTCCCGTACGCGTGCACGCAGCTCTACCAACTGAGCTACGTGTCTAACCCGAAATATTTCTGTTTTTAATTATATTTATATACTATTTAATTTAATCAGAAACCATTTATTTTTAAAAAGGGTTTAATTATATCGGACCGGTGCACACAACAGGTCTCGAACCCGGGACCTGTTGTTTAGTGTTGCACACAGTCCACCGCTGGACTGTGTGTCTAACCTGGTTAATATACTGATTTTTATTATACTTAACATCTTACAGCGAGTTGATCCGGTTCGGTTTAAAAAGAACATTTTTATTTCAGAGAGTGAGGTTGTGTCAGGGATCGAACTCGAGACGTGTGTTAATTGTTTGCACACAGTCCACCGCTGGACTGTGTGTCTAACCCGGTATAATATCTTGTTTTAATTATACTTATACATAAGTTCGACTTCATCTTCTTCGTTCAAAGACACAGACAACGATTATTCAATTGTTCTTGATTGATTCGATTAACGAAATTTATAAGTGATTGAAATGTGATGGATAGAGAGGGTTTTGGAAATGAATGTACCGAAACAGATGTCTTTCTTAGAACTCCAGCAAGGATCGTCGGCTCTGTTTTGTGAACTCCGTCTGTTCGAATCAGTTAACAGTTTTGATCGATTAGTTATGAAATTGGGTTACTAAACAAGGATTTACAGAAGGTTTGAATGATTATACCGATTCACAGCGTGATTTTGGAAATTCCTGAGGTTTTCCGGCGAGTGCAGAATATTCCGGCTACGTCGTGTGGGATTGATTCTGGTTGATGGATTGAAGTTAGTAATAGTCTAACAATGGATTGAAACCGAAAGAGTCGAGGTATTTACCGTTTTGATGAAAGTCTCGGTTTTCCGGCAAAAGTCCGGCGTCTGCAGAAAATCTCCGGCGATTTATTTCTTGCAACAGAGACTCTACAGGGAGTTTAAGGTGAGTGTGGGTGATTTCGGTATGAGCTCTAGATGCCCGGTTTATAAAGTAAAACAACAGTGGGATAAATTCTCCGGTTTTCCGGCGATCACTTTCGGTCAAGTTGCAGAGGACTCCAGCGACTTGCGGCGAGGTTTTCAGAGCGAATTGGAGAGAGTAAGTTTGATAAACTCGCGAGCTCAAATGATGAATGAAGTATAACTCGGATTTAATTACATTTTCGGTTTCGAATTCAAAATCATATGGTTTGATCAGTTTTGATTCGAATTGAGTCAATGGACTGATTATAACCGATGCCCAGTTGTCCGTTATGCCCAAAATAATCGCGAAACTTCATTGATTGAAGATTGATTGGCGGTTTCAGTTTTTGGGTTAAATCGGATTGTTCGCGGTGAGACTTTAAGTTTTATTTGTTTAAATTTCTTCACAACATGAGCGTGTGGCGGAGTGGTGAAAACTGTGTGGGTTAAGTCTTCCGGCTGTTTGGTCTTGAGAGTGACCCGGGTTCGAAACCCGGCGTCTGCAAAATATTTTTATTTCATTATTTATTATTAATTTTCAATTATAGATTTTAAATTCTAATATATATATATATATTAATTATGTATTGTTTAAAATTAGTTTGAGCCCTAAACATGCAACGAAAATTTTAACTGGATGTTCGGTTAATAAACGAAGCGGGTTTGATTAACCCGGTTTTTTACGGATGTTACAGTGCTAATCTCGTTGAATCTCTGACGGTGAAAGTTGCTGACGGAAAACCCATTTCATTAAATTCTATTATACGCGATTGTACTCTCACCCTAAATGATCACGATTTCCTAATTGATCTCATTCCTATGAAATTGGGAAGTTTCGATGTTATCATCGGCATGGACTAGCTCAGCAAGCATCACGCTGAAGTGGTGTGCCACGAAAAATTCATTCGTATTCCCCTCGCTGACGGTCAGACACTACGTATCTTTGGGGAAACCCCTTCGAAAGGACTTAAATTGATGTCCTGCCTACAAGCCCAAAGTTATCTTCGCAAGAACTACGTCGCATTTCTAGCTCACGTCGTCAAGAAGGGAGACAAGGAGACATGGCGTATATGATTCTTATAAGTTCACCGTCTTGATATTCGAATCCCAGATCCTTAGCAATTGCCGGCCATAAGTTGTCATTTGTGACACTCCGATAGCCTCCGTCTCTCTCTACAATGACATATAAACCCACCAGATCGATCCTCCTGTCATCCGGCATCAATGGTGGAATAGGTCTTGAAGATATTATCTCCTCAAATTTCTTCTCTAACTCATGCTTGTATTTGAATACAAAATCTCTGTCATCGATCATATCAAGTAGTGCATTGCAATCCGCAAAGTCATGAAACTCTAGAGCCGTTATAATCATCCGACTCCAATCGTTTTCATCATCATTCGAAACATTTAGTGATTCAAAATAAGAATTTAAGTAATTCTCTTTGAATTCTCCGTTCACTGTACATAATTGTATCATCCTCTGTTTTTCATTTAAGCCCAGTTCGTCTTCTTTGGTTAATCCATTCACATCATTCACTGTATTTATTACTGGGGTTGAAAACATTGGAAATATCTTGCACGTGTTACCGGATTTTCTAACTGTAAAGCCTTGAAGTGTTAATTGATCAAGACTTAGGACGTTCCGGTCTAATTCCGGTGAATAGAACACGCTTTGTATTCTCAATGTATCATTCCCAGATTTCATTTCAACAGCCCCTATCCCACGTATGAACAGAAAACTGTTCTCTACAGATCTTGTTTCAACACCAATCATTTGTTTTATATGTTTGAAAACATTTAAATTTCCAGTTGGACTGACGTACCAGATGTCTCCCCAAGTCCACCCTCAGTCCCGGTGACAATCATCTCGTTCTGACCGTGAACATCATCATCCTGTCTTCTGATTCCGGTGTTGATTTCCTGTTTGATCAGTTGAGTGGCTTCATCGTTCTCTTTCGCCTTGCACATATAAATTTGGTGGCCCGATTAGTGGCAGTAATAGCAAAGCCTCGCAGGAGGGATCTGTCTATCTTTCTCGTTCTTCTCATCAACACAGTGTTGACATGGCATGGTGGTTGAACTCGGTTTGATTTCCGCACGCTTCCCAGACTTGGCTCTGATACCACTATGTTGGGAAACATGATCATTTGCAGCGGAAGATTGTGATTGTTTCGAATCAATGTTCATGATTCTAAGTGTGGAAGTGTGCAGAATAGAACAAAGGAATTCGAAAAGATAAGATTGTAAGGACAATTCTTTATTAGAGAATGTCTTGATACTGGAAGTGGTTGCCGGATATCAAACTTATATACATTACATTTTGGCGGTTCCATATGGCAGGAATAACTGCCGGAACAGTTATTTGAAATCACCCGCTTATCACACCAAACATAAGTTATCATGCTAACGGAATATAAATTGTCTACTACTTATACATAAAGCATAATTAAGTTTAAATATAGTTCTAACAAATATAACATTATGTGAACAGGTGGTCCGCAGTCTTCACCGACTCCCCACATAACAGACACCAATGAGAACTAACCTGAATGTGTTTTGTGATCAGTGCTACTAAAATTGGTAATTAGGCCATCTTAGCTCTCCATCCAAAAATATTGCATTTACTCGGAATCCATTGCACCATTTAAATATAAAATCATTCATCGTATTAAATAAACTAGAACTTATTCATCAACTCACTTTAACTTCTTTATTCAATTCACTATTCAACCTCTTTAATTCAGATTAACCCTTCACAGTTATGGTGCAAAATCATTTGTGATACAAGCTTCAAAGAGATTATTTGAGATATACATAATACAATGCCTACAAAAGAAGCATTTAGTTATTGAATCTTTCTGGTGGTTGTTCGCGTGCATCCCAAACAGGTTGGATTCCCACCGGTTGCAAGTATTTGTTGTTTGATGTTCGTAACAAACTAATGAATCCTTCGAGCACTTTGCTTGTGAAAAATGCTTCTTCTGTATGTGGAGTTAACTAGTTCCACAAGCAAAGGAAACTGCAACAACACATATAAACTCACCGGAATGCTCGTTGCTATAACTAGTGGAGCTGCAACCCATGCAACCTTATCTGTAAGCACAAGTGCAAGTGCTGAACTGAATGCGATCATAGTTGCTGCTATCAACATAAATAACGAGATAAGTCCAATTGTCAATCTTTTTGGTAAGGCGTAAAGGAAGTCATCTTCTGCGTATCAGGAAGTAAGAATCCCTAAAAACATCAACACTGAAGTTGATGAAGAGAATAATGCAATGGCATCGGACACGATAAAAAGCATAAACGTGTTATAGTTTAGATACAACGGTTTGCCATCTTCTTGAAATCCACCTAGGAGACCAAATATAGCTGCAAATCCCATTGTTACTACGAGTGCTGCTACCACAGTACATGAAGACGATGTGTCCTTCATCCATTGTTGCCCTTCTTTAAGTAAATCCTTATGTTCATCAGTGAAAACCATTCTTGGTGTTTTCCCATGTTTGTTTATATCTTCTTCATATAAACAAAAATGCATGGCATTTGTTGGTCAAAATATATAAGGGAGGGAGGGGCACTTAAGGGTAAGTACTCTAGCTCCGACCAACCATCACTCGCCTCGTCAAATATTGCTCAAAGTACCCGTTAACTAGTAAGTGGTGGTAGGCGCCACCCATACCGCAAACTTTTTTTATTTAAATAAAATCAAATGTTTTATAGAAAAGAAACTTCATTAAATAAAAATGCATAACTCAACACAAAGAATAAAAATAAAATTAAAAAAATAATCCTACACATAATAAAGTCAATTTTTATAAGGTTAAAAAAATAAATAATTTTTTTTATTTAAACGGTCATATAACCGCTGTGATCAACGTCAACAATAAAAAGAACAACTTTCAAGCGGGTAACGGAGCTAGCCTCACCAACCCGCCAAGCCTACCCACAGATATGACGGAAATGTGCTGGCTAGGGTTCAAACCCGAAGAGTGCTACCTAGGAGTGCCCCGTCCACCTTAATTAACAAACTATTCAGAATTTTAAGTTTAAAGTTATCTAATCTCGCACTTGGTCAAAATATTAATGTAACAGCTAGCTAGTGCATTGTTAGCTACTATATATTACACATTTTATAATAAACCTTATTTTAATGTATATGATATAAACTTAGATTTTTTTTTTCTACAACAAATTTTGAGAGCTTTTCAATCGGTTTTGTACGCACACGCCGAAAAAAGAATTATTTTAATTAATAAGAATAATAAAAACACAGATTTTTTAACAACAAAGTCAACCATCTCATTATCAACAAAAGCCCTGCAAGGAGCTGGGCAACCCAGCGTTGGGCATGTTACATGCAATCCAAACAAATAAAAAAACCCTCCTCCCACTACAGAAACTTTACAGACTTAATTCGAACCTCCCCCATACACCCCAATCCTTACTATCAATCTTAGATCTTGATGCCAACCATAACAAGGATAATTCTTTGAGGCCTTTACCTATTTGGACCGCACGTTGGTTAAAAATTCGATCAATCCTTGCTAACCAAATCCTCCACAATGTCGCCTGCGCGATAAGGGGAAGACCTTTTTTCCATTCTTCGAAGTGTCATACCCTTCACTGTCGCATTTGATGTCTCCATAACCAGGTAACTTACACCAAAGAAAAGAAAATGAGAGATTCGTTCCATTCAAAGTTGGCCTAATTCAAAATGATTTCCATCAATGCTTGTGACATTTCAAATTAAAAACTTAAAATGAATTATTTGTGATTCAAATAATACAAATTACATGTTTTCAAATAATACAAACATGTATTCGTACAAAACATGTACTAGTATTTAACGAACCCTTCTGGTATTTGTGTTTTGATGTTCGCAATATATATATAAAGAGCTAATGAATCCTTCGAGCGTTCTGCCGGTGAAAAATACTTCTTCCATATGTGGATTTAACTAGCTCCACAAGTAAAGGAAAATACAACAAGACAAAGAAGCACACCGGAATACTCGTAGCTATAACAAGTGGAGCTGCAATCCATGTAACCTTAAGTTTCAGCAGAAGTGCAAGAGCCGAACTGAATGCAATCATAGTTGCTGCTATGGATATGAATAACGAAATAAGTCCAATTATCAATCTTTTTGGTAAGGCGTAAAGGAAGTCAGCTTCCGCGTATCGGGAAGTAAGAATCCCTAAAAACGTCAACACTGAAGTTAATGATGAAAATAAAGCAATGGAATCTGATACAATAAAAAGCATAAACGTGTTGAAGTTTAGGAACATCGGTGTGCCATCATCTTGATTTCCTCCTGGGAGAGTGAATGCAGCTGCAAATGCCATTGTTACTATGAGAGCTGCTACCACAGTACATGAAGATGCTGTGTCTTTCATCCATTGTTGACCTTCTTTAAGTAATTGTTTATGTTCTTCAGTGAAAACCATCCTTGGTGTTTTCTTCTCCTTGTTTTCAGCTTCTTTATATGAAAGTTCTGTTATAAAGTTTCCGACTTCCTACAAAAGATGTAAGGTATTTTTAATGAACAAAAAATTAACACAACTATTGTCTTTGTGTCTAGGCTAGAATAATGATCACCTGAAACCATTGAAGCTCACGTTGCATTTGCAAAGCTGCACCCGTCACAACATCAAGTCGATTAGTTGGAGCTAACTTTCCAGCTATATGTAATGCATTTTCTTTACCATAATGTGGTGTTACTGCAAATACTTTATGACCTGACATTTGGTACACAAGACTGTACACTCGTTCTTGGCGATGCTTTATGGCTTCAAGGAACAAACTAAATTTCTGACTTTTATGACTATCGTACCAGATTATGCCCGGGTAGGCGAGTATGCACTCTTCAATAAGCTCATGAGTGCCATATTCGACAGCTGTAGCTATTGCAGATCCTAAAATCGTCCAAGCTTTTTCGCGATTGCCGTATCTAATAACAAATTTGCATATAAGTTTTACAAGTTCGTTGCTCTGCTTATCATTTTCTTTAATATCATAGATCCTCTTCACTGTTGGAGCTACAATTACAAATGGTATATCAAACTTTAGAGATGGATCATGTTTCATACAAGAAGTAATTGTACCTTTAGGTGGTTTAGTAACACCATCTTAATTGATTTCAAGGTAGTTTTGCTAATTACAAGTAGATCTAGGTACGTTACAATTGGGGAGGGGAGTGAGTTTTCGCAAAAAGTGAAAGTCGCTCCACCCCGTTGCGACTTCACTTTTCGCTTATTAGGTTTTGTCCAAACTCACCCCCACCCTTCCCCTTCTTATTGCGACTTACATGTAATTAGCAAAACCACCTAGATCATCAAGGTGGCATTACTAAATTAGCTAAAGATACAACAAATTTCTACACATAGCCATATACAATTATATAATGGCATATATAGCGTACCTACGTATCCAAGGGCATTCTGAAATCCAGCAATAAACTGTTCAAGAAAATATGTGCAAAAACTTTAAAAAGACCGGTTGTGCTTATATTCCTTTTGGACTCCATATTATGAAATGTATACATTGGTTATCTGAAACAGCCTATACCTGATATGCAATCCTAAAGACCCTCGAAACATCAGGATGTAATAAGTAGATACTATTGGTTTTAAACACGCCTTAGAGCGATTTCAACTATTGCATGAGGTTAACAGGCCTTTGTTCTTAAACATGAACATATTATGGTAGATTAGGTTTTCAAGTAGTGTATTAGATATACATAAAAACTAGAGACTTATACCTTGCTAGATTTCCTTGACACGGATTCCTTTGGATTAGTAGCACTTTCATTGTTCATTGATATCGCTACTGAATCAGCAGCTCCTTCAGTAGTTCCTTCATTGTTGTTCATAGGTATCACTTGCACCAAAAAAACACGAAAACATTAAAAAACATAAACAAAAGAGAACTATGAAATTTCGCCTTCACCTATTGTAGTAACGTAGATAGCGACAGCACCCCTACCTACACCGCTCACTATGTTTTCTTACTAAAAATTGAATCAATGAAGTTGGTGGTTTATTGATAAAGTTAAAGCCTTTGGAAATACCTAGGATTGAAGGTATTGGGTTTAACTCCTATAAACGACAACAGTATTAACGAAATCAACCTTTCAATAAAAAGGTTTTCTATTAAGAGTTATTTTATTTTTAGTAATCTATTTGTTCTTTTTTGTAAAATCCTTTTAACAATATGGAAAACACTAGTTGTGTAAAAAATACTACCATTTTTTTTTTGCTAAGAATAGCTAAATAGATAAAAAAAATTACCTTTTTATAAACCATCACATTCTATAATTTATGTTAAAGTTTCGTATCTATAACTTTTTATTAATTTGTAATTATCACTTTTATTTAAAAAAAGTCGAACTTCATTTTTTTATAATTGCCCTTCTATTCATTATATTTACATACAAATTATTCATAAGTTAGTCGCTTACGGTATGTCGGTATGTAATGATTCAGTACTATTATTATTAAAATATTTTTTGTATAAGTGTTCTTGAACATCTAAAGGTGTTATTCAAAACTTTAACTGTTCTTGAACGAAGACCACAGACACTGTGACAGATTCAGAATTTATTTTCTGAGTACTGAAGATGCATAGGTCGATCAATATTTTTTTATTTTAAAGAGATTGCCCGCCTCTACACCTTTACAGGTGGCTCCGTTGACCGTGAGTTGTTGCGAATATAAGATTCAAGCCTTTATTTTCTCTTAATGTGTTATCTAAATAAAAAAGGTAAGAATTTTCATGTTAAATTGCTTTCCTTTTATAGGTTATGTTTATTTTCAGTAACAATATAAACAAAACATAAAAAAACAATAAATTCAATGAAAGTAAAATTTGCCATTGATATATTATCAATAAAATTATACTAATATAATTTTATATATTTTAAAATATATTATACTATTAAGAGTTTGTTTGTACTTAAGACAACGTGTTTTCACTCACAGACAATTATATATGACACTATCAAGAGTAAGAACTGAGATAGAGTCAAGTTACTAATATTAGATGTAGATGGTAAAATATAAATAAAACATTTAATTTTGTTAAAGAAATTGTTAGAGATTTATAATTTATTTTTGATTTTATGAATTAAAATTGTAATTTAGCTTGTCATTATATAAGGTAATATGCAAATTTATGTGTAGTTTTATAGACTATATCATTTAAAATTTTCAACCCGTGTAGTATACGATATCTAACGTAGTTATACTAATAAATAAATAAATAACTTAGGAGTCACATGTTACCTTTCTAACATATCCATCTTGATTTTTGTTTCTTGTAACCACCATATTCATATTCAGACCTTTCAATTATTTAATTATCTTTTGAACTTTTGTTATAATTATTAATAACATTATTGATATTATTTAAAAGAAAACCTTCATTTAAAATCTAACATTTTATTCTCTTTGATTTTAAAAAATTAAAGTCGATATGTTGTACATACAACATGGGTAATTATAAATAGGTTGTGTAATTATCATATAAATGACGTAATTATTTTGATAAGTTGCTTATTGATGTATGTAGGGATAAGCATGGTACCCGTTCGATAGCGAACCAATACCTGTACTGAAAAATGGGGAAATTGGTATTGATACCGGTGTCGAATCTACCGGTTTGGTATCGGTACCGGTATTTACCGGTGTTTTACCCGTAAATACCGGTACCAAAAAACGGGGAAAATGAGTACCGGTACCGAATATACCCGGTTTGGTTCGGTACCGGGCACCAAATGCTCATCCCTAGATGTATCTGCGTAATTATCAAATGGGTTGCGTAATTATTTGTATATGTTGCGTAATTATTGTAGAAGGTTCATAATTATAAGGCGCAATTCCATATATACTTTTACAAACTTGCAAAATTATTGAAATATCATATATATATATATATATATATATAATTCATTAAAAACAATTTTACCCTTATTTCTCTTAAATTTTGAAATCTTATATATGACTTTTAACTTCAAATAATATATTTACTCATTTCTAGTATTATTTATTTTGCTTAAATATTATATACGGAGTATACTATTGTTTATGAGTAAAAATAAAAAATAAAAATAAAAATAGGTAAAAATAAATATAAGCTAAAAGTGTGTTACATAAAAATATGAAGTTAAAGATAAGCATGTATGAAAACTTGAAGTTAAGAAATAAGGGTAAAATGATTATATCAGATTGTTTTTAATAAATTTGGTATATTTGATATTTTAATTATTTTGTAAGAACATATATGATATTTTAGTTTTTGTTGGTATATATAAAATTTTTAAAATTTGTAAATGTATATATGAAATTAATATATATATATATATATATATATATATATATATATATATATATATAAACTTTCTTTTTTCCTTTTCACATTTTATGATATACTCAACCAATGTAATATAGAGATATGTGGGAAAATCATAAATATAAGCACATTGATCAACACATTTGGCAAAATACACATTAACTTTTTTCATTGATTGATGAGTTTTACTGGGTTTTGATCAACCGCTTATTTTCATGATTTTCCCAAGGTAGTTTAAAAGAAAAGATTTACATGAATAGATAAAACGTCCCCAAAATCCAAGCCTCCTCCCACTTGCAAAATTTTCGGGTTTTTGAGCTAATATTTCCAAAGCCGTTTGGCCTGGCTCACTTTCACCCTGCTTACTGTTGTCTTCAAGCACGATGTCTGGGTTGCCATCGATTATTTTTAACGCAACATCTGCATCACCAAATTCAACCCTATATTTGAAAAACTAAACCAAACATGCATCAAAGGTTTTCCGTTTAATGTGTGAAGAAGAATCATTGAGAATGATTAGTATACATGAGTAGTGGATGCAGGAATTTTTTTTCAGGGGGTCATGTGTCAACATGATTAACGGGTCGCGGAATTTGTAAATGGGTTGCCAAACAACTAACGATTAATAGGTACGTAATTGGTCTAGGACTGACCTGGTTTCAAGGAAGCGCACGTGAAAAAATGAACGTGATTTGACCGAGTATGCAGGAGGAATAAGTTCATGCAGTTTACGTGGAATGTTTAATGTGTTTTTTTTTATTTTCTATATAAGCAGATTAGAGTGTAGTTTCCATTTACCACTTGTAAAATCTCTTTTGAAGTTCAATATACGAAAACTTGTTGCCAGTGTGTGTATAACTGGGGCCTGAACCAACATTTGGTATCAGAGCGAGGTTGAATCGAGGGTCGAGAAACAAGAGCGGGTGAAGACGGTGTTCGCCGTTTTGAGAGTCGGTTCGGTGAAGAGGGGAGCAACCCTCTAAACTGCGGGGTTGAGAAGATAGAGAGAACGAGACGGATACCGATTAAGGAAGTTGGAAGAAAGAAAGAAGAGAAATGGGTTCTGTGTGAACCGAACATGGTTCTAAGTGAGCCGTGTGGAGATGAAACCGATACATGAAATGAGTTCTTAGTGAACCGATCGGTTCTGAGTGAGCCGGCAGAGACAAGGAAGAAGACGATCATTGTGATAGCGGAAGGGTTCTGTGTGAGCCGCATGAAGAAGATTGTTCTGTGTGAACCGAAGTGAACTGATCTGTGTGATCAGAAAAGAAGACGAAATCAAGACTAGAAAAGGGTTCTGGGTGAACTGAGAAGTGTAATGATCTATGTGATCGAATGTGTGTTCTACGTGAAAGATTTCTGGCTGGAAAAAAAAAACATGGAGAATAATCTAAGTGATTCATGGTGGTGATTTTTGTGAATCTAAGCAAGAACGAAATCTGTGTGAGTTTATGGATCAGTCGAAAGAATTGTGTGGTTTGTATGATTCAAGTAAAGACTTTGTGTGATGCGAAGACGACCAATGTGGTAAACTGAAAAACGGCTGATCTGTGTGATCGATTTAAATATATCTGTGTGATAAAGTCTTGGCAGATAAGACCTATGCGGTTCAGCGATTCGAGTCGAGAAAGACCTGCGTGGTGCGGTTGCGGAGAAGACAACTGTTCGAGAAGCGTGTGACTTGCGTTGGCGCTGTGTAACCTAGAAGCAAACCTGGTGTTTGTGGGTTGTACGTGTTTTTTTCGTTGTTAAAGAAAAAAATATGTGTTATCATTGTGTTGTGTTGATCAAGATGTTCTGTGTGAACAAAAGGGGTGTTTTGAGTAGTGAATGGTAGGCTTACAAATAATAGGGTTTCTAGTATGAAGGTGATAATTACGTATAAGGCCTATATGGTGTATGGGCTTAGTTGTGAGTTTTTAAAAGAAAGTCAACCCAACATGATGATATGGGCAAGTCAAGGCCACTGGTGGAAAAATTATTGAGAACATAATCAAAGCAAAGAGGGTATTCACAAGTAGATCAAAAAGGTATTTCTTACAGCAAGTAGCGGCATGTTCGTGTAGTTTCGGGCCTGAATTGGTAACTAAATTAGTGTCGTGTTGCAGTGGAATGGGGCTGCTAAAGGCGAGTGCGCAAGAAACCGAACCTGTTTGGTTCGTTGCAAGAAGCAAGATTAGCAAGAGGAAAGTTCCGGGTAGCAAGAAAAGCGAGATTGAACGCGACCAAGAAGTGAGCAGTAGCAAGAAAGAAGATCAAGATTAAGGGGGTGAATGTTGAAATTAATCTTGATGTTACGGGTCGTGTACGGTTCGAGCCGGTCATGTGTCAACATGATTAACGGGTCGCGGATTTTGTAAATGGGTTGCCAAACAACTAACGATTAATAGGTACGGAATTGGTCTAGGGCTGACCTGGTTTCAAGGAAGCGCACGTGAAAAAATGAACGTGATTTGACCGAGTATGCAGGAGGAATAAGTTCATGCAGTTTACGTGGATTGTTTAATGTGTTTTTTTTTATTTTCTATATAAGCAAGATTAGAGTGTAGTTTCCATTTACCACTTGTAAAATCTCTTTTGAAGTTCAATATACGAAAACTTGTTGCCAGTGTGTGTATAACTGGGGCCTGAACGAACACTTTTTGCTAGATTCTTTATAATTCTCACAATTTTTTTCAAATCATACAAGGTTAACACTAAAAATTTTCATTTTTTTCCAAACCCAGGGCCCAAGATACGACACTCGGATACGTATGTTAGAAAGGGAAGTCAAACCTCGGAGGAAATCCTTAACAAAAATAAGGTGTTGACAGCTGCAAATTGACAGCAAATCAACCGCCTAATCCCAGCTAATCAACAGCCAGACCAGCCGGACCTTATGTAATTTTTTCCTTTTTTACGTTTCTCTTGTAAACCATTTAAGCAGCCCTGCATTTGTATCTTAACACAATATACAATTATGAAAGAATAGTTTTCGGTAATCCACTCTGAAACTCTGATTTTAACATGGTATCAGAGCGGGTTATTTAGTCTGCTCATCATCTACCCAAAACACAACCGAGCCACAACCGAGTCGCCATGTCCGGAGACGGTAACTCGAGTAGTAATCTCACCTTACAACTAGCCAACCTTCTCAAAAATTCCCAGTCAAAAAGCCCAAAATGTCCGATAGTTTACAGATAAATCTGAAACTAAACGGCCAGAATTATCCCCTATGGACCCGAATGATTCGAGTCGCCATAGGCGGAAAATCAAAAACCTTGCTGAAACATTTAACCACAAATCCCCCAGACCAAAATCATGAAACCTACGAACAGTGGGAGCAAGATGACCTAATCGTCTTTTCATGGTTAATTCAGAATATCGAACCTGTTCTTGCGGGTAACCTCACCGAGTTTCCCACAGCGAAATCGTTGTGGGATGCCTTGGTAGTCACATATAGCAGTGGACGGGACAAGCTCTAAACCTTTAATCTCCATGTCAAAGCAAATGATATCAAACAGAACAATACTTCTCTCGAAGAATTGTGGATCACCCTCCAAGGCGTATGGGGAGAAATCGACCGAATTGATCCGAATCCGATGACTTGTTCAACGGATATTCAAACATACTCCAAAATCCGAACTGAGCAAAAACTCTTCCAGTTCTTAAATGCCCTTGACCGGAAGTATGACCCTATAAAGAGGGAAATACTCCGGTCGGAACCACTTCCGACTGCAGAAGCCGCATATGCCACTGTTCGCAAGGAGGCCGCTCACCAAAACATTCTCGGAACACCTCTCAATGACGCACAGGGCATCGCAGCAGGTCTAATAGCCACAGAAATAGAAGGGGCAGGACTTGCATCGAAAGGGCTCCGACGGTTTGACGGAAGAAGAACTGGATCTGTAAGCAGAGATGACAAAACTCATCTCAAATGTGACCATTGTGGCATGACTAAGCATACCAAGGAACAATGTTTCAGACTCGTCGGATATCCCGAATGGTGGTCTGACAGTCATAAGAAGGGCACAAAGGCTACCGCTCACGAGAAAGGAAAATCACCCAGCACTGGCAACCGAGAGGTCCCAGGAGATGGAAGCCGGAGTAGAGTTGGTTTCGGCGGAATGGCCGACGCAACAGGCGAAGAAGATGAAGGGACAGGTAATGGCTGAGAAGATGAAGGAGCGGGTAATGGGTTTGGGGCGAATCCGTGGGTTTATAACCCTAAATTGAATATGTCACATTTGGTCCCTGGAAATAGTGGCAATGCCAATATGGCCCAAGAACATCATGAAAAACAAAAACGATGGATCTTCGATTGTGGCGCAACCGACACAATGACTTATGAGTCATCGGATATTATTTCAACAACTAAACCAGAAAAAACACATATTCAAACGGCGAACGGAGGGATAATGGATGTAAAATCGGGAGGGACTATTGAGATTTCACCCACAATAAAAATCTCTAATTGTCTTTATGTTCCCTCGTTGTCACATAAACTGCTTTCCATTAGCCACGTCACTAAAGAACTCAACTGTATTGTCCTAATGTACCCTACGTTTTGTATTTTACAGGATATCAGGACGGGAGCGATCATTGGGCGTGGCACTGAAAGTCAAGGGTTATATTATGTGGACGAAGTAACTCAAAGTGGTGCTGTGATGTTGACTCATGGTACATCGGAACGAGAAGCATGGCTATGGCACCGAAGATTAGGTCATCCCTCTACAAGTTATTTACATATTTTATTTCCAAAACTATTTCCAGTAAATTCTATGTCACATTGTGAAACATGCGTTTTAGCAAAGAGCCACAGGAAAACTTTTAAACCCAATAATACTAAGGTTGCTTTGCCATTTTCATTAATCCATTCTGATGTATGGGGTCCTGCCCCCGTTCTTGGGGGGCAAAACCTTCGCTACTTTGTGATGTTCGTTGATGATTGTACCCGAATGACCTGGGTTTATTTTTTGAAAAACAAATCCGAAGTCTTTGAAAAATTCACTATGTTTTACGCCATGATCCAAACCCAATTCCAAACAAACATCCAAATTTTCCGATCCGATAATGGCGGTGAGTTTGTTAATACCTCCTTTAAATTGTTTTTTCAAAACAAGGGAATAATCCACCAAATTACATGTCCAAACACCCCAGAACAAAACGGTGTCGCCGAAAGGAAAAATCGCATTTTGCTGGAAATGACACGAGCCCTCCTAATTGAATCCCAGGTCCCGAAACATTTTTGGCCTGAAGCCCTTGCTACCGCTACCTATCTTCTCAACCGACTCCCAACAAATATCCTCAAACTTAACACTCCATTACACACCCTTTCAAAATTCTTCAAACTACCCTCAGTCCTTACTCTTCAACCACGAATCTTTGGATGTACCGCTTTTGTTCACATACCTAAATCAGATCGAACCAAACTTGACCCTTGTGCTGAAAAATGTGTCTTTGTTGGGTATGGAATAAATCAAAAAGGATACAGATGTTATAACCCAAAGACACGTCATATGTTCACCACAATAAACTGTGACTTTCTTGAAACCGAGTATTACTATTCCCAACTCAGTGGTCTGGGGGAGAAAGAATGTTTAGACACACTAAGTTGGTTGAAATATGTTCCCTATGTACCAACTACAGAGTCACCAGAGTTCAATTTCAGTGCCACTGAAGGCCCTAATGTTCCTCCTAACCTGATATCCAAGGTAAGTAATACTCACCCTATTCAGTCTGGTGATACTTTTGGAGTTTCTAATGACTCCGAAGATACCAATACTTCTAACCATGCAACTGCCACAGAACAAGCTGAAACTTTACAGGCAGATGAATCCATACAAGAAGAATCACCATCAAGATATGTGTTACCCCCTAGAACAAACAGAGGGATTCCTCCGAAACGGTATTCTCCTGGAAAAGAGCCAAGAAGGTCTAGTTATCCTATAGCTAATGTAGCTAATGGAAATCTCACTAAGGAAGCCAAAGTGTTTATCTCATCTGTTTATTCTGAAGAAACTCCTACAAACGTGGATCAAGCTTTAAAGTCTAAACATTGGAAGGAAGCAATGAAAACAGAAATGGAAGCCTTAATCAAGAACAATACTTGGGAAAAGTGTACTCTCCCGTTGGGAAAGAAATCCGTGGGGTGTCGTTGGGTCTATACGGTTAAGTATAAACCAGACGGTACAATTGAGAGATATAAAGCCCGACTGGTAGCAAAAGGGTATACCCAGACACATGGGATTGATTACGCTGAAACGTTCTCCCCAGTTGCAAAAATGAACACAATTAGGGTTCTTTTTTCGATAGCTGCAAATGAAGGGTGGCCACTTCAACAGTTTGATGTAAAAAATGCATTTCTACACGGGGATCTAGATGAAGAGGTATTTATGGATGCTCCTCCAGGATTCACAAAAGATTTCAAATCCGGAGAAGTTTGCCGTCTGAAGAAATCTCTTTATGGTTTGAAGCAATCTCCCCGGGCTTGGTTTGGCAGATTTACCGTAGCTATGAAAAAGTTTGGATATAAACAAAGTAATGCCGATCATACTTTGTTTCTCAAAAAAAGAGGAAAATTCGTAACCTACCTAATTATCTATGTAGATGATATGATCATTACAGGGAACGATAAAGAAGAAATGGGAAAACTAAAAGAAAACTTGTTTGCCGAATTTGAAATGAAAGATTTGGGCAGGCTGAAGTATTTCCTCGGAATTGAAGTACTAAGGTCAAAACAAGGAATTTTCATTAGTCAGAAGAAGTATGTCTTAGACTTGTTGGCAGAGATTGGAATGATAGATTGCAAACCAGCAGACACTCCTATGAGTGTAAACCAAAAGCTCTATATGGAGGAAGGAGCAAAGTTAGCAAATAAAGAAAGATATCAACGGCTGGTGGGAAAACTAATATATCTCTCAGATACTCGCCCAGACATTGCATATGCTGTAGGGGTGGTAAGTCAGTTCATGCACCAACCTCAAGAGTCCCATATGGAAGCAGTTTGGAGAATTATTAGATATCTCAAAGGAACAGTGGGTCATTGTAACATCCGTCAAAAACGGATTTACCAAACCCGCTCCGTTTATTCATGTTCGAATATTAGCTGTTGTGTTTACTTATGTTCAAATATCAGTTGTTGTGTTTTTATTTATGTTCCATATAGGTTGTAGTGTTAGAAGTTTTGCCTTAGGATATAACCATACTTTCCCAAACGTATCTAAATTCTTATGCATGATATCATTTTTAGCAAATTATTTCTGCTTATCAATACTTATACAGTAGGCAACAAAAAGCGATTCCTGAATAGGGTACTTAACCCTTACAAGGAACGTTACCGCTCTCCTCCATTGGTTTGAAGAAATGGAGAACACATTTCTAAATTGCGATTGCCCTGACGATCGCAAAGTGCGATATGCTACCGATCGATTATATGGGGTAGCACTTACTTGGTGGAACACAGAGAAGGCCAAACGAGGTGTTGAAGATGCTATGTCCTTAACTTGGAACGAATTGAAGGAAATCATGACCAGACGATTTTGCCCAAGGAGCGAAATCAAGAAGTTAGAAGATGAATTCTACTCATTGAAGCAAGTGGAAGGAGACCACATCACCTACAACAAAAGAATCCTCGAGTTACATCAAATGGTTCCCAAAATGTTCACTCCCCTCTACCGTTTGATCGAGCACTACATTCGTGGTCTTCCGTCAAAGATTCAAGACCCTGTAATAAGTGCCAAGCCTGCAACTTTGGAAGCAGCAATGGAGCTAGCAACAGAGCTCACCGAGAACCGAATCCGAAACAAAGACTTCAAGGAGGAGAAGAAGAAGGATAAAGAATCGACTGAAACCTCCGACTCCACTCAAACCGAATCCCCTTCTCAACCCAATCCTAAGAGAAGAAGAGTCGGGCGACTTTTCGCTGCTACTCAACGAAATCAACCAGTTTTACATGCCATGCCCATTCGAGCTATCCCAATCACCCAAGTGGCACCCAACTCAGCTTACCCAGATAAGAAACCATATCTTGGACCTCACCCTCGATGCAACAACTGTTTTTATCACCATCCCCATACCCTACCTTGTCGTCTATGTGCAACTTGTGGACGCTATGGTCATTTGAGCAATGTTTGTCGCACCTTTCAAAACCAAACCTTTTCCCCTACTCAAAACATGGCCCAAGCCTATCAACAACCCCAATACCCCATGTTCCCATATGCTCGAGCTTGTTTTAATTGTGGCGACCCTACCCACTTTAGAAACACATGCCCTCAATTGGTTAACTTTATCAACACTCAAGCCCAATCAAACCCAGTTAACCAAGTAAACCAAGAAAACCCAACCACTATGCCACCAGCAAGAGGAAGAGTCTTCAATATCAACGCCAACCCTGTCGAAGATAATGACGGCCCAGATGAAGATACTCAACTAGTCCTCTTCGCCGAAGATCCAGATTCAACTCCTATCGTTTAGTTTTATGTTTTTCCATGTGTAGACTGTTAGAGAAATTATTGGATATTATATATTATATATTGCTTTCAGTATATGCTTTTGCCAAGGCCGTGGCTCCCCATCCATCGAGGTTGAGTTGGATCCCCATTTTATTATGTGGTTGATCTTGGCGTGCCCGCACGATCGGCTCCGTTGTTTGAGCCTTGATCGGTCATTTCATTTTACATTTCAATACATGCAATACGCTCGGCTCCGTTTGATTGAGCCTTGAGCGCACATTTCAATTTACATTTCCAGTTCATGCAATACGTTCGGCTCCGTTTGATTGAGCCTTGAGCGCACATTATCAGTATCTTGTGGTTGTGGTGTTTGTAGTAGAGTCGCATCGAACCAACCATAATTTGCGGATAAAGTCAATGAAAATTTGATAAGGATATGGTGGATACGCCGATGGTACTTCCTATATATAAGTATTCTTGTCAAATGATCGGAGGCATTATCAGGCAGTTATGAGAGGTTCCATGCATAGGCTGTTTGTGTGATGGTTGTTTAGATTAAGTTGTTCAATTTCAGTACATTCAATACGTTCGGCTCCGTTTGATTGAGCCTTGAGCGCACATACAATTCCATTCAATACGTTCGGCTCCGTTTGATTGAGCCTTGAGCGCACAGACAATTTCATTATCAGTATCTTGTGGTTGTGGTGTTTGTTGTAGAGTCGCATCGAACTAACCATAACTTGCGGATAAATTCAATGAAAATTTGACAAGGATATGGTGGATACGCCGCTGGTACTTCCTATATATAAGTATCCTTGTCAAATGATCGGAGGCATTATCAGGCGGTTATGAGAGGTTCCATGCATAGGCTGTTTGTGTGGTTAAGTTACTCATTTTCAGTACATGCAATACGCTCGGCTCCGTTTGATTGAGCCTTGAGCACACAATTTCAATTTCAGTACATTCAATACGTTCGGCTCCGTTTGATTGAGCCTTGAGCGCACATCCATTTCATTTTCAGTACATGCAATATGATCGGCTCCGTTCGATTGAGCCTTGATCGCACAGATATATTTCATTTAAGTATTTTATGTTTGTTGTAGTGGTTGTAGAGTTATAGGACTAATCATAATTCACTGATAAAACCAATGAAAATTTGACAAGAATATGGTGGATACGCCGCTGGTACTTCCTATATATAAGTATTCTTGCCAAAGGATCAGAGGCATTATCGGACGGTTATGAGAAGTTCTATGTAGGATTTATTAGTTTCTTGGTAACCAATCATAACTTGTGGATAAAACTAATGAAAATTTGGCAAGAATATGGTGGATACGCCGCTGGTACTTCCTATATATAAGTATTCTTGCCAAAGGATCAGAGGCATTATCAGGCGGTTATGAGAAGTTCCATGTAGGATTTAGTATTGCCTTGGTTGGAATTTGTGTTACATTTATATCATCATGTTATTTAAAGAGATTGGATTGTGATCCATTTCTACATAAACTAACCTCTCCATCATAACAAACGAGAGAGGAACTTCCATCATTCAAACAAATATGCTATCAGAATGTGGATTCAAATATTTGCTGTTGTGTTTATTCATGTTCAAATATTTGCTGATGTGTTTATTCATGTTCAAATATTTGCTGATGTGTTTATTCATGTTCGAATATTAGCTGTTGTGTTTACTTATGTTCAAATATCAGTTGTTGTGTTTTTATTTATGTTCCATATAGGTTGTAGTGTTAGAAGTTTTGCCTTAGGATATAACCATACTTTCCCAAACGTATCTAAATTCTTATGCATGATATCATTTTTAGCAAATCATTTCTGCTTATCAATACTTATACAGTAGGCAACAAAAAGCGATTCCTGAATAGGGTACTTAACCCTTACAAGGAACGTTACCGCCTCGAACAAAAACTTAAACCCTTATTTTTCTGAGCATACAACTGTCAAACAAAACATCACCATCCTTTTAGTCAAAATATATCATTATTTAAATTTCGGGACGAAATTTCTAAAAAGCAGGGGATACTGTAACATCCGTCAAAAACGGATTTACCAAACCCGCTCCGTTTATCAACCGAACAGTCAGTCAAAAATTTCGTTGCGAATTAAATGCCCAAAATATTTTTAAACGATACGTAATCAATTATTATACGGGAATATATATTTAGTTTTTGAAAAACTGTTGAAAATCGCAAAATAAAAATGAAATGATCCAGCCGGGTTTCGAACCCGGGTCACTCGCCGAGTCGATTCAGTGACTTATCTCACACACACAAACCACTGCGCCACTTGCTTTGTTTGTTAAATAATGAAATCATTTAATTCATAAAGTGACGTTACGAATTCAAAATCGGCGCCCATTAGTTCAGTCGTCGGAATCCCGGAAATCTCGCGAGTTTTTAACACCATTTTCAGTTATAACGTAAATTATTATTAGAACATCGGTTATAACCGATGTTTGAAGTCCGCAACCAAACCATAACCGCCGGAGTTTTTATGATTTACGAATACAGTCGGAAATCAGACCAAGTGCATCTCGATTTTCCCCTATAAATTCACCCTCAACCCATTGAAAACCTTTTCGCTCAAAACCACACTCTTTCTCGGCGAAAACTCCCTCGCCGAAACTTTTCTGTTCGTCGCCGGAAAACCGATTTCCTTATTTCTGAACCTCACTGAGCCTCTGAGCTTATACCGGAGATACCCACACCCTTTGTAAGCTTCCTGGAGACTCGCTGCTACAAGGAACTCGTCGCCGGAGGGAATTACTGTCGCCGGAGTTCTGCCGGAAAACAGAGGGTCCAGTCGGTTAATCTCACTCGTGGTTAAAACCACTTCGCGTACATTCAACATCAACAACAGAACGCACCCACTGTGAGTGAATCTTACAACTCCCCCTTTTAATTTACACGTTTTGGGGTGTGTCATGTGTTATGAAAATAAATAACTTATTTATTTAAACTTGTGCTATACCACATCATGACCTAAACTTAGATTGTTTATATTGTTGTGATTACTTATTTCCTTTTGTCAAAATATATGAAACTCATTCATTAGGCCCCTCAGTTCCTCGTGAAAGACGAGTTGAGCATCGTGTGCCTCTAAATGTTCCATTATTGTTCATGTGTGTATCATTGAGTTTGTATTGTTTGTAGTTGTGTCATTTATGTTATCATGTTCATGCAAATTCATTCATTAGGCCCTCAGTTCCTCGTGAGAGACGAGTTGAGCATCGCGTGCCTCTAAATGTTCCATTATTGTTCATGTGTGTTTCACTTAATATCTTATGATTGTTGATTAAGTTTATATCTATTTTTACTCATGTTTAGTTGTGCACATATTTCATAATCAATTTAAATAAATTTGTTCAAATGTTTTCCATAGGATTCACTCGCCAACATTATGTTGATCCAAAAACCTTTTACACATGATACAGGTGAACAGGTTGAAGCAAGGAAAACATAGGATATGCCTTAGAAGAGAACAAAGAAGTTTAGATTGTTAGTTAGAACAGCTGTAACCTTTATTGTAAATTTCCATTTAATTTGTATTAAAGAATATGAAACGCATAATAAATGTCATGAGCTTTGATGATAACCCAATCATGCCCCGATCACCTTATCCGCTGCGGGTCGGGGTGTGACAGTCATGGAGTCCTGTTTCAATCACATGGACACCTAAATGTTCAAATCTATACTGATGCAGACTGGGCAGGAGATAAGGGAAGTCGGAGGTCAACAGCAGGCTACTTCGCTCTAGTTGGTGGGAATCTTGTCACTTGGAGAAGTAAAAAACAAAAGGTGGTTGCTCTCTCAAGTGCAGAGGCTGAATTTAGAGGTATAGCTCGAGATCTAACAGAAGCCATGTGGATGCGAAGACTCTTAGCTGAGATTGGCTTTCCTTCAAGAGAAACTAGTAAGATTATGTGTGATAATAAAGCTGCAATTCAGATTTCAGAAAATCCAGTACAACATGATCGAACTAAACACGTAGAAGTTGATAGGAACTTCATCAAAGAAAAATTGGAAGATGGTACAATTGAACTACCGTTTGTTCGATCAAAAGATCAATTAGCAGACATACTAACAAAGGCTGTCAGTGGGAGAGTCTTAGGCGAATGCTTAGACAAGTTGTGTATTGGAAACCCCACTACTCAACTTGAGGGGGAGTGTTAGAAAGGGAAGTCAAACCTCGGAGGAAATCCTTAACAAAAATAAGGTGTTGACAGCTGCAAATTGACAGCAAATCAACCGCCTAATCCCAGCTAATCAACAGCCAGACCAGCCGGACCTTATGCAATTTTTTCCTTTTTTACGTTTCTCTTGTAAACCATTTAAGCAGCCCTGCATTTGTATCTTAACACAATATACAATTATGAAAGAATAGTTTTCGGTAATCCACTCTGAAACTCTGATTTTAACAACGTAACCATTGGCATTGTCTTAATTAGGATAAAATCTACATGTATGTGACTTACCGAAGAATCCAGCCACAATTGTGCGAGTGATGAGATGTCCGCCAGCGTTTCCAGTGTACGGACTCTTTCCTTCCTCCCCAACAGGTTTAGATGGAGTCACTTTCCACAAGTATATTAGCGTATCCTTATTTCCGTGCCAGGCAGTCAAATGCAATGGCATATGCTGGTCGTTATTCAGAACTTGTGTCTGTGACTTATCGGAGTTGTGCTTTAACAACAGATCTGCAGCTTGTGTATTTCCGACCATAGCCGCAAAGTGGAGCGGGCTGTTTCCATATTCATTCTTCTTAAACAAGTAGTTTAGCCTCTCTGGCTCCGTTTCATTTTCATGCTTCTTAACAATAGCTTCCACAAGCTTCTTGACGAAACAGTGGGAGTGATTCGTCCCCACAGCCACGTGTAGTGGCGTATCCCCAAAGCGTGTTATCGGTTTCGTCATCAGACTTGGATCTTTTTGGAACTCTTCACTAACGGAATCCCACTTGTCATCTAGGGCAGCTTTGTAAATGGCTAACTCTTTTACATGCTCTTTATCAATCATTCTGATCGAATTTGTATCAGCTGACTCTCAATCTTATGCTTGATCTCGAAATGAAGGTATACAATTTGATCACTAAATAAAAATTCCAGATTCTTTGTATTATTGTATTTAGTATTAACTAGCAGATGTAGACTTGCTTTAAATTGGGAGCGTTGGCATAATTTTAACATTTAAGATATAGTTGGGTGTTACATGCATGTGCGCGAGGACACAAAATAAGGTTTTTTTTTTCTTTTTTTTTAAATTTGATCCCCGAATTAAAACAAGAAATGTTAATGTAATTTAAAAAACTGCAATAGTCTTGCCTTCGTTGTTCTTAGGTTGAACCCTTGACTCTAGAGCTTCCCTGCATCATGTTAACATTCCCACACATTTCATAATAAAAAGACTTACACATCCTATCCATAATCCTACATATCCTAAGAACTCATGTGTTAGGGCACGTCTCATGGCAGTCTAGGAGTCGACCTTGGACATAATCCTAAGAAGGATGGATTTACATGTGATTCTTTGTTGTTAAAAAAAGTGTATGACGGTATAATTGCACTGCCACTTCTCTATGTGTGCATGTGTTATTATTAACACATAAATAATAAGTATTTTAGCATCTCCTTATTTCTGTGGCCGCGATTCACCAAAAGCCTTGCAGCGAAATGGAGCAGGTGGTTTCCATAATGATTCGTCTGAAACAACTTATTCTTATCATCAACAGCAACAATACGTTCCACAAGCCTCTCCATGAAAAAGTGGGAGCGATTTGTCCCTATGGCGATGTGTGGCGGGGTATCCAACGCCAATGTTATCTATTTCGTAATTCGGGGTAGGGGAGCTCCACTAGTGATGGAGTTCCATTATTCACAACATCAATCAAGTTCCGTCATGTCATCGAGCTTTATTCCATCACTAGTGATTGATTTTAGTGGAAATGTTCATCACTCACCACACCCAACAATTTCCCTCACATTCTACAACTTTTCACGCGTTGTGGCTACCACGAGTGATGAGTTTAACGAGTGATAGAATTAAGTGGCAGCGGTGTTCCATGCTACTCCACGAGTGATCGTTGCTCCATAACGCGACGCCCTGGGTGCCCTTAGGCTTCTATCATTTTCAAACATTTCACTAACAGAATCCCAATCACCGTGTAGCAGCTTTGTAAATCGGTAAGAAAACCCATAATTAAGATTCTTAATAAGAAAACCCATAATTAAGATTCTTAATAAGACAGAGTAATTTATGATTAGAGCATTAGAGATCGTGGCATGTTGTTTAGAAAGCTAAATAAAAATTCCAGATTTTTTTTTGTTATTGTAGGGT
Organism: Scalesia atractyloides; assembly: GCA_947069175.1. Taxonomy (NCBI): domain Eukaryota; kingdom Viridiplantae; phylum Streptophyta; class Magnoliopsida; order Asterales; family Asteraceae; genus Scalesia; species Scalesia atractyloides. Next base: position 91,315,839 of record CAMTDV010000001.1, read on the forward strand.
GACTTGGGTTCTCTAATTGATACCTAAGTTCAATCTCCATTTGTGTTACTTTGGTGGATAAGGCAATAATAGATGGAGCCTAGCCTCCTTGCAGAGGTGTCAGGCTCTATCCTGAGCCCACCCATGTTTTCATCCCACCGTGTGTTACGCCAGAGAGTTTTGCTCTTGTGGTGGCACAACGGCTATCAAGTGGCAGGCGGCGTTATGGTTTCCCGGGGGAACACCCAAGCCAAACTCTGAAGCCAGCGTGGGCCTGGTTAAGACAACATAGTCTGGCCTGAGTGGGGCAATATGGTTCTCTAATTTGGAAAGTGCGGTAGCCTAATACAAGAAATTCCCCTTCCAAAAAAAATTAAATTTAAACTAGTAGATATAAACATGTGTGGTGCACATGGTTATTAATTTTATTTTTCATGGAACATCAATTTATTACACCTAAATACCACCCACCTTTACACCTTTATGAATTTGAATTGGCGCCACTTTTGTAGATGTCAAATACCATACCACTAGACCACTAGCTAAGTCATGGATGTGGGAATGTTATTGTTGTGGGAAATTTGTAAGACTTGATTTTGAATAATATGTTTGTTGAAACGTAGAAAAAAATAAGAAGTTCGCAATAGCATATTAAAATTTAATAAATTACCGTGCAATTTAAATGCAACCTTAGATTAGCTTTGGCTTATACGGTTATTCTTTAATGATACAACTTGGTTCGCATATTTGAGAGGGTCTCATGGACAAGGATTCTATTTACAATGAGCAAAAATAATATATCTTGTAAACTAAATACATTATTGACTAGCTAGGTTGCTCAAATTGTTTGCTACAAACCAAAACAAAAATTGAAGATTTAGTAAAGATTAGAAATTAGAAATCTACTTACCGTAAAAAAGTAAAAAAAAAAAACAACTTGAAGCAACTTTGTCGGCTTGTACGTTTGTGCTTTAGTGACTTGTACAGTATTACACATGACTCGGTTATGTAAGGCCCTGCGTTGCGGCGAGGATGTTAATGTTGTGGGAAATTTGTAATGCTCAGATTCGAAGATAACTTATTTCAGAGCATGGATACAAATTTGCACGTCCCGTCGGTACATTCATCATTTTATAAAAATGAGATGGGAAAAGAGAGAACAAAACCGTTGAGCAGCTTTGATAAAATACGTGATCGCTACAAAAGAAATGAATATTAAAACTAAAGTATGAGGGGAATGATGTTGCAGTCTCGCAAAAGTAATATATGGGATTGATTTATCGGTTACTAATAATATTGGGGGACTAATATTATGCGACTTATGTTTTGAATGAGATCCTTATTGCGAGTTTAGACAGCTATGCCATTTTGATTCTTATTGTAGGAATCTGTTCGCATAACATAAATAAAAACTTTTATTTAATTACTTACAATCTGTTCGCATAACATAAATAACCGTTTTGGTTTTTGAATTTTTATTTTCTTCTAGCTAAAATATAAATTTTCTTGCATTGGCTTTTGAAGAAGTTCGCAAGTTGTGGTGTCATACATATACTTGAATATGTGGAGTCTTTGGCCATTACTAATAGAAGCTCTTGCTGAATGAGCTTTCGATTTTTTTGGCAAGTATGTTAATATTCTTTCCTTTCACGTTTTAATATTCTCATTTGTTTCTTTTTTTTTAATCTTAATATTCATTCCGTTGTAATTACTTTATACATTTTCACCTATTTTTCTGGTTTGTTTGTTCTGCACCTATGTGTGTGTAACAGGATATTGCGCCTTACCTCGAAACAAGCCATAAGTCAAGATGACCATTTTTAATAAGGGGGTCAAGGTCACCAAACGGTTCAAACTTATCAGTTTTAACTATTGCATCACAAGTATGCACATTTTTAATCTTTCTTTATATTTGGTGTTAAATGCAGCAGCAAGGAAGTCGAATGACGATAATACTACTTTAACTTAGAAGTTCGAAGTTGCAAAGGGCTTTAAGTTGAACTTTCATGCTGATCACAAACTATAAATAAGAAAGGGATGTGCGATTATTTACGGATGCTTCTCAGGTCATATGATACAGACAAGCATTTATGTTAGTCGTTTTTGTTTTGCATTTGTAGGGTATAAAATTGAGGTCACATATCATACTGCCTGAAAGACCTTGTGTTCTCTTTATGCATGTTTTATACATAAATTTTATTTTTAATTCTTATGTTAGTCGTTGTTTTGTATATTTGGGTATGAAATTGAGGTCACATATTGTGAAGTTAATACCACCTGAAAGACTTTGTGTTATGTAATGCACGTTTATGATAGGTCAATATTATCATAATTTTTAGTAAACAGGTCAAACTAATCATTTTTCGAATGGAACCGGACGAGTATAGAACTAGTTAGATGATTATATATCAAAATGCTCAGATTACGATCGTAAACAAAAGTCTTAAATTTTAATTGTCCATGTATTTCATAACATCTCTCAGATCTGCAAGAACAGAACAAAACTCATGGATGAATCGGTCACTGTAATACCTTGTAATCTTTTAGTGATGTACAAGCCAACACTAATAACTATGGTCTGGTGAAATTTTGACAGCGTTCCATTTGTAATTCGAAATTAGCTCCTTTGTCGCGTATGAGGTCAAAACAGTGTTAATATATTCGCAAAAGAGTCCTGCGCACGTAGGAGTCCTGCGCTGGATTGTTTAGTATAGTCAAAATGTCCCCGCCATGCCTTCATACTTTGGCTGGCCATCAAATGCAAACTCAAAACCCATGATGTCCTTGGAGCTGTAGTGTACTACATTTGGCAGGAAAGGAACTTGCGGAACCATAAGGTTGTCTGCAGTACTTCTGGGATGTTTGGGAGGGGGGTTTGTTAACTGGAAGCCGAGATTTAACAGGAACACAAGGTTTAATTAAACACACTTTTTAATTAAAACAGAAAACGAATTAGAAAACATGTATAGAAAACTAAACCTTATCCCTATTTATAGTTATTCTAACTTGCCATACAAGGCACTAATTCTATCCTAAATAAACTAGACTAAACATACGGATAAATTTAATTTCAAACATAAACTAATTATCTCTAATCATAATTTCCAGTTTAGCCCTTCCACTTTAGTCTCCTCCAAACCGCCCCTCCGAGACTATCCGTACCTCCCTTTCTTGCCATACGAATCAGCCTTCTTCATACTTGATATTGCGACTACTTTCACACTCCCTCTCAATATCAACACTCTTCATTCCCAGGCTTGAACAAAAGCTAAACATCTTTGACTTTGGCAATCCTTTAGTTAATATATCTGCTACTTGCTCGTTTGTGTTGACGTATGATAACTCAAGTTCTCCATTCAACACCTTCTCACGCACATAATGATAATGAATCTCTATGTGTTTAGTACGAGCATGAAACACCGGATTCTCAGCTAGTTTAATAGACGACATATTATCACACAAGAGTTCCACCTTGTAATTTACTTCTCGGTTTAAGTCCTTCAACATTCTAACTAGCCATGTCGATTCTTTCACAGCCAGTGCCGAAGCTCTACACTCGGCTTCTGTAGAGGATAGGGAAACCGTGGGTTGTCTCTTGCTACACCAACTTATAGCACTGTCACCAAGAGAGAAACACATATCCGGTTGTTGATCTTCTTGTATTCGGATCACCGGCATAATCCGCATCACAAAACCCTTTTAAATCAACCTTTCCTCCTTTCTTATACTTCACACCCATATCAAGTGTTGCTTTTACATACCTTAGCACCCTCTTTGCTGCATACATATGCGGTTTTCGTGGCTCTTGCATCATAATAAAGAAAATTTACACGTGTGTAAGTTTGCCATTTACACATGTGTAAATTTGTTGTATTTACACATGTGTAAAAAACTTTTAAAAATGATTTTGAAAGGATAGATGAATTATTTAAAGATTAAATTTTTTTAATGTTGTATTTTAATTATAATAATGTTTGTATTAAATTTTTTTTATTTTGATTGGTTTTCTAATTCGTTCTCACGGTTCTCGCCATTTTTTTGGCGTTCTCTAGTTAACGCTCCCATATATATATATACACACACTTGTCACAGAAAAAAATTCATTTATTTGGTCAAAAGAGTTAATAGTCATTCTATTACCATACTTGAAATACAAATTAGATAAAAATATCAAATCAAAATTAAATTTAAAAAATATAATTAAGTCAAATCATTTAAACTAAAATTTGTCATTTATAATCCAAATAACTAAAATCAATTAACAATGTATTTTAGTTAACAATATAAATATATGCAAAATAAGAAAAGTCATTAATATAAAGAAAGGGACTAAAGCAAAAAGGTTTTCCCTCCTAAATCGAAAAAGAGATGGAGTAACGAATTGCCACATGGCAATTACAGGCTTAAGTTTATGCCATGTGGAATAAGATTGTTTTGCTTTATTATAGTTTATAGATTATAGATTCTCATTTTCTTTCTAATCTTCTAGTGTTGATGCAAATGCTTTGTTGGCTATACACTCGTTCTTGGCGTTGTTTGATGGCTTAAGGAACAAATAAAACCCATCAACATTGTACCATATATTATGCCCTGGTAAGCAAGTACGCATTCTTCAATAAGCTCATGAGTCCCATGCTTGACAGATGTGGTTATTGCAGATCCTAAAATCTTCCAAGCTATTCCGTGATCGTCCTTTTCTATAATGATCTTGCATATACGGTCTATGAGTAAGTGGCTCAGGTAATTATTTACTTTGATATCATGGATTTTCTTGATAGGATCTACGGTTACAACACGTATATCAAAATTAGAGATGGCATTCATACATAACCATAAACAGTTGTAATACATGCAACTGCATAGCATACCAACGTATCTAAGGACACTCCAAAATCCAGTTGCACACTATTCAAAAGAAAATAGGTAAACGGTTTAAAGATTATAACTAAGATAACTCTTGATTCTTGATTGTATAATTTATACAAACATTTTAACTCTTATGATTTCTAGTCTCTCTCTCTCTCATTATATATATATATATATATATATATCTAATTTCAATATGAATGATAGCATGATGTTTTCTTTCCTCACCGTCGTAACCATGTAACCAATAATTTGACAAGTAAATGAATCAAACCAACTTAAACCGGTCGGATCTGGTCCCGCAACACCACTTCTAGTATAAGCAGAATCATTGACAGACTTATTTTATATAAATATATATATAATATATTATATTATATATATATATATATAACAAAATCCAACTAGATATAGAGTAACTTTAATACTATTTTATTCAACTTTTCTTAATTCTTTAATACTACTTTATTCAAATCTTTTTAATTATTATATTTTTCTTTTCCAATGAATTGTTAAATCGTATAGTAGCTCAATTGGATATGGTTGTCTCTTTATATTATTCCTTATTATATTTAACCTATTCATATTTACATATACATTTGTATATGTAAATAGAAAGTTTAGTTTGGGTAGGAAAGATAGAAACAACAAGAGAATGACATGTGGCAAAATAAGGAGTGGCATTTTGGTCAAAACTCACCATCTTCAAAAAAACAGCACCCGTATACTCAAATCCACCATTTTCAAAACCTTAAACTACCACATCACAACCAACACCACCACCTCCACCACCACCTACGATCGCCACTATCTTGCCGGAAGCTAGGTCTGAAACCACAACCACCTTCAACCACCTGTTGGGTTTTTCAGATCTGACACCACCATTCCACCATCCACCGCCACCCTCCACCACCACCAGTTTCCCGACGGTGTATCGGAGTTCTTTTTCGTCCACCGTCGTTAATCAGAGTTCTTTTGTAAGTTGTGTTATTTTTTATTTTCATTGTGTTTTAGGTTATCAAACCTCAATTAGGTTTTTCACCTCATTATGTTTTAGTTAGAGTTCTTTTCATTTTTGTTCTTCTAGATGTTAAAGCAGAGGCATGACCATGCTAAAATAGAAGCATGATCATGTTGGAACAAAGGTATGACCACGTTAAATCTCATTGCGTTTTAGAACCAGCAGTGCAAAGAACATGATCATGCTAAGACAGAGGCATGATCATGTTGGAACTAAGGCATACCTATGTTAAAACTACATTGCTTTTTAGAACCTATGTTAAAACTTCATTGCTTTTTAGAACCTGCAATGCAAAATATTGATTTTGGATTTCATTGTGTCTTACAACCTGGAGTGTAAAGAACCTGGTCATGCTAAAATAGAAGCATGGTCATGTTGGAATAAAAAATATGACCATGTTAAAATATAAACATGGTCATGTTAAAACTCTATTGCTTTTTAGAACCTACACTGCAAAATATTGATTTTTGGTTTCATTGCGATTTACAAGCAAAGAACATGACCATGTTAAAACATAAACATGGCCATGTTAAAACTCCATCGCTTTTCAGAACCTACAGTGCAAAATATTGATTTTGGGTTTCATTGCGTTTTACAACTTGGGGTGCAAAGAACATGATCATGCCAAAATAGAAGCATGGTCATGTTGGAACAAAAGCATGACCATGTTAAAACATAAACATGGTCATATTAAAACTTCATTGCTTTTTAGAATCTGTAATGTAAAATCTTGATTTTGTGTTTCATTGCGTTTTAGAACTGGAGTGTAATAAAAATCAAAGAACATGATCATGTTAAAAAGGAAGCAGAACGGGAGTGTAAAAAAATCAAAGAACATGATCATGTTAAAGGGAAGCATGATTATATTGCAACAAAGACATGACCATGTTAAAACATAAACATGACCATGTTAAAACCCATTGTGTTTAAAACCTAGGATGTTGGAATAGAGACATGGTCATGTTAAAACAAAGGCATGGCTGTGTAAAACAAAAACATGAAAATGTTAAAACAATTAGTTTTTTATGCTTTTCGATATAGATTTCATTAAAATTAAAATTAAAGTTGAGTTGCAATCAAGTATCTTTTTAGCTTGTCTGTACTTTACTGGCACTAACCAAATTGATACCTTCGCAACAATATTGATACCACGCTAATTTCAGCCAAACAACATCAGTAATATTGTTTTTTTATGATTTTCGATCAATAAAGAACACGTGACGGTATACATTTAGGCATATCATAGGGTTTTTTTTTGGGGGGGGGGGGGATGGGGGGTATTTTTTGGTTGCCATACCAAGTGCCGGTAGCCGCATATTGCTACCGTAACGAACCGATATAGACCTCATTTCTTGCCAATTCTGCCAGCCGTTGTGAGGCGCAGGCCTTCCCACTAGTTTATAAACAAAGGTCAAAAGGATAACATAAGACCACGACATAAAAAGTGTCTCAAAACAATCCTACTAGTTAAACATCATTGTGTACAAAAAAAAACATGCAAGCATCATAGATATTAACACATTTGATTCACAAAATATGCAAGAACATAGAGCTAACATAAATATCAACAGAGAACAAACTCATCCTTCGCAACAATATTGATACCACGCTAATTTCAGCCAAACAACATCAGTAATATTGTTTTTTATGATTTTCGATCAATAAAGAACACGTGACGGTATACATTTAGGCATATCATAGGGTTTTTTTTTTTGGGGCTGGGGGGATCAAGGGGGGTATTTTTTGGTTGCCATACCAAGTGCCGGTAGCATATCGCTACCGTAACGAACCGATATAGACCTCATTTCTTGCCAATTCTGCCAGCCGTTGCGAGGCGCAGGCCTTCCCACTAGTTTCTAAACAAAGGTCAAAAGGATAACATAAGACCACGACATAAAAAGTGTCTCAAAACAATCCTACTAGTTAAACATCATTGTGTACAAAAAAAACATGCAAGCATCATAGATATTAACACATTTGATTCACAAAATATGCAAAAACATAGAGCTAACATAAATATCAACAGAGAACAAACTCATCCTTCTGCTTCTCTGACATCAATACAGCCAGTTTCAGTTGACCAAGCTGACAAAGCCTAGCAGGATTCTTAAATACAGTAACTCGAGCCCTTTTATCACCTGACAAAACAACACGGGCTATGCTAAAAGATTCACCTTTCTTAACTGCAAACTGCCACTCTCTAACTGATATCTCAAACCAGTCCTTTGTTTTAGAAGTTGTCTTGACTTCAATGTATTCCTTCCGATTTTCATCATCACAAACTTCAATATCATAGGGTAGCCCAGTTTCACTACCTTCATTTATCCATTTCACAACTTTGATACCCTTGTTTCTATAGTAGTTAAATGCCAGTTCCTCACCACGTCTCCCTGTAAGAGACGCATGTTTCATATCGGCTGAGCCATGTGAAAGCTGGTCCTTCTGGATAAAACCCAAAGAACCATCTTGGTCAACCAAACCATGTTCGACAATGATTGTGTCAACCGCGTTTGTTCCTCCATGACCCAAAAACCCATCTTGGTCAACCAAACCATGTTCAGCATGGACTGAATCAACCGTGTTGGTTCCACCATGACCCTCATGGTTCAAACGTATAGAAGCATTTAGACTTTCTGCGTCATCAGTAGTTGGTACATTTAGATCAACTCGCTTTATGACATATTGCATCTTTGATTTATTAGCACGCGAGGAAATGGATTTAGGGGGTTCCGGCTTCTATTACTTTGGGATGACGAACTGGGCCTAACGGTTATTTTAGGAACACCTCTCGTAGCTGATGTCACTGTATCCAATGGCATGACCCCCATAGATTGAATTGACCATACTGGTTCTTCATCCAGTAGTTTTGGCACCTTCTGGCTATTCAAGATGAAACTTTCTATTTGTTTTTCTGTGGAACCCGATTCATTCATAGATGTAATCATGTGAAGAAAATTTGCCAAGTGTAGTTCAGGATCACCGTTGACCAAAAACGAGAAAGCTCCATGAATATCGAATGAGAAGCTGACTTACGAGTTACAAACAAAATCTCATCCTGTATGTATCAATACAAAAACAGTTTAGTTCAAACCCGAACTTTACATTTGACATTATTATTATTTAATATATATAAAACAACTCACTAGCTACAAGTGAGTTTTTTTTTCTTTTGGAATTTAAACACAATCTTTTTTTGAACTTTTTGGTTCTATCACTTGACATTTTAGATTTGTATATACTGTACATATATATAAAAGAACTCACTAGCTACAAGAGAGTTTTTTTTTCTTTTGGATTTTGGACACAATTTTTTTTCTAACTTTTTGGTCCATCACTTGACATTTTAGATTTGTATATATTGTACATATATATAATAAAGAACAACTCACTAGCTACAAGAGAGTTTTTTCTTTTGTATTTTGGACACAATTTTTTTCTTACTTTTTGGTACTATCACTTGACATTTTAGATTTGTATATACTGTACGAATTTTTTTATTTTTAATTTCACATGAGATACGGATATCTAAACATAGTATATCAATTATTTAGTTAATAAAAAGATGAATAATAAGAAATTTTTTACTTAAGAAAAAAATTATTTAAAGGTCGGTACGATACGAAGAGAGGCTTTTGTTAACTTTCAGTTTCACCATTGATACTATAAATAATATACGTTCCTAATTCATTTGATTTGTTTTTACTCTAATAAGTTGCGTTCATTAGTTAACTTTTTTTAAAATATGCAATTGTGTTTAAATTTCTCCCCTCGATGTTCTGGATAAATTATATTGAAAACTGAGTTATATTCAAAATAAAGTGTTTCTTGGTATCGTAAACGATACGAGTACGAGTACCGTATATGTATCGTGACGAAACAAATTGAACCAATTCCGACCCAATGTCGATACCATAATAATACCATAATAATCCGGTATCAGAACAACACCAATCAAGTTCCCGCCGCGTAGCGCGGGGAACCCCACTAGTTCATATGTAAAAGGTATAATACCTGAAGAAGGCAGATACTATCATGTCTCTTCTTTGATACCAATTTCCACCTCTTTATAACATTCTTATAATACAACATTTCACAACAACAATCTGCAGCCGATTTATTTTTTCAAATCCAGCCAGCTTGAGTTGAAGATATCTTTCACGAAATGCATTAGAAATGTAACGTTGAGCGTAAGGAAGGACCCAGCTCACCAATGAAGTTTCATAGCTATTGTCTACTGGCTTGTTATATATTGCTTCACGAGTAACAACCTGCACTAGATAATAAGTTGTTTACATCTATAAAGATTTTCCAAATCAGAAAAGATGTCAGAAGGAATAACAACCTCTGAAAGAGCGGGAATTCCAAGATTTTTCATAAGAAAAGAGATCTTCACTTCAAGTATCACCTTTTCTTCCTCAGTAAGTTCACATAAACAAAAAAAAATTAATGTTATTCAACTTCTCAAACTCATTAGCAAGCTTTGCATCATCACACCAACACACGAGCCCAAATGATGAATGTAATGAAACCCATCTGTCTTGTGCGGTCGGAAGCACCTTCGTTTTCTTTTCTTCAAGATTTCTTTTCAACATTTCAAGATCCTCAGTACTCAAAGCCCCGGATTTGAGTCCATCACTCCAAGATACAAAAACATCAAAAACCTGTCAAAATAAATATTGATAATTGATCTTGAATATTTGGATTAATTCCACATATACCCTTATAAACTTGTAAAATTTTGTATATGCCCAACCAAAACTAAAAATATCATATATGCCCTCGCAAAATAGTTAAAATATCAAATATACCCAATTTATTAAAAATCTAAAAATAATCATTTTACCCTTATTTTTTAAAATTCAAGTTTTTTTCATATTTCCTCATCTTTTAACTTCATATTTTTATGGAATAATGGATTTTAATAATCCCAACTACCGCCCGTTGGTCGGTGTTAGGGTTCTGTTAGTCAGGGTCTAACGGCGTTAGAGTTTTGTTAGTCAGGGTCTATTGAAGGCCAATATGTGATAAGATGGGACCGCCAGTGGGAATTTTTGAAGTTGGGACCGTTGCCGGCCAACGGTCAAGTTGGGATTATTAAAATCCATTATTCCTATTTTTATATAACTCATTTTAAGCTTATATTTATTTTTACCCATTTTTATTTTTATTTTATTTTATTCCTAACAAACAACAGTATTCTCCATGTACAGTATTTAAGCTAATAAATAAAGCTAGCAATGAGTAAATATATTATTTGAAGTTTAAGGTCATATATGAGATTTCAAAGTTTCAAATAATAAGGGTAAAATTGTCATTTATTAAAATGTTTTTCATGAATAGGGTATATATGATATATCAACTACTTGGGTATATATGATATTTTGCAAGCTTCTAAAGAAATATATATGAAATTGCCCCTTGATATACACCCCCCTCTATGTCAAACATTAACGTGAAAAATCTAACCTTTTTGGCGGCCTTCAACGGAGTATTTACAGTTGATAAACGGTGTAAAAACGAAAGGTAATATAGAAGAGGCGGGGTCTCCTTTACTCCACATCTATTAACAAAAAAATCACGAAAACTTGGATATAAATTGCTTAACATTTTGCTCTGTTCACAATCTGTATTTATAATATTATCATGCCAACACACTTCCTGTGGGGATAAGAGTACACCAGATACAACTTCACTTGAAGAACCAAAAGACAATGGGACAAATATAAACGACCCACTGCTAAAGTTTGCCATGCTTTTCTGATCTGAAGAAACCAACTCTTTCCATATGAACGAGTAGAATCTTGACATCTGTGATATGCTAGCTTTGAAAGATGTAGCAGATCTTTTCCAGAACTCAACAACCAATAAAGCATCATGAAGGGTAACAGTAACCTTAAAACCGATGCTAGTCACCAATTCCGCACTTTGAATCTTTGGGATGGCATAACAAGCATTATCACCAAAAATCGAGCACACCGCCTCACAATAATAAAACAAATCTTTTGGACAAAACAGCCCATCATCCAAGCTAGAAACCACCCACTTAACATCATTCAGAGCCGTTACCAGTGAAGACTTATAAGGCTTAATTTCTCCATCTATATTGCAAAAAGCTTCAACTTTATCACTAAAATTATCATCCCATATTTCATCAAAAACCTTCAACAAATACTTGCATTTTTGCGATCACCGCTTAGTGAAACTTTTGCTAATAAATCAACCAACTCTCGGGACTCCCAATCACTAACAGTTGATCCAGGTGGAATAAAAACTTTCTCCGACATCATGCTTGTGAGAAAAAACTGAGATGAAATAGGAACCCTTTTCTCAACTCGAATGGTTTGCACAAAGTCGGTGACTCCAACTTCCTTCAAGAACTTCCTCCAGTTACGCATAGAACTATACTTCAAATAAGTTTTATCAACCTCATACCATTTTATATCAATGCCACTGATCAACCTATGGATATCAATATGATTCTCGAAATCGTTACTGAAATGGATTCAAACCTCAGAAGGTATAACAAAGCCGTAATTTGTTGAGATAAAAGCTTTGCTGTAAACCTCTGCGATTATGTGTTCCCTTTCTGTAAAACAATCTGAGCAAGTACATTGTAGGTGAACCATTATAAACGATACATACTCTATCATGAGATCTTTACTCACTATATTTTTTTGGTCACAAATAGCTGGCAAAACATGTGTTATTACTACTTGATGTGCAGACAACCGTTGAACGCCAAATTTAGAAAGCATTTGAATTAAATTCTCAGTGACTGAACCATCAAAAAGTGCAGGGTTAACAATTCGAAGATTCGCAAACAATCTAGTAAAAGCTTCTAGATTGTTCCACGAACCATCTAAATTCATCCAAATCATACCCTCGTTGACTGAACCGTAACTGTCGTCTAGAAGAGGGATGAAGGGTGTTTTTGTCAAAGTATTCATAACATCAGAGCCAGCTTTGAAATCAATCGGATTCTGAAGGGACATTAGATATAACTCGTTAAGCCAAGACGATAGCCAGTTAAGGCCCATTGATGTTAAACCGTCTTTTCTATGGCATAAAGAAGATATTATATCAGCTAAAACTTTCGGCCCGTAATTCTTGATACCTAAAGCCCGAGCGAGTGTATCGGATAAAGCTATATCCCTATTCAAGTACCCGAGACCAAGATGTTTGTGAATCAAGCTCTCAGGTAAAAGGATTCTAGCCTGCTCATTCCAGTTTCTTAAAACCTGACATGGTGGGACCCACTTGTCGGTTTCACCTTCTAGAAGCAAACAATTAGACGCGCATAGCTTCAATATGATCATTCGCGGAAGTTGAGCAAAAACCCATGCACTTCACCTACAAGAGGAACATAGCTTAAAAAGACGGAAACGCCCTTTCCAGGACGTTTGTTAAAACCCGGAAGGCTACAGAATGACATTTCAGCGCTAACAAACAGACTTGGAAACTCGGATAACAACCATTGGTTCCATGGACTATCACCGTCAACTTCTTCTCTTGAAGAAGGAAGAATAAAATCACCTTGGATTATAAACTTTAACCCATATGTTCTAAGAGGAAGAAATGCAAAAACATATTGGTGATCTAACTTTGGGCTGTAACTACCATCGTTTAAAACTTCAAGAGCCAAAGCAATTGAAATTTCGGTATATTTTACATCATTTCGAATACCGTCAGCCTGCAATTTCCGGGAGTCAACAAACCAAGTCAACGTTTCATTCCCGATTGTAACATGGTTAACCCATTTCCAGTTATTTCTTTCCTCATGATGATGAATGAATCAGTAAGCATATTTCTGAATTTAATACACTGAAGACGATGAAGATACAACAATAAAGATAGACGAAGATCTGAAAACACAGAGGTGAAGTTGTCTGAATAAACATCAAAATAGTAAGAAAACAAGATTAAAAGGTTCATATCATAAATTTGTGGGGCTAATTTTAAGTCAGAAAATTCAAATACTTTGATAGCACACTTTCAGGCGCCACATCAACAATCATATATATGCGATATCAGAAAAAAAATACCCGAAATACTGATTGGAATCCAATTCCTTTCTTGCCAATGTAACCGATACTAGATGCTTTCTTGGTAGAATTCCCAACATCACAAAGCGCTCTAATGTTATCAGAAGAAAAACCGTGTTCATTATTCAAAACAACAATATTTTTCTCCAGAAGAATGAATGCTAGAGTGGGCTCCACGTGTGTTGAATACGCATTATCATCAGCATTCTGAACCTACAAAATACGATAAAAAGGTCAATATTGCAAGAAAAAAATGATCATATAAATTTGAAAAAAATAAACCTAGAAACTTACAAGCTCGAGAAGAAAATGCGAGTCTTGAGAATACAACTCTCGTGAAAGACAATAAAGTGCTCTTCCTAAACGAGCATGTTGCTTCTTTAAAATGCTATTTTCTGTGTCTGAAATATTAGGGTCCAAACCGAATTCTTGAACTCTAATAGACTCAATACAATCAGCTGCATTTTTCTCTCTTTCGGAGTCTAAAACTGGCTTAACGCAATCATCATCAAAACCATGCACTCTATGAGTCATCACACTGGGTTGATTGAGTTCAAGAGACCGAGTGACTTCACTTTCTGAAACCGGTCTTTTATTTTCGACTGATCCGTTTGATTCAGATAAAAATGAAAAATGATCATCAATCCATTCCACTATGCCAAGTGAAAATCCAAGTTCATGAATAATCATATGATCCTTTTTACTTTTGCATTCACTCAGAATCAACATATAAGCATCTTTAGTAACCGAACGAAACGCCGAAACTAATAATTCTCCTGCAAAACTTCTAAACTCTTCGGTAAATATCCAAGACAATCAAGAACAAATCTTTAAGCGATGCTTGAAGAATTCTCGAACATGATATCAAAACCATTTTTCACATGACATTTTAGAAGAGATAATGGTACATTTTTCACCACCATATAATGAAATCAAAGAAACAAGCTTTAAAGCTGTTTCAAAAGAAGACCCGTGAAGAAACGCATCTAGACACGAATCAACGGTTGCTAACTGATCAATCCGTAGAACTTTTCCGTCTTTTGTTACTAAACAAAGCAACTCCTTGGTGGTTACATAACTTAATAGCCACCCTACAAGAGGACCTAAAGAAGGTGCAAATTTATAGTCCCAACATGACCATGAGGTTAAATCTACCAACATTGGAGCCCGAAGTAACAGTTCAACC
This sequence comes from Scalesia atractyloides, assembly GCA_947069175.1. Lineage (NCBI taxonomy): Eukaryota > Viridiplantae > Streptophyta > Magnoliopsida > Asterales > Asteraceae > Scalesia > Scalesia atractyloides. Next base: position 91,330,933 of record CAMTDV010000001.1, read on the forward strand.
GCATCATTTGTGCAAACACGAGTATCCGAGACACCCTTTTCTGCCCTAAAATCAGTTAAAGTCGAAGAAAATAACACAGCATTTGAGTTCACATTGTCACCATTCTTGCTCATTGCAGTCAAAAGATCTTCTGTGACGTCATCTTCTAGTAATGTAAGACCAGCAGAAGGAAACTGCATTCTAAACAACTCAGAAACCATTAACTTGCTTAAGGTTTCATTTTCACGTAAGGTATTGTGGCTTGTGATAATAATTCAAGAAGATAATGTTGACTCATGCAAACTTTAACCGAATTAGGCTTCTCGGGTTTTTCAGTAACTATGACACACTTTTGCCATGTGGTAGGTAGTAGAGAAATATGTTCTGCTAAGAATGTGAAAATATCTCCAAAACCGAGGGTTTCAAAGTCGTAAACCCAAAAATATTGAGTTAGAGAGTATTCTAGCTTGCAGATCTCCCTCAAAAAGATCATTTGTTTTCTTGGATAAGAAGTTACATTGTCTGGAAAATAATTAGAAGACATAAAATATGCCTTGACGTATTTCAGAACATCTTCAAGACAAATTCCTGTAAAGTGAACAAAACAAATAAAAAAAACTATTCGGATATAATTGTATTTTTGTTTAAAGTCAAGTGTTTAAATTAAACACTCAAGACTGATAGTATTTGTGACTTGAGATATCAGATAATCAAGTGCTTAAAGTGAGGGCCAGTTGGTCATTTTACCTTTCTGTCATAAACCAGTTTTCTTACAGCTTCTTACATGTTCCAAATCTGTTTAAAGTTACCCTTAGAGCAATGATAAACAACCGATTTTATATTAATATATAATTTTTAAATTTGGTTAACTATAAAGCTATTGTTAATAAAAGCTCATAGAAAATAAGTTGAACTAAACACATAAAAGATGACAATATTGAGAAATAAATAGAAGGCATGTAAATTACCAACACTACCCTCCAAAGCATGCTTATTGGGAACTAAAGTGTTCTTGTAATCTGGCGCGACTTCTGTGTTAACGTCAGCTGCAAATGTATTTGCTTGAGAAGAACTCATGCGGTCCCATAAACCAAACTTTATAGATGCAATCTGTAACAAAAAAGTACACTTGTATTCACAAAATGCAAACAAAAGGGTAGTGCTTATATAATAAACATTTAAATAAAATATTGACGTGACATTATATAATGGTATAAACATGTTCAAAGTTTACGTACAGCCACATTTAGCAATCCAACATGTGGGTAGGAATTAATCATTTTATTCAGAGCTTTATTTTTCCTCTTTGGCTTCATTTGACCATGATAGAAATCAAGCATCTTGCCAAATGCCTACAAGCAAAGGATACCAGTTAGGGCATAATACTAGTGTAACATACTATATAGCATATCAGAAGATCAGACAAGATATGTTAAACTGTATAAAGTTTCACATTTACAAGAACTCAATGCAGGGAATACACTACACAAAAGAAAACTTTGATTCATGAACGCGAAAATAACTCATCAGACATCAGGAATCGCCACATATAGACCAGCAGGTCAGTGCCTCAGTGGTCAGTAAAAAAAGGAAGTAATCTACTTGACAAAAAAATGGCAACCATTAGCTCATATAAATTGAAAAGTGAAATGGATATATATATATATATATATATATATATATGTATAAAGGGAAATTTGATTTTAATAATCTCACCGTTAGGTGGTTGGCCAATAATAATCCCACCTTCAAATATTGCCACTGGCAGTCCCACCTTTTAAAAAAGATTCTCACTATACCTCCGTTAACCAAATGTCAAATCAGAATGACGATACGAGTCGATTCATGTAAAACTAACCTCGAATCAGTGCTCCAAACGGCTTGATTTTTGTTAATTGGAAGTTTAAACACCCGAATTGAAGTACCATTTTCGTTGTTTGGAGCACCGTTTTGACTTTTGAAATAAGTTTTGCATCAATTGACTCGTATCCTCGTTCTGATCAAAAGCCCTAAAACATGAGTTTGAAATTCGAAAAAAGAACTTAACGAAGTTAAGTTTCCATTAAGTTTTTTTAACGGAAGTCCAGTGAAAAAAAAAAAGTTTAAAGGTTCCACTACGAGTGGCGACACTTGAAGGTGGGATTATCATTGGCCAACCACCTAAAGGTGGGATTATTAAAATCCAATTTGCCTTTTTTAAATCATAAAAAGTCTGCTATCCAGATCTCGTAAGCTCACATGCAATGTAACACAGTAAAAAGCTTCAGCATACCCCAACTACATCCTCTTCTTCTTCATGTGGAGCAACACGCTCCGGCCAAAGCCATGGCATTTGCGCAGCTGTTGAAGTCTGAGATGCAGTTGTGATTTGAGATGAAAAATATTGCAGAACTAGTGGATGCTTCGAAATGGGTCCCAATCCAAGTTCTTCGAAGCTTGTAACTCCCTTCCTTTCACAGATTGCCATCTCCAAGTCACGTACTGATGTGATGTTTTGAGCTCCAGCAAAGCAATGTATAAGAGAGTTGACCTACAAGATCAAAATCAGTTAATCATATAGTTTATAAAAACTTACAAATGTACGTACTTAAGAAAACACATACAATAAACCAACATCTGATGCACATCTAATGTTGGTGATTTTAGAATCATCAAGCTGTTTTGTTTGATAGGGTTAACTTGTAAACCAAATGAGAAAACGTAATAAATACTTATACGAGTTAGGAAGTGTGGATTACACGCTCTTACAATTTTGGTCTAGATCCGCCACTGCTTGCGGTTATACCCCCTAATAGTACAAACACCAACTAAAACGTCGTGATGATTCAACCGCATAAAATTAGAACTCCTCTTGTCTAAATTCATTATCGAATTTCGTACTTCAAGTCTAGCAGAAAATCTTGAAAATTCACTTTCTGTATTATCCAATAGTTAATTTACGAAATACTTGATAGTGATTTAACACTGACTCAGAAATGAGAAATCTATCCAGGCAACTACAAATTCCATAAATACTTACACATATTCACAACCAACCTAAAAAATCAAATCACTAATAATTGATCAAATATAACCTATTATTACGATTTGAAGTAGCGTTTCTTATGAGTTATAACTACCACAATAAAACTTGAAATAAATGTAAGAGTTAAATGTCATTTTCTTCCATGCAACTATATCAGTTTTCAAATTTATATCATTTCAGTCCTTAACATTCTTAAAACATGTCAATTTCGTCCAAAAAAACTAAGGTTGAATCGAACAATTGGAGAAACTACAGGGACGAAAATGGAAGTTAACTCATGTTTTTAAACGGAACTCACGTGTTTCAAGAATACCAGGGACGAAAATGATACAAATTTGAAATTTTGCTGGCATAATCGGACAAACTACGGTCAACTCTAAAGTGTAAATTACTTTTTGAGTTCTATGTTTTAGTGATTTTAACCGCTTGATTTCAAAACCAAAAAGTTTAACGTCTGAAGTAACTAACCGTTTATTTTATAACATTTTGAGTCTAAAGACGTTAAACTTTTGATTTTGGAGTTAAAACGAAGTGACTCAAAGCATTATAAAATGAACGATTAAAGACCTCAAGCGTTAAAACTTTTTTTTAATTCAAATGGTTACAACCACTAAAACACACTAAAACACAGGATTGTTGGTTGCAAATACAAACGACTTTATTTTAAAATAATAAATAAATAAAAAGTTAATTGAATTGAATTGATGATGATGAACTTTACCTCGACTTCAGTAAGCATGAGATGGTTAAGTGACGGAATACTCTGCATATTAAACCCTAACGATTCAAAGGAAACAGCGTTAAGCATCAGCAACGCTGAGTTAGCGACGCTCCACGCAGATATGCTTTCTCCGGTGGCCAGAAGATCGGAGTGAGCTTTCACTACTGCACCGTCGACCATCGCAAAACCGCGTTGTGACTACTTCCGTCGTACGGCTGCCAGTTATTCTGGCCGTTCATTTTGTAAGTTACCGGAGAACGACGGTTGAAGGTCGTCTTTTGGTCTTTCAAGCGGAAAAAGATTGCTGATATAAATATGTGCAAAGATTATGCCACGTGGATATTATTATTATTTACATATATAATTGTCAAGTTGCAAGAGTGTTTCACTTTTGGTGATAAACTATTTGGATATGTCAAAGTGCACCTCAAAGTTTCAGCATTTTATAACTTAGCCTGAAAGTTAAGAACACACTCGGACAATTGTGTACTGTTAATATAATATAATATAATATAAATATGTTTTTTTATAGTGCTTAATGCAGAAGGTTATATTAAAAAGGTTTAACCACGTATATGTTTTTTTGGTAGTGCTTAATGCAGAAGGTTCTGATTTTTGGTTGCTTAATGTAGAAACTTTTGACTTTTGGATTAGAGAGGAAGGGGCATCTTAGGGGAAGTACGTTAGCTTTGATTAACTATCATTCGTCAATTTAAAAAGTTTATCAAGTTTACTAGTAAATAGTGGCGGTGCCTACCTTAGCCACAAACTTTTTTTTAATTATATTCTCAAAATTAAATATCGTAAAACTTAAACTTAAAAAATTACATAAACTTATAACATTACATGTAACTAATACTTAAAATTTAAAACATACATAAAATTAAAATCATAAAACCTAAAAGTTTATAACAATATGCAAGAATGTGTCACGCCACTACGTCGATGAAATCCTCGTCGAAGTGGTGCTTGTAGTCGATACAAGCAACTTGAATAAGCTCGTCCGCGAGCTCGTTGTTGGGGTTTGGCACATTCAAGAATGTGGCATGGAATCTAGAAATTTGGTAACGGATCTGGGTGAATCATGAATCTAATTGATTTACGGTTCGATTCGTGTCACCCACATAGGTTGCAAATAGCCCATGCACCCAACTCCAAAAGGTGGACCGTCTCGTAGGAGATGTGGGTTCGTGTTGGACCGCTACATAAGATAATGTCCACGCAATGTCTTCTTCTTTCGTCCATGGGTTTGTCATTGGATTGTGAATGTGAAAGATTGAAAATGGTTGGTGAATGTGAATATAAAATGTAAAGAATTTTGTGGTTTGGTTGTGTCGTATGGATGGTCTTATATAGAGAGATGAATAAATTATTTGAAATGAATTAATTTTTTTAATTGACCAAACAGTCAAAAAAACAGTTCAAACGGTCATTTTTTTCTCTATGTGTGCCATGGTTAGCGGGTACGGGAGATGGCCCAGCCAACCCGCATGGGTGGCGGCAGTGTGCTGGCCCGGGTACCAACCCGTGGGAGCCTACCCGTATGGTGCCCTGGCCTCCCTTATGTTACGGTAGGAATCTAGTATATGCACAGAATATAAGATAATGTTTGTAATAGTATAGATTAAATTTACTAGCATAAAGTTATTGTAACATTTATGTAAAACGGGTTCAAAACCCGCTTCGTTTAACAATCAAATATTCAGTTTAAGTTCGTTGCATATCTTATTAGTGCCGGTTATTTATTTACTTTTTTTTAAATGTTTCATAATTAATAAATATTGTAGAATTTAAAAACTATAATAAATAATGATAATAATATAATAACATTAAGAAAATGAAAATAAAAATAAACTCTAAAAATAAAACAAACATTTGAAAGGAGTAGCCGGGTTTCGAACCCGGGTCTCCCGCGCATGCACACACACAAAACTCCACTGAGCCACACACACTATTTGTTTTAAACCCAAACCAAATAACTTTTATACACAACCCCCCCCCCCCCCAACCCTGCAATTCAAAAACTTGCAGAAACCCGAAACCGCCTACAAACATGATTTATGCAATCAAATCAATTTCCGATTTTCTTATGATTAAACGAGAAGTAACTGATTTCGAACAATTAGTATAACCTAAAATTTAAAATCAATTTGATTGAAACTGCCAGAAATCATTGTCTTTAAAATCAAGATTTTGAAACCGAAAGTGAAACTGTTTTGAACACTATAAATATCAATCATACATTCGACTAAACTCGCCCACTTGCAAACTAACCCTCTGCTCAAACTCTTTGATCAAATCCCACTCGTCGCCGGAAAACTGTGTGACGCCGGAATTTCAACCGGAAAACCGTAGCATTTCGCCAAACGGTACAACTCTCTAAATCTTTTCGATATCTGTTGTTTAGTGTTTAAGTTGCTTTAAAACAACTCAACAAAACTATATGAATGGGTTAAACAGATGGGTTCGATTTCTGAGTATTGTTTATGAAGAAGATGAAGTTCAATCAGTGCTCAAATATAATTAAAATTGAAGGTTTAAACGAGTTAGACACACAGTCCAGGGGTGGACTGTGTGCAAATACAAGGAACATGTCCCGGGTTCGAATCACACACGTTACCGACTTTCTGAAATAAAACACAAACTTTTTATACCTAATCAGATCACCTATCTGTAAGTTTATATAACTAATATAACTCCGGGATACTACGGGTTAGACACACAGCCCAACTGGTTGGGCTGTGTGCACACGAAACCTCAGGTACCGAGTTCGATTCGGGTTGTTGAAACCGGTTTGACCATTATAAAAATTTTTTGAATAAAAACAAAATATAATTAAACCTAGTTTGTATATATAAGTAATAAAAATGGAGTTTATTTCGGATTAGACACGTAGCTCAGTTGGAAGAGCTGCGTGCACACGTACAAGAGGTCTCAAGTTCGAATCCCGCACACACCGCCTAATAAATCATGCGACCCGGTCAGGTCTGACGTCAGATCTGACAGTTAATTTTTTTATATTTATTTATCTTATCTTATTTATTTATATTGCATATATATTGATACGTTGGTTAAAAAATCAAATTAAAAATACATAAAATATATAATTTTAAAGGGTATATAATCTCAACAAAATACCATCAAAAATAACCTAAAGACCTAACAAAAAGTATTAAATCAAAATATTAAATCGTTTATCATCGATTTATCGCATTATTATTTTAGGTTAGTGTTCATTCGTCGATCAAATCCTCAATTCGTGCGCACTCTTCATCAATCAAGAAAAAACGCACCCACGGTAAGTGAATCCTTACAAATTCCCCTTTTATTCATGTTTTGGGGTGTATCATGTGTCGTACAATTCCTTTATTTTATTTAAACACTTGTGCCTATATCATCTTGTGATCAAATGTGAAATGGTTGTTGTGTGATTATTATTATGTGGATTAAATTTATCATTTCAGTGCACTCATTTCATTAGGCCCATCAGTTCCTCGTGGGATACGGGTTGAGCATCAGGTGCCTCATTAGATCGGCTCCGTTTTATTGAGCCTTGATCTCAAATACATCATCATTCATGTCATATATTCATTCAATGTGGTTTGTGATTGTTTACATATACATATTTACTCACATGTGATTTATGCACGAATTTTCTTTAATAAATAAAACAAGCAATTATTTAAAATGTTTTATCAGGGTTCACTCGCCAACTTTTGTTGACCAAAATCTCCCCTGTTTTACACATGATACAGGTGATCCAATTGAGGAAAGAAACACTTAGGATGGCCTAGAATAATAAACAAGATATTGCGTTGGAATAAACATTTAGTTTTTTTGTATTTGTATGAACCATGTTTATTGGATATTTGAATTTTGTAATATGAATTTAATAAATATGAAACTTCTTAGTAAATATCATGAGCTTTGGTGATAACCCAATCATGCCCCGACTTTTATTCCGCTGCAGGTCGGGGTGTGACAGATTGGTATTAGAGCCTGTGACTATAAGGATATAGGATAGGTTATTAGACCCTTAGAGCCTATACTATAGTCGATTTAAATTTTAATTGTTTATGTGTTACATGCAAAATTCATGATGTTTATATGTTTCATGTTTATTTTCACACCCAGTATTATGCAAGCACTCTCACAAGTACATGTTAATATGCAATACTCATCATAGTTCATATCCTCATAACATGTCATACCTATAAAAGCACACACCTCACAATTTCCATGATTTTTGCAATGTTTTCGCATTTTTCAAATTACATCAAAGTGAGTTTTCACGACGGGCATGTAGTAACTGGAAGTGTACGATTACCGGTAGTCGGAACGTCCTGTCTAGGCTTTGCATTCGTATAAAACCAAAATAAAGGACCAGTTTGCCTATCTGGGGACTAACGATGAGAGTACGAAGGACCTATTAGGCCAAAGCATGCTATACCAAACGTCGTGTGAGCTAACCCCACTTTGAGTTGTCATTGTGTCTACACCTGGACACCCTCCGACCATACATCTCGCAATCATGTTTTTACGATTTTCATTCGGGTAGTGCGAGTGTTAATCCGCCGACACCAATGTGAATCCTACCAAGCCCAATAGTCATGGGGGCCCACATGACTACACAGGCAATGGTATGGGGGACAATTGGAGGCCCAAACATGAGCAAACCCAAGACATCCTATGGATGTAGTTAAATTAGTTTCAGTTGTGTTGTTTTCATTTCTTTTACGACACATGACACCTAGGAAATTCTTGAACTCACAATCTTCCTACATATGCTCCTGTGGATGTCGGATAGGCAATTACGTGGAGGTAGAAGGTCAGGAAAGTCAAACGAACGCTTGGCCACGCAAATTGCTAAACAAATGGCCGCAGTACTTCCTGACATCGTGCTACAAGTTCAACAAGCCCTCACCGCTAATCCCATCAACCCTCCCAACCAAGAAGACCAAAGCATCGCCAACCCTCCTCCCAAAACCCCCAAATGCACCTACAAACACTTCAAATCCTGCGATCCCCCAAAACCCGCTTCGTTTAACAATCAAATATTCAGTTTAGGTTCGTTGCGTATCTTATTAGTACCGGTTATTTATTTACTTTTTTTTAAATGTTTCATAATTAATAAATATTGTAGAATTTAAAAACTATAATAAATAATGATAATAATAATAATAACATTAAGAAAATGAAAATAAAAATAAACTCTAAAAATAAAACAAACATTTGAAAGGAGTAGCCGGGTTTCGAACCCGGGTCTCCCGCGCATACACACACAAAACACCACGGTGAGTGAATCCTTACAAATTCCCCTTTTATTCATGTTTTGGGGTGTATCATGTGTCGTACAATTCCTTTATTTTATTTAAACACTTGTGCCTATATCATCTTATGATCAAATGTGAAATGGTTGTTGTGTGATTATTATTATGTGGATTAAATTTATCATTTCAGTGCACTCATTTCATTAGGTCCATCAGTTCCTCGCGGGATACGGGTTGAGCATCAGGTGCCTCATTAGATCGGCTTCGTTTTATTGAGCCTTGATCTCAAATACATCATCATTCATGTCATATATTCATTCAATGTGGTTTGTGATTGTTTACATATATATATTTGCTTACATGTGATTTATGCACGAATTTTCTTTAATAAATAAAACAAGCAATTATTTAAAATGTTTTATTAGGGTTCACTCGCCAACTTTTGTTAACCCAAAATCTCCCTTGTTTTACACATGATACAGGTAATCCAGTTGAGGAAAGAAACACTTAGGATGGCCTAGAAGAATAAACAAGATATTGCGTTGGAATAAACATTTAGTTTTTTTTGTATTTGTATGAACCATGTTTATTGGATATTTGAATTTTGTAATATGAATTTAATAAATATGAAACTTCTTAGTAAATATCATGAGCTTTGGTGATAACCCAATCATGCCCCGACTTTTATTCCGCTGCTAGTCACGTTGCGGTATGGTACTGCATAGGTATGGGTAGTGGAAAGATATTGAAACTGATTCGTATTGAAACTAAAAACCATATAATGAATATTGCTACTGATATTGATTGAGTAGTGTCGGTTTGGTTTGGTAAAAATGAAGGTGTATTATAGACAAAGTTGATAGAGTTTGAGGATGGTGGGATGTATGCAAACCTTACATCTATTCCTTGGATTAGAGAGGTTGCTTCCATAGAGACACTCGGTTCCAAAACAAACAAACATAGCTAAAAGTAGAGAAACTGAATCCACTAATAACAAAACAAGTGATGGATAGTAACATAGTTGTAACATCCAGCCTCTCTTACCACCAATATTGGCCGCTTTGCCCCCGTTTGGTTGCCCATCTAGGAACCCACAGCTTTGTTTTGGTTGGCCTGAGTGGAGACTTCCCAGAATGTCACCCATCCTAGTACTACCCCACCTGAGCACGCTTAACTGTGGAGTTTTCATGTGCTCCACATTGCATTGGTGATTTAAGAGGTGGAGAATGTCTAATGAACCAAGAATCTCTCCTGGTCACGGCCGATGTGGGATTTGCCTAGGGTATCGCTATAGGAAGAGAAGATATGAACATTATTATTTAATATTATTATATAACAGGAGAGATTATATATATATATATAATATATATAGGGTAGGGATCCTAAGAGAAAAACAACTTATTTGAGAAACTTGAGAATCATTGTGAACCACATATTTTCTCCAAACCAATTTTTTACTTCTAATTGCATGTTTTTAAGAGTTTATTTTTTAATATATACATATATGTATATTGTCAGTTCTTCAACTATACGTATGTGTATAGTATAGTATGAAACATATATATACGATAATTATTTTTCAACTTTAAACACGTATTTTACGCATAGTGCACTAGAAAAAACATATTTAAAATCATAATCTTCCTTTATATACATATATCTACAATCATTTATCCACATTTGTACGTATATGTACATTATCAAACATAGACGTACATACTTGTGTTTCAATTTTAAACACGTATATACCTACACCCCACGCTTACGTCATGGCCATTTGCAACTAAATGAATCGGGACGCCCGGACACGGTCGTATTAAACCCCAAGTGTTTAATGTTATCCAGCATTACAGATTAAAACGGATTATTTCATTTCTATGACACATATTCGCCCTTTTGGAATACCCGAACCAAGTGGCTAGTGCCATGTCCTAAGTCTTTATAAGCAAAATAGGCTAAAGGTATATACCTATGCTAGTCTTTATAAATTAATGTATAGCACAACCCTATTCAAAGTATATTAACATAGGCGCAACTTACTGGAGGTTTTCTAGTCTGAAATTAACAGAAATATTATTCGTTAGAATGTTAACGGGTCATCTGTAAGCCTTTGACTTTGACCGGTTAACTTTAGAATATGCTCGGTTCCGCTAGATTAAGCGTTGACCTGATAGAATGTGATTTATACCCGTACGAGTGCGAAGTCTCGTGTAATATGGTTTTATTAACCAAACAATCATAATTGGAAAGGTTTTGAAAGGGTTTGACCCGACTCGACTAATTTATACATTTTATATTATTTAAACTACTCGTATGCGTATATACGGAATCAGGTGGTCGAATAGGTCTATGACGAGTCCGATAAGTCAAAACACAATTTAAGATGTTATATAATCAGTCTTGATGTCAGAATATAGACCATGTATCTTTAAAACCATTTTATCCATTTTTATGCCAAAAGGGCATTTTGACCTTTTCAAGGTATAGTTATTTGAATCATCAATTGACCCATCAAACGTTATGACTAGAAAGTATAACCTCATAGGGTTATTCCCTATATTATTATGGTCACATAATCGGGCTTGATTAGGTTTTAAAGTTGACCAAACGAGTCTGAATCGAAAGTAAAAGCAGAAGTCAAAGTGTTTGACTTTCGACTAGGAATTGAGCACTAAACAGAATATGACGAGTGAGACATGATAAAACAAGTCTTATAATGTTATATAAACTGTTATAATGTCAAACGTTTTGATACTTAAAAGTTCATTCGTCGTAATTGCAAAATCTGCGTTTTTTACTTTTATTTTATACAAGTTTGACTCGTCATTTCGCCTACTAAACATAATGATCAGAGGGTGTAATCGCAAAGGATGAACATCTTTATTATTACGATCACGTAGCAAAGTCCAATTTGAACTTTGACTTGACCGAATTGGTCTGAACTGAAAGTCAAATCAAAAGTCAATGTGCTTGACTTTCAGCTAATAACTAGCCAATAAACTGAAATAGGCTAGAAAGAACACTTATTAGTGTTTATGAGGAAAGATTAGAACTTAGAATAGGAGGCTTCAAGTCCAGAAGCAAGCTCCAAATAGAAGAGAAGAGAAAATGTGAAGGTATGAAGAAAATGGTTCAACATAGAAGGTTATTTATAATGATCTTTGAGCTCCATAATCAAGCCAAGCGTTACCAGGAGCTATAAGATACTCTAAGATACTGATTAGTATCCTAACATATGGTGGAAGGAGGTTCAAGGTGGCACAAACCGAAACTAGGTGGCACAAGGGCAAGGTTGTAGCTGCTAGCTGCAGCTTGCTGTCAACGCACCCCTTACGGACCGTAAGAGGTGATGCCTTACGATCCGTAAGGACCTCTAGCGCGCAATGTTTTTGAACACCTTAAGGACCGTAAGGGACCTCCAAAAATGGAATTTTGGCATTTTTACAACATTAGTCCCTTAACTTGATTCCAAACCCCATTTTACATATTGTATCCCTCTCTCTAACAAATCTTGAATATCTGGAGAGTTTCTGATCACGTGTTGCATTACGATTTGATTAAAATATCCAGGTTGTTACAATATATATATATATATATATATGTATGTATATGTATATATATATGTGTTGTATATATATATATATATATATATAGGAGTTGGCTGCAAAGCCTACTTTTCTTATAAAGTGTATGAAGTAATCTCCATGTGACATGTAGTGTTTTTTTTTACTAAAGGGCATTAATGTAATTGAGTAATTATATTATTTATGGAAGATTTTATATCACACACAACAGAAGTCTATTTTTATGGAAACTATATCTATTAACTATTCAAAATCAGCAGTTAATCCAAGATTTGTTAATCCAAAGTTCGAAACCTAAAACAGATTTATTATTTCTTAACGTTGTGTTTTAACAGTTTATGGTTCTTCACACTGTGTTATATTAAATTTTACAATTGAACACACCCGTAACACATTTAGAAACATAAAACACATTAATTATTTCTTGATTTTGTGTTTTATATGTTCTGGTTTCTTCATGTTGTGTTATATCAGTTTTCACAATTAAACACGTCCCTCACACATAAAACACACTAGTGTCTTAAATACATAATATAAAACACACTAGTCTCTGAAATACACAATATAAAACACACTAGTGTCTGAAGTACACAATATAAAACACATCAGTGTATGAAATAATAATAAAGATGTCTTCTCTTCTTGAATTCGTTGACGACTGATTTCCATGAACAAGTTGAACGATGAATTATTAATCCTTCTTTTTAAGTATAGAATGTGATAAGATAGGGAGAGAGAGGAAAAGAGAAACAGATAGGGAATTTCGCAAGATTTAAGGAGGGTTTTATGGAATGGTAGTTACTTGCTCTTCTTAAAACATGTCAAATGACTTTTTTGTCCTCCATCAATTAAATCATTCCTTAGTTAAAAATAAATATTACTAAAATGTCATCAAGATGATCTCAGCCATTAAAAACACTCATCCAATGGTGCAAAACATTTTTTACACTTTGTAGGAAAAACACACTTTGTAAAGCAACCTCACCTTCAATATACATGGGTGAATTGCATATATTCCCACACAAAGTTCATTAATTGCACAACCTAAAACCAAAATTGCGTATATCCCCTCCTTTATGAAAAATTGCATATTTACCCATTTTGATTTATTTTATTAGATAAAAGTTATAGAATGACTATTTTACCCTTATTTTTCCTAAATCTTTAGATTCTCTCAAATTTTCAAAATTTACCAATTTTAACATTTGGCTTTTTATAATATTTATTTAGTTTTTCTTTTTCTTTTATGGTTCGTTTGAATCTTTGATTTATGTTTAATCTACTTGAGCAAATAAATTTAGTGAAAATTATGTAGTGTATAGCATGTAGAAGTGTCATGTCTTCCTTTTTCATGTTAGTAAAAATGTGTTGATTGATATCATTATTCAACTTTTGAAACTTGTTCTGCGTATTGTTGAGAATTATTTAAGTCTAGCATTATTCAACTTCTTGTAGTGCTTATTCTCGGTCATTTCAGATGGCATTCTAAGCCTCAACAAATGTAACCCTTGGACTACTTTCTTGTCACAAGTGGTGTTTAAATTTCAAAACTTTTAGCTTATCTCTAACCCTTGCAAGCTTGTGAACTGATATGAAGAAATGCGCCGCATTTTTGAAAATAATTCCCGACTAGAATGAAGAAACGTGAATAGTCGCAACCTAATTTGGAACCTATAATAACGAAGAATCGGTGATGGAATAAAGGCCGCTGCAAGCATTAGAACCGATATGCATTGTTACCAGCGAATTTTGAATGGAGAATCGCCGGCAAGAATGAGGAAACGTGTTCGTGTTCAGCTGCTTAATCTCGATCCTAGATGATCACTGTTTAAATTTTTATTAGGGTTTATTAATTTTGGAAGGGTAATTTTGTCCATATTTGAAACTTTAATAACAAATGGGATATATGTCATTTTAAATTTAGGTTGGGTAAAATATGTAATTAAAGATGCTTTTGAAGGGGATATATGTAATTCTCCCTATATCTAATAACATATATAAAAATATTATTATTTATTAAGAATAAGAAACACTAGAGAGTAACACATGTCAAAAGTGAATTTTGCATTGGTAGTAAAAGAAGATTATTTATTTAACATATAATTCAGTTTTTTTTTCAGAAAATTTATAATATATAATATAATTTATATATATGGTTTTTTCTATATCGGATAACAACTTTATCAAAAACTAAGTTGTGTCTCATATACCAGGGATGTACCATATAATTAGAGGTAGCTTCGCTACCCCTTGGCGTTCGGCGGTAGTGTAAATTTTTGAAAAATTTGACGTTTTTTCGATTTCGTTACCCCTTTCTTTTAAAACGTTACCCCTGTGAAAGTTTTCTAGATCCGCCAGTATCATATATTGTGATATCTAATATTGTTTTATCTATTATCTATTTTTATTATATATAATAAATGAATATGAGTATGGGCCACGTGGCAGCTTGACATTGACATTGCTCCTCAGTTTTGTTTTGACGCTTAAACATTCAAGTCCTTATTTTTATTAATGGATACCCATGTTACTACTAATCCAATTAACAAATGAATACATTATACTTTTCAAACATTCAACAACTCTAATCTCCCGGCCTCCATGGTAGTTCTTCATCAGTCAAGCAAATCAAATGGTAACTCTTCTGATTTGCATCTTCTAACAAATGGATCACATATTTCTTCTTTCTCACACAATATGACAAGTCCAACCTAACTTCTCTCAAATCCTAAGTCCTGCCATTGCAAATTTGATTCATTTGAACTTCATCGATTTATCTTTATTAACTAAAAAGATTGTTCAAGAACCCTAAAATCTTACAAAATCTACATCGGAGTAGATTAGCTTCTCATAGTGCTGGAACTTGAAATCCAGATGATAATCATTAGGGAAATGCCATGGAATCTTTATTTTGGTTGTACTTTTCGGGTTAGATGAGTCGGCAACCCCTTCAAAGATTTAGACGGCGAGATTGACTGTAGACGCCCCTCCCACGCTTCTCACTTCGTCGGTGACGCCTAAAGAGGCCGTCACTGACGCGATCATGACCAAAAATGTTGTTTTTCTTCGTTTCCTCCCTCCGGGTCCACCAAGCTCCAATCTAAAGCTCTGTTTAGCTCCCGAAATGCTCCTTAAACTCGTTTGGACCTGCAAAACACAAATCGTATCAAAGTAGAGCATTCAAGAACTAAAATTCACATAAAAACATAAATTTAAATATGTGAAACTACGGAATTTTAACCACATATCATTAGCCAACCCTGACGCGCCGCCCGCCGCACGCTAGCCAGAAATCAGGTTTTTGACTCGATTTGACTCAGTTGACCAGGTTTGACTTCTAGATCTGACGAGGTTCACTGTTGACAGTGAAGGAGTTCTCGGGTCTTGTGTTCGAGTATTTAGGTTTGAAGATTTCAAATCACGATTCATGAACAAACGTCAACTAGCGTGACTCTTCGTTGGATCAAATTGTGAAGCTTAGGTTTCTCGTCAAAGGTTAGTTTTCCGAAAACCCCATATGGTTGTGTTTGTTTTAACGGTTGCAATTGGATCACTGGAACAGGTTAGTCGGTTTTATTGTACATGCTTTCGCTTTATATAATCAATATGTGATATTAATTAACATTAAATAAAATTAGATTTTATTTAAAATCAAAATTGTACACCGATGAATCCCAACAAATTTGACCATTAGGCCCAACCCACGACAACTAAATGTTTTACAATGATTACTTAAAAAACGAAAGAGCAAGTTTATAATTAAAATTTTGCACCGACGAATTCCAACAAATATGACCATTAGGCCCAACCCATGACAGCTACATGTTTTATAACGATTAGTTCAAAAAAGTCGGAGATCAAAAGAGTAAGTAAATCAATACTTCCAACACAAGATCTTCAAAATCCCTATTATAGATAGATATCAAGAATCTATCATTTGAGCACTACGTGACAGTCATAACAAAATTTTGCATAAAATCTAACTCTTAATTCAAATTTGATCAGAATTAACTACTATAACCAACTCCTTAGACCATGTTTAGTGGGAGGGTAACCCCCCCCCCCCCCCCACACACACACGGCATTTTGCGTCATGTGGCGGTCCAGTTAACAATGGGGGATTACTGGATTTTTCTAAAATGAGCGTAGTGGAATAATACCTCATTAATGATTACCCAATGATTATTATTTTGCTTTTTTTTAAATTAAAAACTAATGATATTTGATTTGGAATGATCTCATTGGCCAAAGAAACAAGGGAGGGACGTGGAAAAAAGAACACAAAGTCGATTTATTTGAAAAAAATCGTCCAGGGGCAGGTAAGGGGCTTGTTTGAGCGTTTTTTTTGGAAAAAACGTCAAAAAACCCCTCGGTGGTGTTAATCAAGCAACATAGATGAAATCAATTAACTGTTACAAGATGCAATCATGATTTTTTAAACTTAGATATTTGTTACCAGTATAACTTTTATATTTCCAACCATAAATGTATGATATCTTTTGGTTTTTTCTCTAAAATCCCTAGTTAAAACTTAAAACATGTACAAACAAAGGGGGTAAGTTGGTAACATTTCTTGATTACAAACATCTAAAATCATCATGGGCAACACGAAAGTTAAGGATGAAAACAAGGGACCCTAGATGGCTCTAAACAAAAACAAAAACAATGCTTGTTAATCTGCATATACAATGCTTGTTAATCCGGAAACGAATCGATAATGGCCTCTTCGCCAAAAGGGCTAAAAAGGTAACCCGACGAAGCTCCAACGAGTCAGATCGGCAGGTGTCAATATTGACATCAAACAGTAAAACAGATTTTGATCAGCAACGTTGGTTGTTCGAAAGCAAGGGTAAGTATGGTATCGGAAATGCATGTTGGCAAGATGACGATAATAGGGACCCGAAAAGCTTTGCTGAGTTTATGGATAAACCATGGAAGCCTCTAACCCGAAAGACTTCGGTTCCAGCCAGCGTGCTTAGCCCATATAGGTTAGGTGCACTCTCCGATCCTATTGGGTTTCATTATATATGCATGTTATCTCCATCCCATTCCCATGATAAAATATAAATAATAAATAAGATTTTTGTAAGACTAATTTATCATGTTAACTAGTATTAAGCTCCCCACGTTGGGGGTGCTTGCGGTGGGGGCGTAAAACCGTGCCAAATAGCATCAATGCCACACCACCGCCAGCGACCACCAACACTGAAGTTGTGGCGTGTTAATGTGAAAATATTGGACCGAAACGTAAAACATAAAAAGAATAACTAAGTCGATCCAAGACCCGTTCGTTGCAACGAGCCTGACAAACGGGGAAAAAATATACTTAAAAGCGTTGAACCATACACGCGCGTTCCACCGTGTTGGCTCGCAAAATTTAGAATGAAACGTAAAAACGTTGAACAATACACACGCATGTTGCGCTTTAACTCGCAAAATCTGGAACGAATTGTGAAAGATGAAAAGTATAGGAAACCAAAGTAATGAGTTAAATTACAAAGATGAAAAGTTTTGGTTAAAAGTCAAAAAAAATTTTGAGGAACTGTCTAAGCATGACTTACGGGTGTAAACGAGCCGCGCGGAGCCCAAGCCCGAGCCCGACTAGGCTCGAGCTTAGCTCGTCATGTTTTTATGAAGCTCGAGCTCGACTCGCAAGTAAAGCCTAAAGCTCGAGCTCGGTTCGAGCTATTTTGAGAACAACCTCAAACGAGCTAAAAGCTGGGCTTGAGCTTGCATCATTATCGCTTAAATGAGCCAAAGCTTGGCTCGAGCTCGGGCCACCCATGTTATGATCATTATTATTTATATTTATATATATTAAAAAAACTAAAACTTTGTTTGGGCTGTATATCAAGCTCGAGCTCGATTACTGAACGAGCTCTAATTCAGGCTCGAGCTCGGGCTCATTAAAGCTCAACTCGTTCGAGATTTTAACTGATCCGATCATGAGTAGCTCTCGAGTCTTTGTACTTGTTTACACCCCTAAGCATGAGGTAATTATGCATAAAAAAAACTTGTAAGTTAATACTATGTAAATATCTCTGCATGCATGCATACTTTGTGACTTATGAACCTGGATGAACAGGGTACTGGTGGCAATCAGACTAGTAACACAATTCTTCTTTCTATCATGGAGATTACGAAACCCTAATTTGGATGCAATGTGGTTATGGGGAGTTTCAATCTCATGCGAGATTTGGTTCGCCATCTCGTGGTTGCTGGATCAACTGCCAAAGCTAAATCCAATAAACCGAGCAACGGATTTGGTTGCCCTCAAGGATAAGTTCGAGAGTACCGGTCGCTCTGATCTCCCAGGAGTAGATGTATTCATCTCCACCGCGGACCCTGATAAGGAGCCACCCTTAGTTACCGCCAACACCATTTTGTCTATCCTTGCCGTTGAATATCCTATCGAAAAGATCTCCATCTACATCTCTGATGACGGTGGTGCCATTTTGACGTTCGAGGCAATGGCCGAGGCCGTCAGTTTTGGTAATGTATGTCGAATACTATCATTACCCTTACCACCTATGATCTAACCCGCTTTGACCCGTTATCCAACTTGCCCAAGTTAACGCGGGTAACATGGTAGTGGGACTCTGGGAGGGTTAGATAATGGGTACTTGACCAGAAACACTATTTGTCAATCTTTTTAACTTTAAAAAAGACATTGCGTTATTTCTTCGTCGGTTCCAAGTATCAAAAATACACTTTCGTAACCTTCGATCCGTTCAACTTAGTACACTTGTTTTCTAGATAAAACACTAAAACATAACTAGGTAAAGGTTGGCATCTCTAGTTATTTAATGAGTTGTGTTAAATGTACACTACCTCAACCTTTTAGGTTGTCAAATCACTAATATTATTCTTTTCCACATTGAAAAGAATCATCTTGATTTGACGTTTTCAAAAGGGGGGGGGGGGGGGTACGATAAAAAAGAGCTAGAGGGTGGTACGTTTAGCCACACCTGTTTAACAATATATACTGACAAGATTGTTTAACCAGTACTGAAAATGCAGTTATGGGTACCCTTTTGCCGAAAACACAACATTGAACCGAGAAACCCGGAGAGTTATTTCACACAGAAAACAGACCCAACCAAGAACAAGAAACGGCCTGATTTCGTGAACGATCATCGTTGGATCAAGAGAGAGTATGACGAATTCAAGGTCAGGATCAACGGTCTTCCAGATGTCATAAGGAAACGTTGCGAAAAGTATGATCGCAGGGAAAACACGAAGGACAAAAACCTATCTAGACAAAAGAGCGATAGCTCAGCTTTGGCTGAGACCGTTCAGAATTCAAAGGCAACTTGGATGGCAGACGGTACACATTGGCCCGGTACATGGTTGAACCATGTAGCTGATCACAAAAAGGGTGATCATGCCGGGATCATACAGGTAAACTGCTTTTGAGTTCATAGCAATAGAGGTGTCATTGTGTCAAAATGGTGGGTCGTACCGGTCAAAGCGCTTTCGGGTTAAAAGGTTGACGCAAGTTGGGTCTATTTGGGTCGACTTATGTATAAAACATATTCTTTAGGCGACTTTCAACCTGTTTGACCCATTTCACTTCAAACTATTTTTTTAATTGTCCCATTTAAAATAGTGCATAACCTTATATGGGTCGTTTGTGGGTTGACAAGTTCAACCCGAACCCAAAAATGTTCGACGAACTGGAAAATGACCCAACCCCGAAAAACGTATGATGCATATGAACCCAAACACCGAACACGACCCTTCAACCCGATTTTTTTATTTTTTGTATTTTTTTCGAAAAATAGTATATTAAAATTAAAATTATACTACAAAAACACAAATGTGTATACTACAATTACATTATAAAATTTAATCACTGTATCTATTTTTAAGTTATAATTATGGCATAAAACACCCACCCGATTTAATTTATGACACAAAACAAATTGTAAAAAAACAAAATATAATATAAATGGGTCAACCCGTCAACCCGATCAGGTTGACACAAACCCAACCCATTTAGCTAAAGAGGTTCGCGGGTTCAACCTGAAACTGACCCAAACCCGCGAACTTCGTGTTAGGTTCGAGTCGTGTTTTCGGATCGTGTTAGAAATTCACACCTCTAACCTGAATCAACCCATTAGTTGGGTCGAGTTGAGCTAAACCCAAAACACTATAAGCAAGTGTGTCAGGTATGATTTAAAAAGAAAAAAACATATTATTTCAATTTAAGAGGTTTCATACATTAAGTAAACTCTTTGGGCGACTTCAACCCGTATGGCTCATTTGACACATTTCCTTTTAAGCTATTTTGTATTGACCGGTTTGAGATAAAATATTATAAATGAGTAAAAATTTCCACCTTTAAATGTTTAAATAGTATGAATACAGTTGATGAGCAAGGTACCGGAAACTGGACCTGTAATGGGCACAGAAGATGAAGGAAAGCTAGATTTCACAGACGTTGACGTTCGACTTCCTATGTTCGTATATGTCTCACGTGAGAAACGTCCTGGTTATGACCATGAGAAGAAGGCTGGAGCCATGAACTCATTGGTTAGAGCATCGGCTATACTCTCGAATGGACCTTTTATTCTTAACTTGGATTGTGATCATTAGTTATATAACTCCATGGCTATAAGGGAAGGTATGTGCTTCATGATGGATCGTGGTGGTGATCGCATTTGTTTCATACAGTTTCCACAAAAATTCGAAGGCATCGATCCTTCTGATAGATATGCTAACCACAACACTGTCTTCTTTGATGGTGTGTTTTTTTTCCTTTTAGTGAGATTTGAACCTAGTTATTTATAGTGAATAGCGGACAATAGAGACAAGCTACCTATAGCGGCCGCTATTTTATGTTTAGCGACACACTAGGAGAAAATTTTAGAAATATTATACGTATATTATATCCAAATGAGCTGTTTGATAAGCTGTTTTTTATATATATGCTTAACAAAAAACCTAATATCCTGATTTCTATACCTATAAAATCCCGCTATTTATATTAAAGCAGAAAAAGAAACAAAAAAAAAGTCTAAAATCCCGTTCTTTGGCTGCTATGGAAGCGTCAAAATCAAATAGCGACACCAAGTGCTACGCCATGCTATTCGCTATAGCGCTTGCTATGAGCGCTCTTAATAACTATGGCTTTGAATAAACTTTAGCATTCTAGCAGAAATTTTAGCTTCCATGTGACAGCCAATATATAAAGCATGTTTTTTGTCATAAAACAGGGAATATGAGAGCTCTAGATGGGCTACAAGGTCCAGTGTATGTAGGAACTGGGACGATGTTCAGACGGTATGCACTCTACGGTTTTAGTCCACCACGAGCCACCGAATACAGTGGGATCGTCGGGCAGAGAAAGAAACCTGCCGCCACACTCTCGCCAAGCATCTCATTGCAGGCTGTGCGTAATCAAAATGATGACCTTGAAAGTGCGTCCCGGAACGAAGACCATCCTGATTTAAACCTCCCAAAAAAATTTGGGAATTCAACCATGTTTGTTGACTCTATAGCAGTCGCTGAGTTTCAAGGGCGGCCACTTGCTGACCACGTGTCGGTCAAGAATGGCCGCCCTGCTGGAGCACTCCTTGCCTCACGCCCTCCACTTGATGCACCCACCGTTGCCGAGGCTATTGGAGTTATTTCTTGTTGGTAACTTTTCTTTCGCGAAATAGTCAAATTCCAGTTTAAGGTAACCAACTTATTTTACCCTGAAACAAGTTGGTTACCTGAAATTAGGGGTGCAAACGAGCCGAGCCCGAGCCCGAACTTGTCCAGGCTCGAGCTTGAGCTCAATTAACTTATGAGAGCTCGAGCTCAGCTCGTTGGAAGTTTTCCAAGCTCGAGCTCGGCTCGGCTAGTTTATTATCTATTAATTAATATAGTAAATAAAAATAATATAAATAATAGACTCGTTTAGGCTCGTGAACTCGATAATGAAGCTCGGGCTCGTTTACTAAACAAGCTTAGTTTAGGTTTGAGCTCGGCTCGTAAACAAGTTTAACTTAGCACTGCTTGGCTTGTTTACTTGACACCATTAAATCAGGGGTAAATGTTATTATATATTAATAATAAAAACTAATATTACACTAAGGCTCGAGAGCCTGACGAGCTTCCCATGCCAGGCTCGTGCTCAGGCTTGATAAATAAACGAGCTTTATTTTAGGCTCAAGCTCGGCTCGTTTCGAGCTTTTTCTCTAGCAGCTCGTTTGCACCCCTACCTGAAACGGAACAAAATTTGACACCTTTTTCTGCAGTTATACCAAAATCTTTGAACTATATGCATTTTGCAAACAGGTATGAAGAAAATACTGAATGGGGAGAAAGGATAGGGTGGATCTATGGATCAGTGACGGAAGATGTGGTGACCGGTTACAGAATGCACAACCGTGGCTGGCAATCAATCTACTGCATAACAAAACGTGATGCATTTCGTGGAACCGCACCCATCAATTTGACTGACCGGTTGCACCAAGTGCTGCGGTGGGCCACGGGTTCAGTGGAAATATTTTTCTCTAAAAACAACGCGTTTTTAGCAAGCTCGCGTCTAAAGTTCCTACAACGCATAGCATACTTAAACGTGGGTATATACCCTTTCACATCTATATTCCTTGTTGCGTATTTATTCCTCCCGGCACTTTGCATGTTCACAGGACAATTTATCGTCCCAAATATCGACGCAACATTTCTCACGTATTTACTGGTTATGACAATCACACTTTGTTTGATATCTTTACTTGAAGTGAAGTGGTGGGAATAGCGCTTGAGGAATGGTGGAGAAACGAGCAGTTTTGGGCGATTGGTGGGTCGAGTGCGCATCTTGCGGCAGTGATCCAAGGGCTGTTAAAGGTGACAGCTGGAATCGAAATCTCGTTCACTTTGACTTCCAAGTCGGCAGCTGAAGATGATGATGACATTTACGCTGATCTGTATGTGGTTAAATGGTCTAGTCTTTTCGTAATGCCACTGACTATTTGCATCACGAATATCGTAGCGCTTATTATGGGAACTGCAAGGACTCTTTTTAGTGTGATTCCGCATTGGAATAAGCTTGTTGGTGGAGCGTTTTTTAGCTTTTGGGTTTTGGCTCCTATGTATCCGTTCATGAAAGGGCTCATGGGTAGAAAAGGGAAAGTGACGACGATTATTTATGTTTGGGCTGGGATTCTGTCGATTACTGTTTCTTTGCTTTGGATTTCTCTCAGTCCGCCAGATGACACTACTGCTAAAATCTAGTGTTTGTTTTTTCTACTAGTACAGATAATGTTTTAACCTTATTAGATCGCGGGCAATGTGCATCACTCTATGTTTGCAGCAGGTGTTTTACTCAAGGTTTAGGAATTTAATCTTACGATAAGATACAGGTAAAGATTTCGAAGATCAAGAACTCGACGAAGAGCAATAACAAGATCTATCACGTCCCCCAATATGATATGAACTTTGCAGCATTGATACAATGTTGCATATGTACGTATATGGATCACATCATCAGGTGTGTGTGTAAGGATAGCATAAATACTTATATATTTTTTGTTTCAAGTGTGTTAACATGAGACACTTACATAACCTCACTTTCTTTCTAACCTTTAACCTTTATTATACATATAATATATATATATATTAATATATATATATATATATATATGGGAATGTTCATTTAAGAAGAAATTTAATGTGAGAAGAAAAAGAAGAAAGGACATAATGGTAAAACATTAAATAGTTTATAACTCCTCTTATTAATTATGTTATCTCTCATTAAGAAATAAAAACATTTTATCTACACATTTCAAAATTTATCCTACATATGTCTCATATTTACCGGAATTTACCCTACACACATGTAAATTTACCATACACATTTCAAAATTTATCCTATATGTACTAAAATTTATCCTACACATGTCGAAAATTGTCCTACACCATAAATTATTTTATCTTGAAAGAGTATATGAAAAATAATGAGTTACAAGTTTAATTAATTAGCTAATTAATGACAATTATAGATTTACCTATATGCCTTTTTTTCATAATATTAAATACACACATTAAATGAAGTAAATAGAGAATTTCTATTGGTTTAAAAGTTATTCTTTTTATTCTTACAAAATTTTTCTTCTCATTTGAAATTTCTAATATATATATATATATATATATATATAGTATTAGATGGTTGTTTCAATTCTCTACCGCAAACATGGCTCTTCTAGCCAAATGATGGTGAAAGCTCAAAATAAACAATCTTCACTTATGACCCAAGTTATTTCTTCAATTCCTCAAATAATTTAACCATGCTACATGGTATAGGGCGTCAACCCCCTTCCACCTTAGCAAAAAAATCACCATTACCCTCTCCCCCTTTCCATACCAGGGGTGCTATTGATGCCCAGCGATTACAACTTGTATTAGATTTAGGAGTGTAAAATATATAATAAAATTTGTGTTAGAAAGGCATCTTATTTGTTTGTTGATGCGATTGTAATGCTATCATAAATCATAATTGAAGCATGTGTACTTCACACTTACTACCACATGCGCATCTTGCTTTTTATTCTTTACAAAATCAAAACTATATTTATTTAATATTTAATTTAATTAATAATAAGTCACATGTAGATAGGTATCATCTTAGTGGAAAGGCTTATGAATTCACTCAAATTTCACAGCTTATCAAATTTATAGGTATCATTTTTTTATATTGTTTCTTTACAAAATAAACAGATGCTTTAGAATCTTACATGTTGCAAGGCTGGGAAACACGATGGATATCCCATGGACAAACGACGTGTTGATATATCTAAAACTCGTTCGGTCCAGCTGGTTATCTGCTATACTTAGCGCTAACACACCCCTACGATTGAAACGACATTCTAGCACTCATTTTATGATATAAAAAGATTGCATGACTTCAATTGGTCACCGACGGGAAACAAATGTGGATCGGCTAAATACCTTTTAACCAATGGATTCCAGGCTCGGTTTTATACATTCACAAATACCTTTTAACCAATGGAATCATCTAAAACGACATGTTAACCGGTGGGATCAGCTAAAACGTAGCTTGGACTGTGTACGAAGTTTCATCTCGGCACGTTTTGATATATCAAATATCACCTCAAACAAATAAAATTACCTATTTATCTACTTTATACTATAGTAATGATAAGATTTAATAAATCTTACCTCACCACTTATGTTCAAAAAGCACAACTTAGTGGGAGAAAAATGATTGCATTGTTCCCTACCAAAAATCTGATGCCACTCTCTATAACCAAATTTGGACTCATCATTCAATACTAAAACACACTTTTCTAGTTTCAAATTTCTCCAAATACCCTAAAACTTCTCTAAGCTTAATCGTTCATATCCTGGCTGCGTTGGCACATAATCGATGCACGTCTCGAGACTGGGCTCCTGTTATGCACCATCAAGCTCGAACAAAGGAACTCCAGGAGATAAAAGCAGCAACAGATCATATAACAAAAAACATCAACATGTGATCATCAAGGAAGATGAACATGTTCATCGAGGCAAGATCAACGGTGTTAAGATGTATGGAACCGATCATAGGGGAATACCAATCAAGAGTAATTTCAAAAAAGCTTTAGTACAAGAAGATGCTAATCAGATTAGTTCGGGAATAAGAAAAGTTACCTGGTCGGATGCTCATGGCAAAAGCATCGCTCATGTTCAAGAATTCGAGCCCAGGTAAACATAAAAGCAAATATTTGTTTATCTTTTCGTTTTTCGGCTTTTGGAATTCATCAAGATTCAAGATTCAAACTAAAGTTTTGATCTTTGTTTAATTGATAGTGTGTCGGATGACGGAGAGCTAGGGGTTGTACGCAGTTCATGTGTATGTTCTATACTTTAACTGGGATGTCTGTTGACTTTTTTCAAGTCAAAGCAGATTTCTAAACACTAAACTCTAATTGTATATGCTCCATTGACAATATGTGTTCTTGATCAACTAGTAGAATGTCAAGAAAGATTTTGATAGAAAGTTGTGGAAGCGTAAGCGTTGACCACAAAGTCAAACAGTAAAATTCCACAACGATTTTGACTATGATTTTGACTTTTGTAAGTCAACACGGATTTCTTAACTCCAATTGTGTATACTCTCTTGACTTCTTGCGCAGTCGTAAAATGTCAAGAAAAGAAATTCAATAAGCATTGACCACAAAGTCAAACAATCAAACTCAACAACGGTTAAGAAGCAATTCAAGAATCACAATTTCAACTTTTTTATACCCCCCACAATGATTTACTGGAGTCTCAACCTAACAACGTACTTGAGAGCAAAGCGGCTCCAAATTTCGTTCTTAAAACTAGCGCAAATTAGTGAAGATTTCAATAAAACTAATCTTACCGACTTGGTATACCCGTCAAACACCTTCCAATTCATTCTTTGACTACTGATTTTGACTTTGACTTTTTCCTTTCTTTGATTTGTTCTTCTCCTGCATCTTCTTCTTCTTCGCTTCAGCGCTAATCCACGTGTAGTCGGCAGGAATTGCGAACGGGTCGGGAAAAGTTTCGATCCGGCTGCTTGAAGCGTTGGATGCTGAGTTGGCACGGTGATATGGAGTTTTGATCCATTGAAACCAAGATGAAGATGGTGCGGACTGATTTGTAGCTGATGGGCTATCATTATCACCGTTTGTTGGACTTGAAGGTGGGGTTGTGAATTCATCCAATGGTTGTAGTTCTTCGAACTTTGTGAACGTAACCAACACCCGTATGGTCGGGATCACTGGAATGGCAGCCTGAAACCGTATTATCGCACGAAAATGAATTAATAGAGTAATAGGTGAACGATGTTTTACAAGTAAATAATACGTAAGCACACTTCTAGATCACGAATGAAATCAGTTTGCTGCAGAAAACAGATTTTTGTTTTCCAAAAGATATACTGTGTTAGGGGGGGGATCCTGAGAGAACCACAAGTTAGTTGATAACTTGAGAGAACCACTATCAACAAGTAATTTGTTTCAACATTTTTTTACTAAAAGGTTATTGTTGTAAGATTTAAAAAAAACAAAAAAATATATATTTAGCTAGTCGATATACATACATGTAGCATTCAAATATACACATATGTAGATATATATACATATATATATACACACATATATATATGTAGTTTACGATGTACGTACATGTAACCTGTCGATCTACATATTTTTTAAAAATTTATTTGGTTGATAGTGGTTCTCTCGGTTCGCAAATCTCCCTTTGGTTCTCACTTCTCATTATATCTAACTCCTTTGGTTCTCATTATATTTTCAGTAAAGATAAGTATAAATAAAAGTAAGAAAAATAATTTAAAAATTTGTTTGGTTAATAGTGGTTCTCTCGGTTCGCAAATCTCCCTTTGGTTCTCATTATATCTGACATGACATTCCGGTAAATCTGTTTGATGAAACCATTTTGATGAATGCATTTTCAAATACACTGCTTGTGGCAGAATAGTAAATTTGTGAGCCTTTAAAAATATAAAGATGTTGAACCCACATCAAAATAAACCATGCTACAAGTGTTACGAGTCATGTTTATGCACAAAAACAACTTTAAGTTACAAAGAGTTTTTTCAAACGAATTAAAAAAAAGTACCTTAACAGGAAATGTGCCCATTGGAAGTTTTGTAGTAAGCAGATCTCTTAACCGTCTTATCGCCTTGACTTTATTCGCTAAAATATCAAGCAACGGCAAGAGCTCTTCGGTCCTCAACGGGAAATTCGGTGCAAGCCAAAGAACGGGCCTCAACCCTTTTTTATACTCATTTTCACGGGCCCCATCTTTTCGTTTATTCGCGCTCGAAAGTGTAGACGAAGACGGCTTCAAATCTTTCGCTTTCCGGTTTTCATTTTCTTTCAGAGTAATCTCCAGTGAATGCCTACCCGGATGAATATGACTTTGACTTTGACTTTGACTTGACTTGGGATGGAGAGTCACCAAGGAGATCGCTAACCTTCTCGTCTAAACATAACGAACCACGAGGTGGGACTGGTGCACACGCACCCTTTCGACCCCTTTCGTGTTTGTTGTTATTATTATTATTATCACGTTTTCTCCATCCATCAAACCACCCTTTTTTGTCTTTTTCATGCTTACTCTCGCCGTTTTTGTAGCTAGGTGTTTCCTCAATCACGATAGGGATATCTCTTTGTTCGTAACAACTATGTCGATGCCCGATTATCCCACTATTTCCATCGTTATTTTCATGGGCTAGATCAGCAGAATCTAACTTTAACGCAGCTTCAAGTTGTTTTCGTTCTTCGTCTGTTAAAATATCGTTAAGCTCTTCACTTTCTGTTTCGTTTTCGTTACACGATGAAAAAAACTCGTCGTCTGACATGGCACCCGGGACCCGCCTGGATTTTATACTCACAACGATGTTATGCATATCGTACACTTTACATTTCCACGAACCGACGGTTTCGGTTTTCTCTTGTCGTCTCCATGTAATTTGCGGTAAAAGAACCGCTTGTGTGACGTCAATCCCGGGCCGGAAAATATTCGTCTGCGACATCGCTTGGACTTCCTGCTGCACCTCCTCATCAGAAGCCGGTGCACCAGCGCCATCTAAAGCGTTCATCACTTCTTTGTTTTTGTGCGAGATCATACACAACGACCCGCTTGGAACTTTACCATCTTCCGATCCATCACCGAGAAACAAAACCGTTTGATCCGCCCGTTGGATTCTAAACCCGTCAAACCCAGCTAACGTCATATCCGCCCGCAAATTCGCACCGCGTTTCCATATCTTGTAAGTATCCGATGGTGCGATTCGGGAAATAAACGGAATAACCGAGCTTTCAAACTGAAAAGTAATCTCCATGTAAAAATCCCGCATTCGTCTCATCGTTCCCACTAACCGAGGTAACCTTCTACACCATTTCCCCAACGCGATCGGTTGATAATGTCGAACAATAGTTTTCGCAATCGTTTCTTCGCGGTTACATATCGCTTCTTGCAACGCACTCCACCCCTGCTCGTTCTGCAAACTCCAATCCGCACCAGCAAGCATGAGCATTTCCGTAGCGGTGACATCACCGAGCTTGACCGCTAGGTGTAGCGGGTGTCACGGTTAACAACATCACGCCGGTCAATCACCGCAGAAATCGCTTCGGCTTTCGCTTCCTCAGCAAGCGAAACGGACTCGTTGTGAATCTCCGACGGTCGCAGAGGCGTGGCAGACCCGCGATAATTTTTCGCAACGCGGTGTAGTCTCTTGTTACTACAGCTTTATGTGTAGGACTGTGTGAGTATTTTCTAACGTCAATTGCAGCCATCACTAACCTAAAATAGAAACCCTAATCAGCCGTAAAAAATTGGATCCCAAATCTCAAAATAATCATTTCAATCCATGAAATTATACCTAAACAACTAAATTAAACAGCAAAATAACAAACAGAAACTTACAAAAGGTTTTCAAAAATGCAGAAATCTGACCTTATAATTATGAAGAGTGTTGAGCCCCCACCACAATAACCGAAATATTATACTACAAGACCCTTGTGATCCAATCCAAATCAGACAACCAGCAAAACATACATGTGGGGAGGTGGGGTTTGAAAAAAATATAATATTTTGTAAAAAAAAATAAATATTTGTAGAAATAAGAGGAGATCTTACGAGGGTTTTGGGAATCTTGGAGTCAGATGCTACAAAGCTTAAATCTTTATGCCATTGAAGTGAAAGAAAGCATAAAGATTAAAGCTTCAATGGAGATTTTTAATTTTTACAGGTGGGAAGAACAAGAAGAGGACTATGATAAGGGTAACATTTTGGTTGAGCTTTGAGTTTGGGGGAAGAGGCAAAGGTCTCGTTTTTGTTTTTATTTTTATTTTATTTTTTTCTGGTTTATTTATGGAGTAATAAGAACACGGAATGAGTCTTGTTTGGAGAGAGAGAGAGAGAGAACCCTATTCATGTCATAAATTGACAAGCTTATAAATATTGTCACTCAACTTTCATTCTTTACACAATTGAACCTCTAATCCTAACAAAAGCTAATGTCACCAAAAGTCGATACGGGTTAGCCTACTTCGCAGATACACGTGTCTTTTAAAAATAAAGTCTCAGTTTTAAATTCGGAAAAGGGTGTAATTTAGGATAACTGAAGCCGAAACCGAGCTGACTAGACTCGAGCTCGGCTTGTATGTAGTTTTTCAAGCTCAGGCTGGCTCGTTTATTATTTATTAAGTAATTTATATTAATTATAATTATTATTTATATATAATTTAGTCATTTTTCATAATTTTAGAAAATTAGTAATTATTATTATTTAAATATATATATATTAAAAAAATTATATAAACAGTACGCTCGTATAGGCTTACGGGCCGACTTGAGCTCGATAAGCGAAGCTCGGGCTCAGACTCGTTTACTAAACGAGCGTGTTTTTAAGATCAGGTTAAGGCTCGGGCTCGAGCTCGTTTAAGCTCACCTTGTTTGAGCTTTTTTTAGTCAAACTCGAGTAGCTCGGCTCGTTTTCACCCTAATTAGAAGTAACATTTGTTGTTTAAAAGAATGACACCAAAGGAAACGTTTGTTTGCTTAAAGATTTTAACTCCCTCTTTCTGTTTTTTTAACAAAAGGCGACATGGATGTTTGGTCAACCAATCTAACAATCTCAAATGTTGATAGTGTAATTGCAAAAGGGGTCTTATGACTTGTGTTTCAATATGGTGTTTTATTTTGTATAGAGGATTTTGATCTTATTCATAAATGTATAGATATCTACTAGTTTTCCTATTAAAATAAAAGATACTTTCTTATTTAAATAAAAGATACTAATATTTCTATTTGAAAGACATGAAGTTAATAGTACGAAAGTTAAACAAAAGATTAAAGTAAGTAATAAGTTAACCATTATTATAACACCTACTATAAGAAAGTAACGAGTACATCATACATCTTTCAAGACTACAAATGTTAATAATTATAAAGCTTAATGTTTTAATATAAAGAACTTTTTTTCTTTATAAGCTCTTTGACTGTAAAATCATATTTTTGATCTTGTCAATACAATTGATACCATACTTTTCTTATGTACCGGCAGGGCGGACCTAGAGTGATAGAAGGGGTAACCTACGTTGTCCCTTGACGTCGACGGTAGTGTAAATTTTGGAAAAATTTAACGTTTTTTTCGATTTCGTTACCCCTTTTCATTGAAGCGTAACCCCTACGCGTATTTTCTAGATCCGTCATTGTGTACCGGTGAATTTGCGGTATCCTTTCAATAGCTTGCTAGCAAAATAAGTACAAATAAAGTATAGCTTGTGTTGAGCGTGTGAAATTCAATCAAGTTAAAAGGCATTGATAGCATACTTGGTGTGTGTTTGTAATCCAGAAATTGTGTCAAAAGTATTAAAGATGAAAGTTTAGTGAAGAAGGTGAAAATTATGAGGAGGTGGAAACACGGCAAAGGAAAGTGGTGCATGTGAGAAGGGAAAGATGAAACTTTGCTTTCTTAATATGATGTGTTGATTGGTCAGAATTTTCATATTCCAACATAAATTATTAATTAATTAATTATTCAATTTAATGAGTTGAGTATTATTGGGTGGCTACAGGTGGCAGACCCAGATAGGTATCGCCTCACTTGAACCGACCCGACCGACGGTTCAATTTTATTATAATAAAGTGGGGATGGTTTATTACACAAATACACGTATGTGTATAATACAAACTTTCATTATCCTCTACGTTAATAAATTAACTCATTAATGGGATTGTGGTTCATATGGAAAGTCAAAATCTTTAAACACCATAGAAATAAAAGGTTTAGGGTTAAAGTTTCACAGACAACAAAAAATAAAAGAAATTTGTGATAAAAAAAATGATGGGTTAACTAAAGATTTATATTCTATATTTTAATCAACGCAGAAGGCATAACTTGAATAATACCATATTTTGTATTTGTAACACTTTATTTTTTACATCTAAATAACACTTATTTTTGTGGGGCATAGCTTACCAAGAGTAAAGTGGGCGACCGCACTTGAACTTTCCCGAGACTTAAAAATTATTAAAAAATATATATTGTATATAATTTTATTTAAAATAAAAAAAACCCATAAATTTAAAACTTAATTATACTTAGAATTCAATATGATTTTTAAATCTATTCTTTTCTTTAACCAACTAATCAATTATAATCCAATTGAAATCTGTCCAGTGTTTGGGAGAGAAGTTTAGTCTATCTCCTCGTCAAAAAGCTGTGTTTGATTGTCTCCGGACACCTCATTCTCAGGATTTTCTGACAGTTATCCCCATTGAAGGACTAGGCCAACACATGTCAGCAGTGGAATACCGGGCAATTCTTAAGTACCGGCTAATGATCCCTCTGTTTTCAGCTGATGAGCCCTGTCCAGTTTGTCGCAAGGCTTATTTAGATACATTTGGCGAACATGCGGTCCATTGTAAGGAGTTACCTGGTTTTAAATACCGACATGATTTGGTAAGGGATATTCTCTATGATGTTCTAAAGCGGGCAGGGATTTCAGCGAAAAAGGAGGCTCCGGAGAACTTTCTGACGGATCCGCTCGATGGGAGGTCTACTCTTCGGCCAGCTGATATTCTTGTGTTTGGGTGGGCTAGGGGAAAACACGCTTGTGTGGACCTTACAGGAGTGTCCCCTCTTGTTGGACTCAGGGATAATGGGTTTGTTGCTGGCCAGGCTGCGTTAAGGCGAAATCAGGCAAGGTCGCTAAACACGAGAAGGCTTGTTTAGAGAATCAACACGTGTTTATCCCATTCGCTTTTGATACATTTGGGTCCCTAGCCCCAGAGGCTGTGGAATTTCTAAACAGGGTCCAACAGGTTGTGAATAGTAATCTTTCAACCTTTAAGGGCCGTTTCATCTTTAGTAGGATTGGTTTTGCAATTCAAAAGGGGGTTGCGGCGCAGCTTGTTGTCCGTTTACCTGTCACTTGTTTGTAATTTGTTACTTTGGTATAGGGGTTAAAATGTAATAAACGAAAATCAGGTTGTTATTTTCTGTTAGCACCAGTATAAATTAGGGTTTTTCGATTCAGTTTGTAATCTTGTAATTCATTCGATAAAATCAGTAGCAATCGTTGGTTGAAAAAAAAAAAATTTAACCCAATCAGATAACAAAAACCTCTTTTGAACAGTATAGGCAAAGGTGAATGGCCAAGACTGTAACATTCGTCAAAAACGGATTTTACCAAACCCGCTCCATTTAAAAATCAAATATTTATTCGAAGTTCGTCGCAAAATTTTTTTTTAGTTGTATTATCTAATTTGATAATTATTGTTAATGAATAATTAAGACGAAAATAATAACAATAATAATAATTAATAAAGTAATTTAGTTTTAATATAAAAATATATATATTTATATATACAAAAAAAAATAAAAATTTAACTTAGTTAATAATTCAAGGGGCTAAATATGTAATTCTATCAAACTAAGTTCAGGGGCTTTTATGCTATTTTCAAAAACTTGACCTCAACAAAAGGAGTAAAAAAACAGGCAGCGCCCGGACTCGAACCCAGGTCACCCCGCTTCCGTCACACACGCATAAACCAGTCGGCGGCCAAGCCTCATTCGGTTTATTGTCAATCCATTAATATATGTATACACGTTTAATATTGACGGAGATTTCAAAAATGCCGCCCAAAAGAACTTCACGCGTAACAGCCTGTAATCTTTCCTTTTTCGCGAATCCTAATTGACCGGGACGTGTATTAGTGATTCATTTCCATGTTTACGCCAATCAAGAACCATCCCTTAAACCCGACTCGATACGTTCTCGCGGAACCATATAAATACCGAGCCATCACCTCGTTCACCTCACACCTCTCACATACGCTCTCTGCTTCGATCAAGTCGCCGGAAGACGAGGAGTTCGCCGGAAGCTTGTGGAACACCGGAGTGTCACCGGGGAAGATAACCGTCATCGCCGGAGGTTTCACCGGAGACCCACGAACTCGCGGAGAAGACCAAGACTCCCTGGAGACCCGACGAGTCGCCAATAAACCGGTATATCACGTTTTTTTTTTTTTGTTTCTCTGTAATTCTTTCTATATCAAACGTTAGTATATCCATACATATATGCACATAACTATGAAACCTGTAATTAAAAACAAAGAAGATGGCGGACTGGTTTATAATATAAGTATATATAAAAACTATAGTCCACCATCAAACTGGGCGGTAGCGCAGTGGTGTGGGTGCTGTTGGTTAACCCAAGGGACCCGAGTTCGAGCCCCTGTGTTTCCGAATTACTCGCTGTATGTCAGTTTGCTGTTACAGGCCATGTTTGGGCCGGCCCGGTTTGGGCCTAAATTTTTATTTTTATTTTTGGATTGGGCTGAGAAAGACTTGGGCCAGGCTATTTAATTTGGGCCTAACCAGTATTTCTTTAATGTATTCATATTAATCTAGTATTATTTTTTTTAAAGATAAAATCTGCATATTGTTGTAATTTGTAAAATCAATAACATTATTATTATTATTATCACTTATTATTTATATAAATCAAGTAAGTATTTACATCCAAGGATTTTTTTATTATTTTTGACCTATCCTTATTAATAATATTGGTATTAAAACAATTAATCGCATCATCACCAATTAATATATTTACCCATCATCGCTATTATTCAAAGCACCTCCTACTTAATAAACCCGCTAAACTATAAACAATACGATACCATCCTTAAATCATAACACGTTCTTGTATTATCTTCTAGGATAAACGTATTCGTTTGATCTATCGACTTTACTCGTGCGAATTCCAAGAAACGTAAACGCAACCTAAGGTGAGTGAATTCTTACAAATTCCCCTTTTTTATTCATGTTTTGGGGTGTATCATGTGTCGCTTAAACTAATTCTCTTATGCAAACTCGTGCTATACCATTATATGATCTAAACTAGAATGTAACTATTGTTGGTTGTGATGTATTACATATTGTCAAAGTTGTATGCAAATTATTTAGGCCCATCAGTTCCTCGTGGGAGACGAGTTGAACAACGCGTGCCTTAAAACTCATTCATTAGGCCCATCAGTTCGTAGAACAACGCGTGCCTCAAAACTCATTCATTAGGCCCATCAGTTCGTAAGAACAACGCGTGCCTCAAAACTCATTCATTAGGCCCATCAGTTCGTAGAACAACGCGTGCCTCAAAACTCATTCATTAGGCCCATCAGTTCCTCATGGAAGACGAGTCGAACAACGCGTGCCTCAAAACAATCATTTGATGTATGTGTGTGAAATATTCAATATTGTTTGTTGTGTGAATAAATTTACATCTACATTTACTCATATGTGGTTATGCACATTATTTATAATCAATTGGATAAACTTGTTCAAATGTTTTCCATAGGATTCACTCGCCAACTTTTTGTTGATCCAAAAACCCTTTTACACATGATACAGGTGAACAGGTTGAAGCAAGGAAAACATAGGAAATGCCTTAGAAGAGAACAAAGAAGCTTAGATTGATAGTTAGAGCATGTTGTAACATTTATTGTAAATTACCATTAAATTGTATTAATGAATATGAAACGTATAATAAATGCCATGAGCTTTGATGATAACCCAATCATGCCCCGATCACCTTTTCCGCTGCGGGTCGGGGTGTGACAAAGACCGATCGGTGATTACACTCTCAATGGCCTATTTTAGGGGACCTTTTTAAAGCCGCATAGATCCATCAGTTTCTTAGAGATGGTCGTGAGTAAGAGCAAACACCATACCATTAAATTACGACCAGTTTATCCTTTATATTTACGTATATATACAATATTCCTTACATGTTGGCCTATTGTATCATTTTAAAAATCCACATAGAGGGTTAGAGTAAAATAAAAAATCATGTGAGTTGTAATAACCGTGAGAACTCAGCCTTACAAAAGAGTTTTTAAAGAACAAAATCCTAAAAGATAATTTTCCAAAAAAATAGTTTTTGTTGATTCACACCACCGTAAAAAACCCTTACAGTGGGTGTAAATCCTAATGTCATCGGCTTTTTACAGCATTGTAAAAAGGTTGAAAACACTGCTTGAATTTTTTTTTTCAATTGTGTTTGTAACATTTTCATCTACATGTGTGTAAATGGTGGCAAAGCTCGCACAAGAAGTTAGAGTTCTCTAAGTTCTCACAATTTGAGGGGTTTTCTCTTCCTCTGAAGCCTAAATAATTTATAACTCTTTCCATTCATTATTCCTTCAGCAGAAAGTAGGTTTGTTTTGAAAGAGAATATATTATAAAAGAGTTATTAGTTTAGTTTAATTAACTAATTTAGATAAATACAATTAGTTAATTAATGCTATAAATTTACCCATATGTCATTACACTAACATTAAATTCACGTATTAAGTAGAGCATATCTATATGTTTAAACTTGTTCTTTTTATTCTTACACAATATTTTCTTCGCATCTGAACATTCATATCTACACACACACAAACACACGTATTATGGGGAGGATCATTTGAGAAGACACTTAATTAAGAAGAAAAAACAAGAAATGACATAATGGTAAAATTATAAATAATTTATAATTTTTTCATTAAGTAGACAAAAACACTTTATCTTATACACATATCAAAATTTATCCTACAAATATCAAAGTTTATCGTACATACAAACTACCCTACACGTTATCCAACACATGTCAAAATTTATATCCTACATATATTGAAATTTTTTCCTTCACCATAAATTAGGTTGTCTTGAAAAATTATATTTAAAAATTACAAGTTCAATTAGTTACCTAATTTAAAGGAATACAAGGAATTAATTAAAATTGCAATACAATAACATTAAATGCAAATATTAAATTAAATTGTCAATTTCTATTAGTTTAAAACTTATCATTTCTATTCTTACGAAAACTTTCTTCTCTTTCAAACTCTCCACTATATATATGCATTTGGGAGAATAAGTTTTAAAATACCCAAAAGTTAAGTACTTTGTTTAGTTTAATGCATAAGGTATAACCTTAAAATTATTAGTTACATTTATCCCTCTTATAGAAAAACTAACTAAAATCACAATTATTAACTGGTTATAACTTCTTCGTACGTTAATATTTTTTTTAAATTAAGAACAATCATTTTGTTCTCTTTCATTTGAAAATAATATTGTTATAGATTTTTTTAATTAAAAAAAGGATATGCTACATGATTTACAGCATAAAAGAAACAGTGTGTTTAACATGAAGAATACAATTAATTAATGGAATTTGGTTCTCTATTTATTATATAACATTTTATGCATATCATGAACAAGACACAAGTCCTAATTTACAGGAGCGAGAACAGTTTAAGGATGACCAGACATGATTCACATTAAATAAAAACCTTTATCCATTCTTATTCTTATTCTTATTATTATACGTTTGGGAAGGACAATTTAAGATAACAACAAAGTTAAATGGGTGCATGGTTTATGCTTGTGGTACGTTATTTATAGGTAGTTAAAAGATAAAACAATCTTTTTAAACAGTAATTATATTTTTGCACCTCATTTTTAATCAACTTTTAACTAATTTACAAATAGTTGCGCTTTTAACCTCCTTACCCACAAAGTTTTTTTAATCATTTTTTGTCATATCTTTTAAACTATTTTGTTTATAAAAAACTATTAAAATACAGTTGCGACATGTATATTTATGTCAACATTTTGATATAAGTTTTATTTGGTATCGCGGTGTGACTTGTAATGTACAAGTCATTAATGCACCCATGTACAACCTTGATTAACATAATCGCTACTTGTACATTTTAAATACATAAACGTTCTTAAGCACTTCCATATTTTAATGCAATTATTAGTTTTATTTTTATGTTTTTTGCTCTGTTGACTCAACCATTTGTAACGCCTCAAAACATGTATATTTTTTTATTCGTTATCGAGTTCTCTTGAGTTATGTCATGACATAAAATAAGTAGGTAGCTTGACTTAGTTAAAATGATTTTTAAGTAGAAAGAGGGAAGGAAAGTAAAAGGACTATGTGTGACATTCCTTGGAAATTATAAGGTGGTCAACAAAAAGAAATGGGGTCAAAATTCTGCATTTTAACAATATATGTGTGTGTCGATGCTAGAAAAAGGGAGGAGAACTCTCCCTTGTTCAACTAACTAAATCCAACCACATGGAGATCAAATCGGAGGTTGTAGCCTTGCATGAATGAAGAATTCTCTTCATTTAGACTTGCTAAACATGTGGTAAGTTGTAAATTGTGATCTGATGATTTTGTATGAAGTAGGGTTTATGATCAAAATATGAATTAGTATGAAAATAAACATGAAGGTGTGATAGAATCACCAAATAGAACTTAGATTATGCACGATTTCAAGTAATTTGATGTTTTGAAGTGAAACCCATTTGTGATGATGAATGATTCTTGTTCAACTTTGATGTATTATGTTGTATATGATTGATTGTTGTTAGTTAGATTGTGTATGATATGGAATTAATATGATTTTAGTTGTTATTGATGAATGAAAGCAAGAGGTAGGATATGAGCATGAAATACTTGTACATTGTGCCTTATTTGTGGTACACACACCAAGTGTTTGATGAAATGCCTAAGTGACAAATTTAGATGAAATTGTATGCAAGAACATGGCAACAAGAGTAGAATGTGATGATAATGAAATTGATGGTAAACTTACATAAAGAAGGTTGGTTTGATTGAATCCATATGGAGATTTTATTTGATTTCATATTGGATAAATGTATTCACTAGTGGCTTGCACTATATGCTTGAATGGTGATGCACACCATGTGTCGAACTAGTTGCTTGATGGTAATTTGGAAATGGATGTGTGTTAAATATATAGCATATGGAATTACTAATAAGGAATGATGTTATGATTATGTTAAATTGGCTAACTTTATATGTGTTTGTCAAATGTAGAATTATGAAAGCGTTGGTATTTGTAAAATTGGTTATCTATATATTAAATATAACTAAGTGATCATGTAGTTGATATGTCAACATGAGTATGAAATGCGTATGAAAATCATTGCTATGGTCCACCATATCAACATTAATGTATGTTCATAAGTTGGAAGTTATGTGCTAGAAGGTTGACTTCTGAAAGTCAACAAGGTATAAATAATAATGTTAGGCTTTTTGATTCAATTGTAAGAGTAGAGAAATCATATGATATGTACTAGATCATTATGTGTTTGTATGATGATAATTGACTTATGTGGGTATGGAACAAGGTGACAACTAGTCTATGTTTCATGCAAGCTAGTAATTGGCTATTGAATGTCAAAGCAACCTATGGATGGAAAATGAATATTAACATGAGTGACATGTGTACTAACAATGTTGTGGAAATAATGGTATGAAAGGATAGGAAATTTCATAAGCATGGACTTAAGCACGGAAGGCTAACGAGTCAAGAGGAGGCAAGGAAGCAAACACGGATACGGACGCTTAAGGTAAGTGATTCCCGAAGCCAATTTATTATTATTCAATGAAGTTTTGTATGTAAGAGGAAAGAGAATTATGAAAGAATGGATAAATAATGGTAGTACCTATGTAAGTAATGTCATAACAAGTTATTTATGGTTTAACTATGAATGAATACACTTATTGGGAGCAAACGGGTTAAACTTGAAATATGTTTATCACAAGGATTGAGTTATGAAATACTTCTTGGAAAGGATTAGAAATGATAATACAATGCCTTTTTATGTATTGGTTAACTTGTTAAAGGATTAAGTATTAAATACCAGAAAAAGAGGGCCGAAGGCCACAAAAAGGTGTAAAGTAATAAAAATGCCCAGCTCAGTTACGCGGCCGTATTGAGTTCTGACCCGGTTGGGTCAGTGTTTAATAAAAATGCCCAGCTCAATTACCCGGCCGTGTTGAGGTCTGACCCGGCAGAGTTAGTGTTCTATCCCAAATTTTTATATATGAGCAAGGTTGAGAGTTTATGTAACATCTGTCAAAAAACGGGTTTCTAAAACCCGCTTCGTTTATTAATCGAATAGTCAGTTATAATTTTCGTTGCGTATATATTGTCCATTTTAATTTTAAACAATACATAATTAATAAACATTTTAGAATTTAAAAACTATAATTAATAAATAGTAAAAACAAGTGAAGAAATAAATTAAAGGAAGCTGCCGGGTTTCGAACCCGGGTCAGCAAGTCCAACAAACAAACACTACACCACTCCGCCACATGAATCTTTTGTGTATATACTGAAACAATTAATACTTAAAATAAAACTCGAAATCAAATCCTGAGATCAGCGCGCCCAATCCGCAATCGCCGGAAATACCGACGATTTCGCAAATCACGACCGTTTTTCTTTGACTGAACGCGTGAAATAACTTCGACATCGGTTATAAAGATGTCTAATCCCTCAATACCAGTCATAACCGCCAGAGAAACATTGACCACGAATCAAGACCAAATTCGGACTCAATACATTCTGTTTCTTCTCTATAAATACTCACCCAAACCTCTGGTAACCTTTTCGCTCAAAATCGCACAATTTCTCGAGCTTTAGCACTCACCGGAGATATTCTGCATTCGCCGGACTTTCGCCGGAAAACCGAGACTTACACCAAATTGGTAAATTTCTCGACTCTTTCGTTTTCAATCCATTATTAGACAAGTAATAACATAAATCGTTCAACCAGAATCCGACTCAGACAACGTTGCCGGGAATTTCTGCACTCGCCGGAAAATCACTGGAAATTCCGAAGTCTCGCTGTGAATCGGTACAATCATCTAAACCCCCTGATATCCCTTGTTTAGTAACCAAATTTCACAACTCGTTGATCAAAACTGTTAATTGATTCACTCAGACGGAAGTAACAAATCAGAGCCGACGACTCGTGCCGGAATTCTGAAGAAAACATTCTGATCGGTACATTCGATTCCGTAACCCTCTCTATCCATTTTAATTCAATCAATTATATGATAGATGACCGATTTAAACAAGAACAGTCGGTCACCTTCGTTCTGTGTCTTTATAAATGAAGAAGACGAAGTCGAAATGTGTATAAGTATAATTAAAACGGAATGATTAACCGGGTTAGACACACAGTCCAGCGGTGGACTGTGTGCAAACATAAACGCACGTCACGAG
This sequence comes from Scalesia atractyloides, assembly GCA_947069175.1. NCBI lineage: Eukaryota > Viridiplantae > Streptophyta > Magnoliopsida > Asterales > Asteraceae > Scalesia > Scalesia atractyloides. Next base: position 91,372,606 of record CAMTDV010000001.1, read on the forward strand.
TTCGAATCATACAACGTACCGACTTTCAGAAATAAAATCAATATTTTTAGAACTGAATCAGAACAAGTCTTAGTATGTTTATAAGAGGAATATAATCCGTAAGATAAACAGATTAGACACACAGCCCAACTGGTTGGGCTGTGCGCATACGAACCGAAGGACCCGAGTTCGACTCCGGGTCCCTGCAAGCGGTTCGGCCATTTTAAATCATTTTAATATTAACCCAATAAAAATAACAATTAATTAGTATATATATAATTAAAACAGAGAATATTTCGGGTTAGACACGTAGCTCAGTTGGTAGAGCTGCGTGCACGCGTACGATGTAACATTTGTAAAAATCGGGTCTCCAAAACCCGCTCCGTTTTGTAATCAAGTACCAAGTTATAAAAGTGCATTAATTATTTATGGTTATTTTGAGTTAAAACGGTACATAATTAATAAATAAACTAAACTATAAAAATTATATTTGATAAAAAGTTAAAATTAAACGAATAAAAAATAATTGAAGCTGCCGGGACTCGAACCCGGGTCAGCCAAGGCTCTTTAACAACTTATCATTCATTCCCTAAACCACTCCGCCACAATGTGTTTTCTGTTAACTCTAGGAAAACAAATGAAACTTATACACAAACTCAGTTTAACCGATGATGCCATCTGAAAACCGGTAATTGGCAAACCAATCGTCAAATCGATTGTTTACCTCACAATTTCAGTTATAACCGATGCACGACGGTTTCTAATCAAGCTAGAATTGATTGAACTTAAAGCTTCATCATTTTCGGTATTTGAAACCGAAAGTTCATAAAGGTTCTGATTTAATTCAAGCTTTAGACCATTCTCACGATTCAGAACTATCTCAACAATACTCAAATTCCTTTTCGTCGCATTTTCAGACCATCTGAGCATCTAAAGCAGTTCGCCGGAATTCTCTGCAAAAGTCGCCGGAAAACCGTATTCAACACAAACCGGTAAAATACTTCTACTTTATGGCTTCAATCTATTGTTAGAACCTTACTAACATTAACCCATCGCTTAAAAATCAATCACAGACGACATTGCTGGACTTTCTGTGTTCGCCGGAAAAGTTCTGGAATTGCCGGAAACTTGTTAATTACCGGTATGCACATTCCAACGTACTGATAATCAATACTCACTAGTTCAATTTCATATCTAATCCCTTAAACCTGTTAATAGTTTCTCTCAACTGAAAGTTCAAAAACAGAGCCGACAAGTCTTCGCCGGACTCTCTGAAGAAGACAACCTGTTCGGTATCTTCTTTCCCAAACTGTTCGGTTTAATACATTCAAGCTAGACATCATGTTTATTAACTAGATTAATCACGAATCGGATGTTTGATTAAGGTCTGTGTTCGTAATGAAGAAGATGAATTCAGTAATGACATAAGAGTAATTAAAATCAGGATTATAAACGGGTTAGACACACAGTCCAGCGGTGGACTGTGTGCAAACAACAACTATACACGTCCCGAGTTCGATCCTTGCTACACGCACGCCTTGAGTAATAACATGCCTTTTTGATCAAGAACTAAACCGGGTTAAAACAGATAGTTGTTAAGTATAATAAAAACCAAGAATATAACCGGGTTAGACACACAGTCCAGCGGTGGACTGTGTGCAACATGAACTTCACGTCGCGCTTTCGAATCTTGTCATGAGCACCGGTCCAATTGAAATAAAACGTTTTTGCAAATAAAGGAATTTTCGGTTAATTAAAATAAGTGTATAAATATAATTAAAAACGAGTTTATAACGGGTTAGACACGTAGCTCAGTTGGTAGAGCTACGTGCACGCGAACGGAAGGTCGCCGGTTCGAATCCCACCCGGCGCAGAATTATCCGCTGACCGAACCGGTCAACGGTCAACGGTCAATACTAAAAAAATATATTTTTTTAAAATTTTTATTTATTTAATTTAATTTAAAAATCAATTAAAAATACTTAAAAATAACATTTTTAAAGATAGAAAATAGCCATAAACTCACAAAAATATATCTAAAAATTTCATTAAAATCCTTAATAAAATCCATCCATCTAATATATTTTTCCATTATTATTTAGGTTAGTATTCCTTGTCGATCCGCTCATCTAAATCATGCGTATCTCACCATCTCCAATTCAACGCACCCAATGTGAGTGAACCTTTCAAATTCCCCGTTTTAATCACGTTTTTGGGGTGTATCATGTGTCTTTGTTTATATACATATTATAACTAAACTATTGTGCATACATCATATCATGACATGTGTATTTAGTTTGTTGCTGTTAAGTAGTTATTATTGGATGCAAATTATTATTTCAGTACATGCAATTGCCGAGGCCGCCGCTCCCCAATTATGAGGTCTGAGCCTGTTCCCCATTTTATTATGCGGTTGAACCTGGCGTGCCCGCAACGATCGGCTCCGTTTGATTGAGCCTTGATCGCACAGTTCATTTTACATTTCAGTACATGCAATACGATCGGCTCCGTTTGATTGAGCCTTGATCGCACAGTTCATTTTACATTTCCGTACATGCAATACGATCGGCTCCGTTTGATTGAGCCTTGATCGCACAGTTCATTTTACATTTCAATACATGCAATACGATCGGCTCCGTTTGATTGAGCCTTGATCGCACAGTTCATTTATGTTAGTTATCGTATGATATTGGTATGTTCATGTATGCTATCAAGTGTTATTGTATGTTATAATTGTAACTGCTATTTGCCAATGCTTGATTACTTACATTTGCTCTTTTATGATTATGCACAATATTTCATTGATAAACTAACCATAAAATCATTATCAAATGTTTATCTAATAAGGTTCACTCGCCAACTTATGTTGACCCAAAAAAACTCCCATTTTACACATGATACAGGTGAACCAGCAGCAGCTAGGAACACATAGGACCTGGATTAGAAGAATAAAACGATTTAGTATTGGGATTGTTACGTTTGTTTATTTCCTTTGTATTGAATGAACAAGTTTGGATGTTTGAAAATGTAACTTTGACTTTATTAATTATGAAACATAATAGTAAATGTCATGTGCTTTGGTGATAACCCAATTATGCCCCGACTCTTATTTCCGCTGCGGGTCGGGGTGTGACATACGAGAGGTCTCGGGTTCGAACCTCGAACGTTTCCCTGCTTCCCCCTTTTCCATTGCACCTCAAGATGCATAAGGTTTAAATCTCTAAGCACGGGTGCTCCGGCCTTCACTGAGGAAGCAATTATCAATACCCGTTCGAATTAGGTTTTCATTCTCGACCAAAACACATTGATTCTCCACCTGCCGTGGAAACTATAGAGTTTTTAACAGCTTCAGAACCAGTTGTCTATGGAACCAGTTAGGTATGTTGCTCCTCTTTTTCTCCCAGAGACGATCTGGACTCAGCGCACACTTAACCACAGTCCGACCGGTCAACGGTCCGGTCAACGGTCCGGTCAACGGTCAAAAAAGTCAAAATTTTTATTTCTTTTTATTTATTTATTTAATTTAAAAATCAATTAAAAATACTTAAAAATAATATTTTTAAAGTTAGAAAACGTCCTTAAACTCACAAAAATGAATCTAAAAACCCTATTAAGATTATGAATTAAAATCTATTTATTTACCGAACCACTTCGTTATTATTTAGTTTAGTTTTCCTCGTCGATCAAATCCCAAAACTCGTGCGCATCCAACGTCATCAAAAGAACGCACCCAAGGTGAGTGAATCTCTACAAATTCCCCGTTTTAATCACGTTTTGGGGTGTATCATGTTCGTACAATTCTGTTATTATATAAATATAAACACTTGTGCATTCATCATATCTGTGATCTAATGTGTATCCAATATGTATCATTTGTTGTGTGAATTATGTTTAGATTTAAGTTATCATTTTCAGTACATTATTTCATTAGGCCCATCAGCTCCCCATGGGATACGGGTTGAGTACAGGTGCCTCATTCGATCGGCTCCGTTTGATTGAGCCTTGATCTCACATACATCATCATTCATGTCATACGATCGGCTTCGTTGGATTGATCCTTGATCTCACAGTCATCATCATTCATATCATATACTCATTCAAAGTGGTTTGTGTTTGTTATATATATATGTTTGCTCACATGTGATTATTGCACAAATTTTCAATATTAAATACAACAAGAAATTATTAACAATGTTTTATCAAGGTTCACTCGCCAACTTTTGTTGACCCAAAATATTCCCCCGTTTTACACATGATACAGGTGATCCAGTTGAGGCAAGAAACACATAGGAAGACTTAGAAGAATAAATCAGTTTAAGCTTTGGATTGTATTACTTAGTTTCATTTTCCTTGTAATTGTATGGATTTGATTTGACTATTTAAGTTGTAATTTGAATTTAATAAATATGAAACATTTTAGTAAGTATCATGAACTTTGGTGATAACCCAATTATGCCCCGACTCTTATTCCGCTGCGGGTCGGGGTGTGACAGATTGGTATCAGAGCCATGACTATAGGGATATAGGATAGGTTATTAGACCCTTAGAGCCTATACTATAGTTGATTTGAAAATTTTAAATTGTTTATGCGTTACATACAAAATTCATGATGTTTATATGCTTTATGTTTATTGTTACATTCAATGTTATGCAAGCATGTTCATAGGTACATATTATTATACAATGCTCATCATGAATCATATCCCCATAACATATCATATCCATGAGAGCACACACCTCACAATTCCCATGTTTTTTGAAAGGATTTTTGTATTTTTCAAATCACATCAAAGTGAGTTCTCATGACGGGCATGTAGTAACTGGAAGGGTACGAGTACCGGTAGTCGGAACGTCCTGTCTAGGCTTGGCATTCGTATAAATCCAAAATAAAGGACCAGTTTGCCTACCTGGGGACTAACGATGAGAGTACGAAGGACCTATTAGGCCAAAGCATGCTATACCAAACGTCGTGTGTGTAACATTTGTCGAAAACGGGTTTTACCAAACCCGCTCCGTTTGTAATCGAATATTCAGTTATAAATGTTCGTTGCCTAGTTATGCTTATTTTAATTTTTAATGATACATAATTAATAAACAAACTAAACCATAAAAGCTATAATTGATAAAAAGTATAAATAAAGTGATTAAAAATAAATTGGGGCTGCCGGGACTCGAACCCGGGTCAGCCGGGTTGTAACATCAAAGATTTAACACTCACACGCATAACCACTCCGCCACTTGTTTGTTTTCTGTCAACTCTAGGAAACAAATAAGTCTTATATACAAACCTAGATGAACCGGTTGCGCCAACTGAAAACCGAAATCGGCTATTCAACCGTCTAAAACGTTTGAATAATCGCGAATTCAGATTTATAACCGATGCACCGACAATTCTAATCAATTCAGACTTGAATTGACTTGAATTCTGATGATGATGGGTTTTATAACCGAAGTTATCCAATAATCCGAATTACTGCAATCAAACATCCTTCTCGCGACTCAGAAACACTCCACAAACCTCCAATTACATTTCCGCACACTTTACAGTCCACCAGAGAAGTTTATTTACTCGCCGGAAAATTCTGCAAGTTCGCCGGAAAACCGTATTCTTCCTCAAAACGGTAAGTCCTTCAATACCGTCGTAGTCTAACAATTGTTAAGCCATTTTCTAACTCAAACCTTTCACTTGAAATCGAATTCAGACGCTACTATCGGATAATACCAGTTTGCCGGAAAAGTTCTGGAAATCTTTATTTTCATCTGTGAATCGGTAAGGACATTCAAACACTCTGTTAACGTTTGTTTATCACTTCAATTCCACGATTAGCTAATCAAAACGGTTAATTGTCTTGTTCAGTTGAAGTGCACAAAAACAAAGACCGACACCCTTGCCGGAATTCTGAAATAAACCGTTCATCAGTATGTTTACTTCTAATTATCGTTTCTGCCATTTCATATTAGTTTGTACAATGTTTATCTATCGAACTAAACAAGATATAACGGTGTAATCTACTGCCTGTAAAATCTAACGAAGAAGATGAACTGCGATAACATTATAAGAATAATTAAAACTGGTATTTTGAACGGGTTAGACACACAGTCCAGCGGTGGACTGTGTGCGAACAAAAACACGCATACGTCCCGAGTTCGATTCTTGACACACGCACCTTCGCAGTAATAAAATGCCTTTTTGTTTAAAACTGAACCGGGTTAACTCCGTTAGTTGTTAAGTATAATAAAATTTGTATATTAACCAAGTTAGACACATAGTCCAGCGGTGGACTGTGTGTAACGTTAAAGCACAGGTCCCGGGTTCGAGACCTGTTAGTGGCACCGGTTCGACGAATTAAAATGTTTTTGAAAATAAAAGGATTTTGGATAAATCGAGTTAATATATAAGTATAATTAAAAACATAATTATTTCGGGTTAGACACGTAGCTCAGTTGGTAGAGCTGCGTGCACGCGTACGGGAGGTCACGAGTTCGAGCCTCACCCAGCGCATTTCAGTCACACAATAAACCGGTCAAACAAGTCAAAGTCAAAAAGTCAACGGTCAACCCAAAAAGTCAACATATTTTTATATTTTTTATTTATTTAATTTAATTTAAAAAATCAATTAAAAATACTTAAAAATAATGTTTTAAAGATAGAAAATAGCCTTAAACTCGTAAAAATATATCTAAAAATTCTATTAAAATCCTTAATAAAATCCATTCATTTACTATATTTTTTCCGTTATTATTTAGGTTAGTTAATTCTCGTTGTTCCGCTCTTACAACTCGTGCGCATCTCACCATCTCCAATCAAACGCACCCATTGTGAGTGAATCTTTACAAATTCCCCGTTTTAATCACGTTTTGGGGTGTATCATGTGTCTTGCTATATATTATATTTAAATCATTGTGCATACATCATATCAGGAACCTGTGTATTCAGTTTGTTTCAACTGTTTGTGTGGTTATTGTTAGATTCAATTTATTATTTTCAGTACATGCAATTTCATAGGCCGCCGCTCCATTATGAGCGTTGAGCAAGTTCCCATTACATTATGAGCGTGAACCTGGCGTGCCAACTTACGATCGGCTCCGTTTGATTGAGCCTTGATCGCACAGACATTTATCATTTTCAGTACATGCAACACGATCGGCTCCGTTTGATTGAGCCTTGATCGCACAGATTCATTCATGTTATTTATCGTATGATGTTGGTATGTTAATGTATGCTATCATATGTTATTGTATGTTATAGTTGTGATTGCTATTGCTACTGCTTGATTATTTACATTTGCTCATTTATGATTATGCACAATTTTTCATTGATAAACTAACAAGTAAATCAATAATAAATGTTTATCTAACAAGGTTCACTCGCCAACTTATGTTGACCCAAAAACCCCCCATTTTTACACATGATACAGGTGAACCCGCTGCAGCCAGAAACACATAGGATTGGACTAGAAGAATAAAATGATTTAGAGCTTGGAATTATTTTGTTTGGTTATTTTCTTTGTATTGTATGGACATGTTTGGATTATTTGGAATGTAATTTTGACTTTAATAAATATGAAACATATTAGTAAATATCATGAGCTTTGGTGATAACCCAATTATACCCCGACTTTTATTCCGCTGCGGGTCGGGGTGTGACAGATTGGTATCAGAGCCATGACTATAGGGATATAGGATAGGTTATTAGACCCTTTAGAGCCTATACTATAGTTGATTAGAAATTTTTAAGATTTTTGTGTGTTACATGCCAAATTTCATGATGTTTATATGTTTTATGTTAAATGTTACATTCAATGTTATGCAAGCATGTTCATAAGTATATATTATCATATAATGCCTATCATGAATCATATTCTCATAACATATCATATCCATGAAAGCACACACCACATCATGATTGCTTTTACAGTGATTTTTGTGTTTTCAAATCTCATCAAAGTGAGTTCTCATGACGGGCATGTAGTAACTGGAAGGGTACTAGTACCGGTAGTCGGAACGTCCTGTCTAGGCTGGCATTCGTATAAATCCAAAATAAAGGACCAGTTTGCCTACCTGGGGACTAACGATGAGAGTACGAAGTACCTATTAGGCCAAAGCATGCTATACCAAACGTCATGTGAGCTAACCCCACTTTGAGTTGTCATTGTGTCTACACCTGGACACATTCCGACCATACATCTCGTGAACATATTTTGTGGTTTGCATTCGGGTGATGCGAGTGTTAAATCGCCAATACTAATGTGAATCCTACCAAGCCAATAGTCATGGGGGCCCACATGACTATACAGGTGAAGGTATGGGGGACATTTGAGGCCCAACATGAGCAAACCCAAGACATCCTATGGATGTAGTTGCATTATTGATATTTATGTTACTTTCATTTTCTTAAAGACACATGACACCTAAAAAGACTCCATAAACTCACAATCTTCTTATGTATGTTCCTGTAGATGTCGTCCAGACAACAACGAGGGGGTAAAAGATCAGGAAGGTCTCACGAAGCACTGCGGCCATTTGTTATTTTTATTCTTTTGACGACACATGACACCTAAAAACTTCTTAAACTCACAATCTTCCTATGTATGTTCCTGTAGATGTCGACTAGGCAACTACGTGCAGGTAGAAAGTCAGGAAGATCAAACGAACGCTTGGCCACCCAAATTGCAAAACAAATGGCCGCAGTGCTTCCTGACATCGCAATTCAAGTCCAACAAGCTCTCACCGCGAATCCCATCAACCCTCCCAATCAAGAAGACCAGAACGTCGACAACCCTCCCTCCAAAAAGTGCTCCTATAAACACTTCAAGTCTTGCGATCCCCCAAAATATGAAGGGACCGAAGGTGTCACTGCTCTCCTCCACTGGTTTGAAGAAATGGAGAACACCTTCCTCAATTGCGATTGTCCCGAGGATCGCAAGGTACGTTACGCAACTGGGAGACTGTTTGGGGTAGCCCTTACCTAGTGGAACACAGAAAAGGGTAAGAGAGGAATCGAAGATGCTATGGCCTTAACATGGGAAGAGTTAAGGGAAATCATGACGAGACGCTTCTGTCCAAGAAGCGAAATAAAAAAAGTTGGAAGATGAATTCCACTCGCTAAAACAAAAGGAAGGAGATCATACTTCCTACAACAAAAGATTTCTTGAGCCGAACCAAATGATCCCCAACTTGTTCACCCCAGTGTACCGCTTAGTTGAACACTACATTCGAGGCCTCCCCTCGAAAATCCAAGATTCGGTTCTAAGCACTTCGCCTGCAACACTCGAAGCCGCAATGGAATTAGCCACAGAACTCACCGAGAATCGCATCCGAAATGGCAAATTCAAGGATGAGAAAAAGAAAGCCCCCATTGAGGCCCAAACCCCAAACCATTCCGCCTCCTCTTCGAAATTTGCTAGTAAGAGGAAACGAAACAACAGAAATTTTGCTGTCACACAAACAAACCCTCCAATCACTGCGCACCAATTACACAAATTCCTCCCACAGCGGCACCATATAAAAAGCCATACTCCAGCCCATACCCAAAATGCAACCGTTGTCAATACCATCACCTTCCTGAACATCCCTGCCAACATTGCACCAGCTGTGGCCGTGTGGGTCACACCATCCAAACCTGTCGCACACTCCAGCGAATGAACCGCAATCAACCCTCAACCCAAACCCACCATCAGATAGTGGGTCAAGCCCAACAACCCTTACTTCTACCATCTACACAACATATAGCCCAATCCTACTACCAACCCAACTACCCCATGATGCAACCCATGCTAGCATGTTACAACTGTGGAGACCCGAACCACTTCAGGAACACCTGTCCACGCTTGGTGAACATCATCCATGCCTAAGCTCAAGCAAATCCGGTAAACCAAGCTAACCAAGCTCCTCCACCTGCTAGAGGAAGAGCTTTCAACATTAACGCCAACCAAGCTAGGGCTGACAACAACGTGGTTAACGGTACGTTTCTCATCAATGGTAGTTATGCATCCATGTTATTCGATACTGGCGCGGATAAGAGTTTTGTGTCCTTAGAATTTGAACCTATCCTCAACCAAACTCGTGATAATCTCATGGAATCATTAACGGTGGAAGTTGCTGATGGAAAACCAGTCTCATTAAACTCTATTATACGAAATTATACCCTCACACTAAACGATCACGATTTTCCAGTTGACCTCATTCCTATGAAGTTGGGAAGTTTCGACATTATAATCGGTATGGACTGGCTCAGCCAACATCATGCTGAAGTAGTATGCCGCGAAAAGTTCATTCGCATTCCTCTTGCAGACGGTCAAACCCTACGAATCTTTGGAGAAACCCCTTCGAAGGGACTCAAATTGATGTCCTGCCTTCAAGGCCGAAAATATCTCCACAAGAACTATGTCGCATTCCTAACTCACGCCGTCAAGAAGGGAAACAAGGAGAAGAAACTCGAAGATATACCTGTAGTGAAAGAATTCCCACAAGTTTTTCCCGACGACATCTCAGGACTTCCTCCCGTGAGAGAAGTCGAATTCCGCATTGATCTTATACCTGGCGCTACACCAGTCGCAAAATCTCCTTATAGGTTAGCCCCATCCGAAATGCAAGAGCTGACTGACAAAGGATTCATACGTCCTAGCTCATCGCCTTGGGGTGCACCTGTTCTTTTTGTGAAGAAGAAAAATGGAACGTTTCGCATGTGTATCGACTACAGAGAACTCAACAAGTTAACGGTCAAGAACCGCTACCCATTAACTCGCATCGATGACTTTCTAGACCAACTTCAAGGCACCACCTGTTTCTCAAAAGTCGACCTTCGTTCTGGTTATCATCAACTTAGAGTACATGAAGAAGACGTCCCAAAGACCGCCTTCCGAACTCGTTATGGTCACTTCGAATTCATAGTCATGCCATTTGGTTTAACCAACGCCCCAGCTGTTTTCATGGATCTAATGAATAGGGTATGCAAACCCTACCTCGACCGCTTTGTCATAGTCTTCATCGACGACATCCCCATCTACTCAAAGTCTAAATCCGATCATGAACGACACCTTCGACTTATCCTTACACTCTTAAGGACTGAAAAGCTGTACGCTAAGTTCTCGAAATGTGAATTCTGGTTAGGGGAAGTACAATTCCTTGGACACGTCGTCAATGACAAGGGAATTCATGTTGATCCTTCAAAAATCAAGGCAGTGCAGGAATGGCAAGCGCCACGTACCCCTACCGAAGTAAGGTCATTTCTTGGTTTGGCTGGTTACTATCGCCGCTTCATTGCCAATTTTTCCCGTATTGCTGTACCACTCACGGCTTTGACTCATAAAGGAAAACCTTTCATATGGGGACCTAAACAAGAAGAAGCCTTCCAAACCCTTAAGCAAAAGCTTTGTGACGCACCTATCCTCACACTTCCTGAAGGTTGCGATGACTTTGTAGTTTATTGCGACGCGTCAGGGCAAGGACTAGGCTGTGTATTAATGCAAAGAGGAAAAGTGATAGCCTATGCTTCTAGGCAACTCAAAGTTCATGAGAAGAATTACACCACCCACGACCTGGAACTTAGAGCCGTTGTGTTCGCTCTCAAGATATGGAGACATTACCTCTACGGTACCAAGTGTGAATATACACTGACCACAAAAGTCTCCAACATATCTTCAACCAAAAGGAGTTGAATATGAGGCAACGAAGATGGGTCGAACTTCTTAACGACTACGACTGTGAAATTCGATATCATCCTGGAAAGGCAAATGTAGTGGCTGATGCACTCAATCGAAAAGGTTATGTGAACTCTATTCGTCTTCTATGTTCATAAATCATAACCGACATCAAAGATCGAATCCGAGAAGCTCAACATGTTTCTGTAACCGAAAATGACGTTCGCGATGAGCTGTCATGTGGAGCTGAACTAAAAATCGAAACCAAATCCGACGGTATTCTATACTATTTAAATCGCCTATGGATTCCCGATCGCGACAACCTTCGTGATTTCCTTATGAATGAGGCGCACAAAACGCGGTACTCTGTACACCCAGGAGCCGACAAGATGTATCAAGACCTACGATACACCTACTGGTGGCCGGGCATGAAAAAGGATATCGCTGTTTTTGTTTCCAAGTGCCTTACCTGTTCCAAGGTAAAAGCTGAACATCAAAGACCTTCAGGACTTCTAGTCCAACCCGAAATACCTGTGTGGAAGTGGGAAAACATAACCATGGATTTCATCACCGGGTTACCTCGCACCTCCAGTGGGTATGACACTATATGGGTAATCATTGATCGTCTTACAAAATCAGCTCACTTCATTCCGATCCGCGAGGACTTCAAGAACGAGAAGTTAGCCCGTATCTACATCAGCGAGATCGTAAGCCGTCATGGTGTACCTTTAAGCATCATTTCAGACCGTGATGGTCGTTTCACTTCACGAACATGGCGGGCCGTACAAGCCGCCTTGGGTACACGATTAGACCTCAGCACCGCTTTTCATCCTCAAACTGATGGACAATCTGAACGCACCATCCAAACTCTTGAAGACATGCTTCGAGCATGTGTCATAGACTTCAAGGGAACTTGTACCATTGGTTGAATTTTCGTACAACAACAGCTATCATTCAAGTATCGGCATGGCTCCTTTCGAAGCTTTATATGGTCGTAAGTGCCGATCACCAGTATGTTGGCACGAACTTGGAGAAGCACAAATCACCGGTCCAGAATTAATTCAAGAAACAACAGACAAGATCCATCAAATTCGAAACAATCTTCTAGCGGCACAAAGTCGTCAAAAGAGTTATGCAGATAAACGACGAAAGCCCTTGGAGTTTAACATTGGTGATCAAGTACTTCTAAAAGTATCACCGTGGAAGGGAGTAGTTCGTTTTGGCCAGAAGGGCAAGCTAGCACCACGCTACGTAGGACCTTTCAAGATACTCGAAAGAGTATGACCTGTAGCATACAAGCTTGACCTACCAGAAGAACTCAACAGAATTCATCCCACATTCCACATATCAAACTTGAAGAAGTGCCTCGCCGATGAAAACCTCCATATTCCTCTAGAAGATATTCAGATCGATGAATCTATGCATTTCATTGAAAGACCAGTAGAAATTATGGACTTCGAAGAAAAGCGTTTAAGACGAAGTCGTATTCTAATTGTCAGGGTACGCTGGGAGTCAAAAAGAGGACCTGAGTTTACTTGGGAACGTGAAGACTCAATGCGCGAGAAATACCCGCACCTTTTTCCTGTTACCACTACTACTTAAATTTCAGGACGAAATTTTTAAAAGTAGGGGATACTGTAACATCTGTCGGAAAACGGGTTTCCAAAACCCGCTTCGTTTATTAATCGAAAAGTCAGTTATAATTTTCGTTGCGTATATATTGTCCATTTTAATTTTAAACAATACATAATTAATAAACATTTTAGAATTTAAAAACTATAATTAATAAATAGTAAAAACAAGTGAAGAAATAAATTAAAGGAAGCTGCCGGGTTTCGAACCCGGGTCAGCAAGTCCAACAAACAAACACTACACCACTCTGCCACATGAATCTTTTGTGTATATACTGAAACAATTAATACTTAAAATAAAACTCGAAATCAAATCCGGAGATCAGCGCGCCCAATCCGCAGTCGCCGGAAATACCGACGATTTCGCAAATCACGACCGTTTTTCTTTGACTGAACGCGTGAAATAACTTCGACATCGGTTATAACCGATGTCTGATCCCCCAATACCAGTCGTAACCGCCAGAGAAACATTGACCATGAATCAAGACCAAATTCGGACTCAATACATTCTGTTTCTTCTCTATAAATACTCACCCAAACCTCTGGTAACCTTTTCGCTCAAAATCGCACAATTTCTCGAGCTTTAGCACTCGCCGGAGATATTCTGCATTCGCCGGACTTTCTCCAGAAAACTGAGACTTACACCAAATCGGTAAATTTTTCGACTCTTTCTTTTTCAATCCATTATTGGACAAGTAATAACATAAATCGTTCAACCTGAATCCGACTCAGACAACGTTGCCGGGAATTTCTACACTCGCCGGAAAATCACTGGAAATTCCGAAGTCTCGCTGTGAATCGGTACAATCATCTAAACCCCTGACCTTGTTTAGTAACCTAATTTTACAACTCGTTGATCAAAACTGTTAATTGATTCACTCAGACGGAAGTCACAAATCAGAGCCGACGACTCTTGCCGGAATTCTGAAGAAAACATTCTGATCGGTACATTCGATTCCGTAACCCTCTCTATCCATTTTAATTCAATCAATTATATGATAGATGACCGATTTAAACAAGAACAGTCGGTCACCTTCGTTCTGTGTCTTTATAAATGAAGAAGACGAAGTCGAAATGTGTATAAGTATAACTAAAACTGAATGATTAACCGGGTTAGACACACAGTCCAGCGGTGGACTGTGTGCAAACATAAACGCACGTCACGAGTTCGAATCATACAACGTACCGACTTTCAGAAATAAAATCAATATTTTTAGAACTGAATCAGAACAAGTCATAGTATGTTTAAAGAGGAATATAATCCGTAAGATAAACAGATTAGACACACAGCCCAACTGGTTGGGCTGTGCGCATACGAACCGAAGGACCCGAGTTCGACTCCGGGTCCCTGCAAGCGGTTCGGCCATTTTAAATCATTTTAATATTAACCCAATAAAAATAACAATTAATTAGTATATATAATAATTAAAACAGAGAATATTTCGGGTTAGACACGTAGCTCAGTTGGTAGAGCTGCGTGCACGCGTACGAGAGGTCTCGGGTTCGAACCTCACTCAGCGCACACTTAACCACAGTCCGACCGGTCAACGGTCCGGTCAACGGTCAACGGTCAAAAAAGTCAAAATTTTTATTTCTTTTTATTTATTTATTTAATTTAAAAATCAATTAAAAATACTTAAAAATAATATTTTTAAAGTTAGAAAACGTCCTTAAACTCACAAAAATGAATCTAAAAACCCTATTAAGATTATGAATTAAAATCTATTTATTTACCGAACCACTTCGCTATTATTTAGTTTAGTTTTCCTCGTCGATCAAATCCCAAAACTCGTGCGCATCCAACGTCATCAAAAGAACGCACCCAAGGTGAGTGAATCTCTACAAATTCTCCGTTTTAATCACATTTTGGGGTGTATGTATCGTACAATTATGTTATTATATAAATATAAACACTTGTGCATTCATCATATCTGTGATCTAATGTGTATCCAATATGTATCATTTGTTGTGTGAATTATGTTTAGATTTAAGTTATCATTTTCAGTACATGCATTTCATTAGGCCCATCAGCTCCCCGTGGGATACGGGTTGAGTACAGGTGCCTCATTCGATTGGCTCCGTTTGATTGAGCCTTGATCTCACATACATCATCATTCATGTCATACGATCGGCTCCGTTGGATTGAGCCTTGATCTCGCAGTCATCATCATTCATATCATATACTCATTCAAAGTGGTTTGTGTTTGTTATATATATATGTTTGCTCACATGTGATTATTGCACAAATTTTCAATATTAAATACAACAAGAAATTATTAACAATGTTTTATCAAGGTTCACTCGCCAACTTTTGTTGACCCAAAATATTCCCCCGTTTTACACATGATACAGGTGATCCAGTTGAGGCAAGAAACACATAGGACGACTTAGAAGAATAAATCAGTTTAAGCTTTGGATTGTATTACTTAGTTTCATTTTCCTTGTAATTGTATGGATTTGATTTGACTATTTAAGTTGTAATTTGAATTTAATAAATATGAAACATTTTAGTAAGCATCATGAGCTTTGGTGATAACCCAATTATGCCCCGACTCTTATTCCGCTGCGGGTCGGGGTGTGACAGTTTATGCACATGTAATGGTTATCACTCGCTTGTATCGATTATGCTAAACCCTTAGGGTATATAATCAACATGACAACGTAGATTACACCCTAAGACTTGGACGTTTGAATGTGTCAAAATGTAAAGTGTTAGTTTGTGTATGAATCGAAAGGAATGTATGCACGTGTTAGAATTTAGTATCAATCGAAAGGAATGTATGCACGTGTTAGAATTTAGTATGAATCGAAAGGAATGTATGCACGTGTTAGAATTTAGTATATGCGAATGTATGGAAATTGTATATATGTATACATGGGTTTTAATACGAATGAGATTAAACGTTGCTAACCAAGTTACTTGAGAATGAAATGAAAGTGCAAGTAATTGATGATGGGCTCCCGAAGAATCGAACCGGAGTGGCATGATTGAGTTCGGAAGGATAACTTAATAGATCAGTATATGTAGAAAGAACGTGACGCGGATGTTAATTGTGTGTATGTTTAAATTTATGTAAGGTGTCACCAATTACTAATGATGTGGATGTATAGGGTGACTGCAGGTTACACGGATCTACTTCATCATGCAATGCAAGCGGTTGAAGATCAAATCAGAACATGGATTGTACGGGAGCGTGGTCAAGTAGTTTTGTAAAAGTAGGTAATATGTTATCTCTTAAATAAGAATGAAAGATGTAATTCTTGTAAAAGAGTCATTTCAAATGGTTTTCAAGTATGCTAGAACGTTTTGAATGATAAAAATTTTAGGCTCGTATTTCCCCTGCGTCTTTCGGTTAAAACATGTTAGGGTGTTTCAAGTTGGTATCAGAGCCCTGTTTTGAGTGAAAACAAGTATAAAGAAGTGAGTACTTGAACTCAAACCCATGTGCTCTTACGACTAGGGACTCGTACAATCTGAGACTCGATCAAGACCTAAAGGTAGAAGTGAATGAAAGCATGTATATGTACATTTATATGAAGAAACTAACTATGTTATACATGTAAGGTAATCATGGATAATTGATAACAATGTTACGAGGCTGCAGTCTAGGACCGACACCAAAGCATGTAATAAGACAAAATGGACCTTAGGTACGCAATTTCAATACATGGATACCAGTGCTGGGAAAAACCTCCCAAGGGAGGATAAATTTTAAATGAAGACAATTATTTTTTCATGGTAAAGTTTAAAAATGTTACGAGACCTGAACTCCACTTCTCCGGTTATAAGGGTGATGATTTCATGAAGGCACGAGGCTAGGATGTGGATTGCGCGCCTGGCCAGTGCGCAAGAAGCATATGACCCTCATGAGAGCATGATAATCATCAAAGGTATGTACGGTGGGATTGGAAGGTAAGTGATTTGTGTGGGTGAAAGGAGTTGTAAGGCTCTCAGGTAAATGAGAGCATTCTGTAGGTATGTAAGGTTTGAATCCGTAGGTGAATACGGATCAAACCAAGTAAGAATGAAGATAAGAATGAAAAGTTTGAATCCATACGTAAGCACGGATCGAACAAGTAAGAATAAAAGATATGAATGAAAAGTTTGGATCCGTACGTAAGCACGGATCGAACAAGTAAGAATAAAAGATATGAATGAAAAGTTTGAGTCCGTAGATAAGTACGGATCAAACCTATAAGAATGAAATGTTTGAATCCGTAGATAAGTACGAATCAAACCTATAAGAATGAAAAGTATGAATGAAGGTTTGAATGCGTATATAAGTACGAATCAAACTTATAAGTATGGAAAGTAGGAGTGAAAAGTTTGAATCCGTAGGTAAGTACAAATCAAACTTATAAAAGTGAAAAAAAAATATGAATGAAAAGTTAGAATCCGCAGGTAAATACGGATAAAAAAATGTAAGAATGAAAGGTTAAATCTATAGTTGAACACGATGTAAACACATAGGAATGAAAGGCAAGAATGAAAGGATTTGAATCCTTACATAAGTATGAACCAAACACGTAAGAATAAAAAATCAAATCCTTAAACAAGTAAGAATCATGTTAGAATGAAAGAGGGAATGCGTTCTCCCTCAACTCAACTAACGTAAATATAAATCTTGTAAGTAGGTGGCGTTGGTAACCTTGTCGGGTCAGGTATGTTGCTTCATTAAAAGAGTACATATATGAACGTGTATTATAGCTGGTTGTTTAAAAAGGAAAAAAACTAGTTAAGAATGTTTTCACAGTTTGACCTTGTTAGGATCAAGCGGGTTAAAAGAGTGAGTATACAACAAATGTCGATAAGATAACAAGAAGGGTGCACGTAATTAGCACATAAATGGAAAATTTTCACTAAAAAGGAATAAATATTGATTAAAGTTACGTGATGGACATTAAAACCAACTCACGAGAGATTGGGGTGAATGGCTTAAGTATGATAGGAAAGGAAAGCATGTGCAACAAATACGAAAATGATAAAGTGATGTTTTGTAAGTATTGTTCGAACCGCAAGTAAGTACAATACGTACTCCAATATGCACATACCGTAAGTAATAAGTGGTGGTTAACCTTGAAAAGTCAAACTACAGAAGTTGGTAATATTTTATCTCTTAAATAAGAATGAAAGATGTAATTCTTGTAAAAGAGTCATTTCAAATGGTTTTCAAGTATGCTAGAACGTTTTGAATGAAAGAAATTTTAGGTTCGTATTTCTATTGCGTCTTTTCGGTTAAAACATGTTATGGTGTTTCACCATTCCTCCTCAATTACCTCTTGATATTGCAATTCATGCTCCCCTTCAATCCTCTCTAAATTTGTGACTTTCAGCCTTACGTCATCACACTCTTCTTCATGGTAACCGACGGACGCCATTTCTTAACCCGACGGGCAAAATGATTGGAGTGGTCACAATGTGGTTGGAGGGCGATGGTGCCAGAGGTGGTTACATAAAGGTAGCAATGGTGGTGGAGGGTGGAATTAGGGCTCAATTGATATGTGAGGGACAATTATAATTGAAAATGGAGGGCGGTGGTTCTGATTAGGTTAGACGAGGATTGTAGTGGTTGATGGAGGTTTAATGGCGGTGAGATGAAGAAGAGGGTGATTAGGGTTGATGGAAAATCATCGACAATCGGTGGATCATATAGAAGAAGGTGAAGACACCAGTGGTTCTGGTTGTCGGAGCCCCAAAGTTATGCATTCACGCATGTTAAAATTTGCCATTATTTGTTGTTTCATTACATTTGATTTTGTCTCAAGTAAATCATTGATCTATTTCGTCCAATGATACATTTGATTTTGCAGCAACTACTAAGGCTAAAGGGTGTGGGGGTCATGGTTGGGACATGATTCGCCACGTAAGAACATAAATGGAAGATTACACCACCCCTTGCCTAATCCACCATGGTTTGCATGGATTAAACCATCATGGTCCTCTTTTCTATTTTCCAATATTTCCTTTCCTTTTTCTCTTGACAAAAATAAATTAAAATAAATAAGGGGATAGTGGTTTGGGTCATGACCACACCCTTAGGGTAGTGGTTTTGGATGGTGGATTAGAGGTGGGTAACATGACGCTAACGTGGAGGGTCATGGTTCATGACCACACCCTATAGCATAAGAAGATGTGGTTTTAGCGGGCATTTGACCTCGCAACCACCGCCACATCCATCGAGCACAGTCGCACCACCGTCCTGCTTCAAAATGAGGATTAAAATTCTTGATTTGGTAAATCTTCCAAGTTATTACCACATAGAAGTTAATCTTCTTTTCTAAGTAAATCTCTCAACATATATATTTCTCCCACTATTGTGATTACAAATTAACAAACATGATATATGTAAAAAAATGGACATTTTGGTTTATGTAACCGTTAACGACTCCAAATTAGGTTAACACTAGAAGTATACACCCTTTAAACAAAATGTGAGCATAATTATTCTAATGTATTTAGAGTCGAATTAAAAGGTTGGATGTGTGTTAATGTGTTATATGTTTATTTTGATATTTAAATTCCTCGTGTATTAATTTGAAATCCTTCAGTTTGCTAAGTGTTTACTCTTTACCTCAAAAGTTTGCTCTCCAAATGCACCCATAACAACAATCAGTGGCGGATCTAGAAAATATTCGTAGGGTAAGTTTTATAAAAAAAAGTTAATGAAATCAAAAAAACGTCAAAAAAGGTTAATTTTTTCCAAAATTTACACTACCGCCGGAGCGCCGGCTACCTCTGCGCCTAAGGTATGCCCGCCCCTGACAAGAGTTGCCAAGGTTTCAACTTGAACCGAAATACTGATATATAATTTCCTTTCCTACTTGTCTCAAGCATGTTCTTTTTCACTAATCGTTTGTTTGTAGTCATTGATTGGACACTTCAGTTTGGATCTAAATTGTGTTTTCGACATTGTAAGTTACTTATTTTCCTGTTTTCATATAGTTAAACATGTTAAATCACATAGTTAAACACATTAAAACATGGTTAAATATACTCGCATCACGATATAGCTACAAATCATTAAATTTATTTAAAACATGCAAAGAAAACTTTAACACATAACATGTAAGTCAATTACAAATAGTAAATAACTTTTTTAACTAAAGCAAAACATAAACATAGTTCCGATGCTAGTCTTATGGCGATAGCCTTCACCAATACCAACTCTCCAACTATTCAATTTTGACCCGATTTGCACACAATAAGCCAGCTACGTTGAGTGAACCCATAACATTTACATAACCGATCTCGAAAATCATGCCAGGCATATAAATCCAAACACGACATGAAAATTCACGGGTTAACCTGAATGCGACATTTTTAACCCGAATTTGTTATCTATTTGATTAACATTTTAATATTTTAGAATTACACTTTTACAAGAAAGAAAAATGTGTATATTAACATTTCAGTATTCTAGTTATAAAATATTAAGTCAAATTTTGATTTAAGTTATAATTATGATATGGAATACCCAATCAATTGAATTTATGGTATAAATCACATGTTTAAATAATAAAGAGTAAATTGTACAAAACATCCTTTAAGTTTCCTCAAACTTGCAGGTTTCAGATTTAATGTTTAAAACTTGCTGAAAACAACCTTTACGTTTATTTTTGTTGTGGGTTCAATCCTTTACAACTAACCACGATATTTTCTTCAGTTAAGTTCCCTCACATACATAACATGTGAGGGTATATTCGTCATAAAAAAAGAATATCTAAGTTTCAACCTATTTTAAACAAATTCTAACCGCATGGACTAATGTGCAATAAAACTTAACTTTTTAAAACCAAACACCCACTTTTCCAGCCTTTGTTTCCGTCGAACTCGGAAGTCCATAATCTCTAAAAGTTCTGGAAAAAAATAGACTTTGGAATTAGCAAATTACTATAAAATTTGACCATGGTGCATCAAGATCTTTAAGTTTCTTTAAAATATTATAATAATATCATAGTAAACATGAACCAGACCTTAGGGTATTCTTTTATCTGAATACCATTTTGCTTCATTGGTCCGAATTGTTTTACCACCTTTAGTAATGACTCTGATGTCAGTCGGAGGGTTTGCGCCGGAATCCGGCGAGGTCGCCGGAGAAGAAGGCTGGAAAAGCGGGTGTTTGGCTTTTAAAAGTTTGGTTTTATTGCACATTAGTCCATGTGGTTAGAATTTGTTTAAAATAGGTTGAAACTTAAATATTCTTTTTTTATGACGAATATACCCTCACATGTTATGCTTGTGAGGGAACTTAACTGAAGAAAATAACGTGGTTAGCTGTAAAGGATTGAACCCGCAACTAAAATAAACGTAAAGGCTGTTTTCAGCAACTTCTAAACATTAAGGCTGGAACCTGCAAGTTTGAGGAAACTTAAAGGATGTTTTGTGCAATTTACTCAATAATAAAATAATATATAAATAAGTTAAACTGGTCAACCCATCAGATTGACACAATCCCCATCCGTTTAGCTAAATGGGTCTATGGGTTTAACCTGAAACTAACCTAACGCTGCTTAGACTAAACCCAAACCTGTAAATTTCGTGTTAGATTCGAGTATAGTATGTAGACTATGAACTTGCAATATTAACCTCCTTTAAACCCCAAACAATTAAGTTAAATCGAGTGAAGGTTCACATGTGAAATGGTTAACTTTTCGCTTTAACAATAGCATCTTTGTGAATACCATCCAATCTACGAGTACTCCTAGCATACACGAATACTTTACCATACCAAGCTACTATTTGCAAACTATGATGACTATTTGCAAATCTACCATTTGCGAATGCTATGATTGTTCGCAAATCTACCATGAGTATTTGTAAATCTTCTATTTGCGAATACTACAACTATTCGAGTACTAATCCTACTGCGAATCATGCATTGCAAAAACTATAACTATAATTGAATACTATGAGTATTCACAAATTCAGGAAATGCGGATACTATACCTGTATTATTTGTAGAAAACCTAGATATGTTGGGTTGGTGTATGTGATAATTGGAATCCATAAACACTTCAAGAATTCAACTTTATGATTCCCATTGCTTCGCAAATGGAAGTTTATGAAGTCCCCATGCATAACCATGTGTAAAAACGCGAGCTTTAACAAGAGAACTCACCTTATTTTTCTTGAAGAACTAAAACTGGAGACTAAACCCTTAGAACCAGTTAAGAAGCGACTATTTTTCTCACACCTTGGTCACTAGATGATGTTGATGACGATCCCGAACTAGCTCTCATTCAAACTCATGCATATGTAACTTGGTGAATTTTCTCCAAAACTCGATTTCTCTCTCAGACACACCTTTTACATATAGAATGAAAACTTGGTTGCAATTAATGACAATATTAGTGTTTTTTTCTCCCTTTTATGTGTGAGTGACATGAATTTCCAATTTACCCTCTATGGGCTTTTCTCATTGTTTCCCTTCAACATGAGCTTATAAGTCCAAATACCAAATTCTTTATTTAAGCCCTTACCATATTTACAAATTCTAGGGTGTCACACGCCAAAAGTATCACGCTCTACTGTATTAATTGACAAGGATCAAATTTATTATTTATGAACATATTTTTTTCAAGCACAAATGAAAAAACCAAAAATCTACCTATAACTGAATGCATACCTAAAGGCTATAAGTCTAAGACCAAAAAACTAAACAGTTATTTAAAACTAAAAAAAATAATTTTTTTTGTTTTGGTTTGGTTTGAACCTAAAACTGACTCAAATCGATCCATGCACACCACCTATATCAACAACTATCTCTGCCATTCAAGTTTGGTTGGGAATTCCAATCAAGGACAATGCGGGGCTTTGATCACTTGTATGCACCACTATGTCTATCCCCAAGGACCCGAGTTCGATACTAAACTATTACATACAACTTATTTTTCTTCACACTAGCGTTATATTTTGTTTTCGCTCTCTTTGTTTCGTTTCGTTAGCCCAACCACTACACATATAGATCAATCTCTTCCCCCCTCTCCCAATATTTACCTATTCACAAAACCTATACCAATGTATATAGTTTATATGACTCACAACGAAATCATACATTGTTTCCGTTGCTTCTTCGACACACTATAGATATGATCATCACACCTTCCGCTTATTCGTTTCTAATTGTTGATAACCTAATTGCAAGAGAAGGAAAAGTGATTTTTTTCTTAGGCGGGTGTTATGACTATAGAATTAACGTCATTAAACTAAATTATTAACTTGGAATACAAACAGTAAAAATGGCAAACTGAAATATATATAGAATTTTAATCCAAATACCATACGTAGTTCAGTCCAAAGACTAGAAACAAAATATAACATACTATAATTCAAACTTATCTTATGCAGGACAATTAAGTGTTTATGTTATTTCAATCAACACATATAAACTTAAACTATGTGCGTATATAATCTATCATATTGTCTTATTTTGGACAAATAACTATTTATCTTATTTCAATCAACACACATAATGTGCGTATATACTATATCATGAGAAATGAGAATGGATCCCATACAAGACGTTATTCACGTACGAATCCTCCGTGATATGGAGAGCAGTACAAGTGGTATTGGCTTGAAGAGTAACTTACTCGTTTCTCACTTGAAACAACTTCCTCCATTTTCAAACAAGTATAATTTTTTCATACATTAATATTTAAAAAAAAGATTACACCACATTAATAAGTATTTCATTCTCTTTAATTCGAGCAACCTATTGCTATAATTTTCTTAAAAAAATACAGAATTTTGAAAAAAAACATTAGTCCATTACATGATTAGATGATTTTAAATACCCAACACATAACTACATAATTTTAAATATACAAACATATGATTACGTGATTTTCAATCAACAAATAATTAAACTATGTGTTAATGTTATATTATTATTATTATTATGTATAAAAAAAAACCCACCACTTTGGACTCAATAGAGTGTACTTAATTTATCTGTTGTCTTGTTGCGACTTTATCACTTATAACAACAAACACACCCCCCAACTCAACTCAACTCAACTCAACCACACCGCCGCCAACAACCATCGACAATGCAAACATCCTTATTTTCCTCAACAACCACCATTGTCGGACCCATCACCCGAAAACCCTACACGCTCTCAGTACGAGCCTCATCCACAACCGAAACAGCCGCCCCACCAGCAGTTGTACAATCCACAAGAAAACTGAACAAGTTCAGTTCAAGAATCACTGAACCCAAGTCACAGGGTGCGTCACAGGCTATTCTGTACGGCGTGGGTCTGTCAGATGAGGATCTCAAGAAGCCCCAAATCGGGATATCGTCTGTTTGGTATGAAGGGAACACGTGTAACATGCATTTGTTGAGCCTTGCTGAGGCTGTGAAACAAGGGGTTGAAGAAGCTGGGATGATTGGGTTTAGGTTTAATACTATTGGGGTTAGTGATGCTATTTCCATGGGGACTAGAGGGATGTGTTATAGTCTTCAGTCTAGAGATTTGATTGCTGATAGTATTGAGACTGTTATGTCTGCTCAGTGGTATGATGCCAATGTTTCTATCCCTGGTTGTGACAAAAATGTAAGTTGTTTTAATTAATAGCTTTTTGTGGAATATTTATAGTGTGTTTGATACAAGTCATGTGGAATGCTTTGTTGGATATTCTTTTTTTTTTCATGTTAAAAGCAACCACTTTTGAGGTTAGTTATTTATGGAATTAAAGAGTAGGGAGAGAATAATGAGAAAACTAAAAGTTTGTATCACATAGATGTAATACATTGAAAAAACACGCTGCTGTGGACCACAACAGGAAAGTGATCAC
This sequence comes from Scalesia atractyloides, assembly GCA_947069175.1. Taxonomy (NCBI): domain Eukaryota; kingdom Viridiplantae; phylum Streptophyta; class Magnoliopsida; order Asterales; family Asteraceae; genus Scalesia; species Scalesia atractyloides. The sequence continues at coordinate 91,397,658 of CAMTDV010000001.1, forward strand.
ACATATGTAGTCATAGTTTGAAAACGAGGCGAGGCGCCCAAAAAAATGAGTATGAGGCGGCACCTCAGGGGGTTTTGATGTTTTTGACTTTCTGTGTCAATTTCAAACATTTCATGTATTTTTTGTGTGTTTTTGATGATGCAATTAGTTAGTAATTTATTTTTTAATATATATATAATAATTTTTATGTTTATTTTTTAATTCCGTGCCTCAAGGCATCGCCTCGTGAGAGGAAGGGAAAACGCCTCGAGTCACAAACGCACGATTATGTACTTTCAAACCTTGTATGTAGTACATGATACATTGCATATATGCAATACGTACTCTTTTTTTCCAAAATTTTTATTTTTTTGGATGTACTGTATATATGCATTATACCAAAAAAGTTGAAAAAAGTTGTATTGCATACATGTAATACAACTTTTTTACATTGCGCACCGCAAACACTTTCCCATTGTTGTCCGCAACGTGTTTTTTTCAACTCTGTATATATGTATTACATATATGTAATAGAACTTTGGATGGAGTTTTTTGGTTTTCTCGTTAAAAGGAGTTCTCTCATGATCTCTCCCATTAAAGACCATAGTAAAATATTTTGTTACACAAGACCTCACCATAACATATTCCCATAGTGTTGCAAAAAAGTTTTTGCTTCACTCATCTTGTGGTGCCCATAGTAAGATGCTAGTAGAAAATTTAACATTCTTTAGGTTGTGACACCATTTAGAAGTTTTATGTATATTACAGTTATCTATGATGGGCATTTTGTGGGCTCCATGATGTACAATCATTTAGATGTTATTTGTGTATTACATTTATTATAAAACTAGTTTAACGGAAGCAATGTTTTACCAGTCATGATCAAATGTTGCAAACGTTTTCTTTTTCAGATGCCAGGTACTATCATGGCAATGGGACGATTGAACCGCCGAGTATAATGATCTATGGTGGGACTATTAAGGTTAGGATCAATGTTGTTTTTAACAATTTTTTTATTGGTTTGCTTTCATCACAAAATACTTGATTAATAATGTCTTGTTTTTTTATTTGCTGATTTGTATTAAAAGTTTTCCTTCTATTGCAGCCCGGTCATTTTCAAGGCCACACGTTTGACATAGTATCTGCATTCCAGGTATAGTTGCAATCCGATTAAATGATTAAGTACTGATTCTCAAGATATTCATGATGGAGAATCTTTAAAAAAAATTCCTGATGTTTATTATGTTGAATCGAACTCTTCCATCCCAAAATAATCGTCCACATTATTTTTAATTTGTCCCAAGTAGGGTTGCAAACAGACTGATCGTTTGTTAAGGAGATATATGTGTTCACGAACTGTTCGTGAACACTTACGGAACGGGATTTTATGTTGGTGTTCGTTCGTTAAGGAAATGAACGTCTTGGTGTTTGTTTATTATAGGCAACGGACGTTCATGAACACAAACTAATGTTCATGGACACAAATGGAAACAAACGAACACACGTGTTCATGAACAAAATACACAATACACTATACTGGTTAATTTTTTTTGTCGGAATTTTGAAATATTTTAATAAAATATAAAAACTAAAAACACTAATGAGCTATCGAACACAAACGAACACATTACCAAACGTTCACGTCTTCACAAACATAAATGAACGACTGTGACCTTGGTTCATGTTCGTTCATTCAACTAAACGGATGAATTTTTTTGTTCGTGTTCGTTCGTTTAATATACGAACAAACACAAACTTCCCGCCGAACGGTTCACGAACTGTTCGGTTCGTTTGCACCCCTAGTCCCAAGATAACGGTCCACTTTCAAAAAATGGATAGTTGTAATTTACTAGATATATCTCATTTTACCATTGCTTTTTTTGTGTTTCGAAAGAATTATTTTGAATAGAGGATTCAAGTGCATCCCCTAATACACCGTGTACAAATATCTTTTCATATTATTTCTTGAATTACAAGGCTTAACAATATTTATTGCTACAATTTTTATAGGTTTACGGAGAATATGTAAGCGGTTCCATAAGCGATGAACAAAGAACAAATGTACTAAAGAATTCATGCCCGGGAGCAGGGGCGTGTGGTGGAATGTATACTGCAAATACGATGGCTTCCGCCATTGAAGCAATGGGAATGTCTCTTCCTTACAGGTGGACATTTTTCAACGTGTGTTTTTTATCACGCTTATAATTCCTTTTGTTGACTGGTTTTTGTTTTGTACTTCCAAAAGCTCATCAACACCGGCTGAAGATCCGTTGAAGTTGGACGAGTGCCGATTAGCAGGAAAATACATTCTTGATTTATTAAAAATGGACTTGAAACCAAAAGACATAATTACCCCTAAATCGTTGCGGAATGCAATGGTTACTGTTATGGCTCTAGGTGGGTCCACCAATGCTGTGTTACACTTGATCGCCATAGCAAGGTAAGAAGCACTTGCGTTTGGATTTTTCTTATGTGTGTCCGTTGTTAATATTATGTTTTTGTTGCGGTTTTTGGTGTAAAAGCAGGCAAATGTTAAGAAACAACTTGTGGAATTTTGCTGAATTTGCACATTTTTTACATCATTTAATTCCTTGGCTTATTAAAACTAGGGCTGCAAACGAACTGAACGTTTAGCGAACAGTTTGTGAACCGTTTGGCGGGAAGTTCGTTTATTAAACAACGAACACGAACAAGAAATTTCATTCGTTTAGTTAAATGAACGAACATGAACAGAGACCCCGTTTGTTCATTTATGTTCGTGAACGTATGGTAACATGTTCGTTTATGTTCAATAGTTCATTAGTGTTTTTAGTTTTTATATTTTATCTAAATACTTCAAAATTCTGACAAATAAAATATTTAATATGTATCAGTGTATTATATATTATGTTCATGAACGCTTGTTTGTGTTCTTTTGTTTCCATTTGTGTTCATGAACATTCGTTTGCGTTCGTTGCCTAAAATTAACATATGGACACGAACACGTTCATTTCCTTAACAAACGAACACGAACATAAAATCTCGTTCGGTAAGTGTTCCTGAACAGTTCGTGAACACATATATTTCCTTAACAAACGAACTCAAACAAGGTCTTGCTCGTGCTTGTTCGGTTTGTTTGCAGCCCTAAATGTAAAACTCAACAAAAAGTCCTCAGACGTGTTGCGTGTTGTGTCCAAATATCCCTTATAATCCGAACTTAACCCGAATTAGAGAAAAACAAAGATGCGCACGGTAACACAAATTTAGAAACTTTGCAGGTCAGTTGGTTTGAACTTGACTCTAGATGATTTCCAAAAGGTTAGTGATGAAGTACCGTTTCTTGCGGATCTTAAGCCTAGTGGAAAGTACGTCATGGAAGATGTACACAAGGTATGGATCATAGTTTTTTTTTTCTTTGTCAAAGCTCTATGGAGGTCAACTTCCGGAATCTTTTGTTGTATATAGTTAATTCACTGTTTCCGTTTTCATTTCTATGTGAATTGGCTAGATTGGAGGAACACCTGCGGTTCTTCGTTATCTTTTGGAGCTCGGATATTTAGATGGAGACTGTATTACAGGTATGCATAATGAAAAAAGGGATCACTTTTATTTCACATTTGTGCCTGCCTTTTGTAAAGATCACACAAAAGACTTTAATTACAAGAATAAACAATATTTGAGAAACTGTGAAGATGTAAATGTGAAAAGACCACTGTAAGTAGCGGTTGCAACATCGGTCGGATAACATCGTCAAGTTGGTTTGACCACTTAACACCTAACACCTTTTTGTCTATTTTTAAATTTTTTAGAGTAAAATGACATTTTCATCCCCGAGGTTGGCCACTTTTGCGACTTTCATACCTGAGGTTTGTTTTTCATCCAAAAAGTTTTGAATCTTTCCATTTTCATCCATGAGGGCCAAATTTCAAGGGACGAAAGTCGCAATAAATTGCCAAACCTCAAGGATGAAAATGGCAAAAAAACCAAAGGTGCTGAAATGCACAGAAAAGTCATTTTGGATGAAACATGCAAATATGCCAAACCTTAGGGACGGAAATGGTATTTTACTTTTTTTTTTATAAAAGTAAATGCTTTAGTTATGATAAGAATATTTATTATTACTATAGTTAACCTTGAAATATTATTGCAATAATAATCAATTGAATAATAACAAATTTAAGATGTAGCATTCAAATTAGAGTTATGGTGGATTTCAATCCGTTTGACCTATTTGACACGTTCCCTGTTGTCTTTGGTAAAAAGTAATGTTTGGAATTTTACGAAAGAAAAAAAAAACGTTTGCTTTTGTTTGCAATGGAAAGCTGATTTGAAATAGTAAAATACCGTACACTTTAATTAAGGGGTTTCACCTTTTCTATACTAATACATAAACTTATTTTTCTGGTCATTTTCAGTCACGGGGAAGACATTAGCAGAAAACGCAAAGCTTTTCCCGTCATTATCCGAGGGGCAGGTGACTCATCGTTTTCAACCCATTTTACATTTTAAATTTTGTTAACTTAGATCTAAGAATAATAATTTGTTTCTTCTTGTCAGCAAATAATAAGACCACCGACAAACCCCATAAAGGAAACGGGTCACATTCAAATATTATATGGAAATCTTGCTCCCGATGGTTCTGTTGCAAAGATCACAGGAAAAGAAGGGTTATATTTTTCCGGTATCCCTTGTTTCGATAATATTCGGTTTGTTTTATTCGTGTTTCTATTTTAGTTTCTGATTTTGTTTAATGATTGTTAGGTCCTGCACTCGTGTTTGAGGGGGAGGAGTCCATGATCGCTGCCATTTCGGAAGACCCGATGAGTTTTAAGGTACATTTAAACCATATTATGTGGCTTTTGTTTTCTCTGTTGTTTTTTATAGTTATGCATGCTTTTTGAGTGGCACATGATCTGACATAACATTAACATGTAAATGGGTTACAGCAAAAGGACACCGACTGTATTGAATCTGAAACATAAAGGATGTGCGCTGGAATTTCGTTAGTTAAGGACAACGGTTGAATTTTTGTTGAAACTTAAAGGACCTCAAGATATAAGTGAAAATGACCATTGTGCCCTCATATGAGTAGCACGTATTAAGAGTTAATAGAAAAAAATAATTGAGTTAGGGCAAAAGGACACCGCCAAATGAGAAACAATAACATAAAGGACATCCAGTGTAATTTTGTTAGTTAAAGGACACCGCCTGCAATTAAGCTCAAGCTTGAAGGACATAAATTGCAATTTGCTCTTATTTTTGTTTTACTTGGTTACAATACAATGTTCAAGTTTTTGACTTTTTATTTTTGAAATCGTGTTTCAGGGGAAGGTAGTTGTTATTAGAGGAGAAGGTCCTAAAGGGGGCCCGGGTATGCCTGAAATGCTCACACCAACAAGTGCAATAATGGGCGCTGGTCTAGGCAAGGTACTTTGTTTGCTATATAAACTCTCACGCATTGGCAGTTGCGGCGGACGCATTGATAATATTCGAAACTTAATAAAAAAAATACGAAACCGTGACGTAAGCCCGGGCGTTATGGTGAGGAGCATTGAGAATATTCTGAACTTAAAAAAAATGAAAGCGTGAAAATTTTTCACGCATCGGAACAAAACTTTATGCTAAAAAACGAAATTGTGACAAACTTTGCGTATGAACATTTATTAATGAAATCACGTTATCAAAACATAAATATAAGCATGTCTCAATAGTATATATTATTGGGACTACACCATATTTTAAAGGTTATAAAAGAAAAAACAACAGGTGACATCTGTCAGCATACCGTTGGTAAAAAAAGTTAAACTTAATGGGTGTTTATGGAAAATTTTGTGGCCCATTGTAAGAGTAGAAAAGTTTGTTGCCAATGTGTAATAGTTAAAAAATACACTGTAGCTATAGATATAATATAATAATATATAGATATAAAGTTATGATGGTTCTAGTTTCTAACATAGTGTGTTCTTAAATCTTAATGATAAGCTACACATTTGTTAAATTTTGCAGGAAGTAGCATTGTTAACCGATGGGAGATTTTCAGGCGGTTCACACGGATATGTTGTTGGACACATTTGCCCCGAAGCACAGGTTCCATCGTTTTTCTTGAAGTTTTCCTTTTACGGAACATTGGTTATAATGCACGTTTATCATACACGGGTTTCCTGAACCTTCTTGTCATGATATGTTGATTGGAATGCAGGAAGGTGGTCCAATCGGTCTAGTCCAAAACGGGGATATAATCACAATAGACATCACCAAGAAAAGAATGGATGTGCACCTAACCGACAACGAGCTAGATGAGCGGCGAAAGGCGTGGACCCCACCACCATACAAGGCCGAAAGAGGTGTTCTTTACAAGGTACATTCCATGTGTTCTAAAATAATTAAGGTGAAAATTGCACACAACCTTTTGAGTAATTGAATCATTGAATAAGTTTAGGAACTTAAGTCGTATAATATAATAAAGGACCTTTTTTGCATTTTTTTTAACGTTGAAGGACTTGATCATGCTAAACAGGGTTTATTTTTTTACAAGTTAAAGTAGAATAAAGTACATGAATGGTCCCTGTGGTTTACCAAAATTTTGGATTTGGTCACTAACTTTATAAAAGTACATGGATGGTCCCTCTGATTTGCACTTTGTAATGCATTTCGTTCCAACTTTTTCCAAAAGTACATAGATGGTCCATGTGAAATTTTGGTAAACCACAGGATTCGTGTACTTTTAAGAGGTTTGAATCTTGCAAAAATTCAATGTATATATTTAAAGTTTCGACAATAGCCCCAAAAATTAAATGTTATTCGACCATTAACAACAAATTTACAATTTTCAAATCAAAAACCAATACGCTTTCATAGATTTCAGCGGAAATCTTGATATGAACACAAAAGTAACAGAATCTGGGCTTGAAAATAACATATTTGAGACTCTTTTATGGTCAAAATGTGTGGGATCAAACAATGTAGACAGCCACATAAGTCAAAAGGCACTGTGGTTGATGTTTTATCATCATTAGGATTATTGTTTCTGCACTGATGATCTTGTTGGTTGTAGTACATCAAAAACGTTCAATCGGCTTCAAGAGGATGTGTAACCGATGAGTTGTAGAATCAAGACGGGTCAAGGAAGATATCGGCTTCAAGAGGATGTGTAACCGATGAGTTGTAGAATCAAGACGGGTCAAGGAAGATATAGAGGATTATTGAAATGCTGGTCTATTGATCGAGTTTTTCACCTGGGTAATTAGAAGGATGATTATCTTTGTGTTTACTTGATACCAAAATTTTCATAGATTTTACCTCCATTGTGTAACGGTCAATAATCATAATTCCATCTGGTTGGATTGGTTTCCAATTAAAAGGATAATGTTGTGAAGAATATATTTTTAATAAATGTGAATGTGGTAGGAAAACAAAATATGAAGTTTAATAGTAGGTAAATTAGTAAATAGCATTTTAGAACAAACAATAATATATATATATATATATATATATATATATATATATATTATATGGGAGAGTTTAAATGAGAACACTAAATATTGTGAGAACCGTGAGAACAAACGAAAAAACCACGAGAACTTAGTTAAAAAACGATTCAAATTCAAAACTTCTTTTTACACCTATTATTATTATTCGAATATGATGTTAGAAATTTAATTTACATGTTCAAATTGATCTGTATTCGTAAATAAAGAAAATTTACACATGTGTAAGTTTGTCATTTACACATGCGTAAATTTATTATATATACACGTGTAAAAAAATCAAATAAGAGTGATTTTGAGAAGAAAAATGAACTATTTAATGTTGTAAATTCTTTTTTTATTATGTTATATTTTAATTATAATGAGGGTTGTATTAAAAAAATGGTTCTGATAGTTTTTTCATTTGTCTCACGGTTCTCGCAATATTTAGCGTTTTTAAGATAACCCTCCCTTATATATATATATATATATATATATATATAGAGAGAGAGAGAGAGAGAGAGAGAGAGAGAGAGAGATAAAGGGTATTGTACAATTAGCCTTAATGTACTAGCGTACATGATGAGAATTCGCATGTTGAAAATCTTCTGAGTTTGAGTCTGCGTGGTGGAAACTTTCCGATTTTGTGAGTCCGCCGGTGAACCTTTCCGATTTGTGAAGTCTGCATGGTGAATCTTCCGAGTTTGTGAGTTTGTACGTTACAATCCGCATGTTATATTTTCATCTCGTACGCATCGTACGTTTAGGGTTTAGTTTTAGGTTTTTTTGATGGGGGTTGGGGGTTTAGGTTTTTTGAGGGGGGGGGGGGGGGGGGGTTGGGGTGTCGGTGGGGTGGGTTAGGTGGTTTAGGCTTTTTCATTTAATGCACATGTCAAGTACAACTTTTTTTTTGAAAAAAAAAGTTATTTTTATATATTGTATATAGCGATTTTTTTTATAAAAAATTTTGATATGTCTTTTAGGCTTTTTTAGTTAGTTTTTGGTTTTATCATTTAAACTAGTTTTCTCATGATCCACCCCCTATATATATTTTATATAACGAGGTGGATCCGTTAGAACCACCCTTTATTGAGAGAACCGTGAGAACCAATGTAAACACAACAAAAATATCTAAAAAAATCTAAAAATCATACAATTTTTTTTATAAAAAATATTAATTTTTTTGTTGTATTTGTGTTCACATTGGTTCTCGCGGTTTTCGCAATAAAGGGGTTCCTGTATGAACCTTACCCTATATATATATATATATATATATATTATATATATAAATATATAAAATATATTTATATATATTGGTAGGTAGAGGTTCATGTGAAAAAAATTTAAAAGTGTGAGAAGGATAAGAAAGATTATGGAGGTGACATGTGTCATTTTTTATTTTGGTAGTTTAAGGGTATAAGTGTAATTTAACTAATAAAATCTATTTATGGAATGAATATATGCAACCGATTTTTGGCAGTTATTGTAGGGATTTTCGAATTTGAAATAACACCCTAACTCATAAAAACACCACAACATGTATATTGAAAGCATACATCTTATAAAGAACAGAAATATAACTCATAAAAACACCCTAACTCATAAAAACAACACAACATGTATATTGAAGGCATACATCTTATAAAGAACAGAAATATAACAAAAATAACACCATAACTATAAAAACACCACAATAGTTATATTGAAGGCACACATTTATAAAGAACACCCTAACATTGAATATAACATAAATAACACCCTAATATAACACCCGTCAACACTTTAATCAGAATAAAAAAAAATAACACCCTAAATATATAAAAACAGAAATAACTCTACATAAATATTTTCAATATGGTACTCATATTAAAGATAAAAAAACACTCGTTATTATGGTGTAATTTTTTATAAAATAAGAGTTACGTATAAAAAGTTATTGATGTTTAAAAAAGAATGGGAGAACTTTGCCTGTGTATTAATATTTGTTTCTTAATTTAAAAATATTAAATTTACCTTTATACCCTTAATTTAGAAAATTATTTATTTTAATAGTCAACATTATTTACAGAATTGCCACTATGATCTCAACCATTAGGTTAAATATCTAATGGTTTAGATTCTTTTTTATCCTTCTCATACTTTTAAATTTTCTCACAATAACCTCACCTTATTTCATCCTCTCCGATCCAAATAAAGGCGGTTCAAAAGTAGTAGTGCGTAGATGATTCTTATTTATATTTTTTTTCATGTTTAATTTTGTCTTAAAATTTTTCAATTGTACTATATTTTTTATTTGTCCTTGTTTGTTAAATTATGTACCGGATCTCTAAATTTCATTTATTATGCATGTGAAGTATATTTTCATCATGTGATGCATGTGATGACGACAGTTATGCTCATTATGTATGATGCGTGTGATTTGAGTATTTTGATCTTTCATCTATGTTTGTTAATTGTTTCTTCTCTTTCAATCTCTCTACAGCACTCAAATCCAGATTGTTTATATTCAAAATACAGATTGTTATTGACGTACATATTAGTTTACTTACGATAGAAAATTATAACGTGTATAATTATAACGATATTCATTATTTTAAGCCAATAATGCCATAATTCCGAAACAGATGTTAAAACTTTGCCCTTTGTACGAGGTAAAACACATAACCAACGGACCGACACCTCTACTCAGGGGCAGTCGCATGAAGACTTGATGCGGGGGTATGACCACCCGCGCAGCCGAGGCCGTGAAGTGTTAAAATGTTCGGCTTTAATGGTTTGATTGTATTGTTACTTCGATTCGAGTCGAGTCATATCATAACCTTGGGTCTTTGATCCTTGTCTACCGTATAATGCAATTTTTCGACCGGCCTGCTAACCGGTTTAAGATCACATTTTTATACCAACCAACATCCTTGGATCCGCAATGCTTCTACACATTGCTTTAAGTAAACAAACCATTGACAAAACTGGGTTATCTTTCTTGCCTATAACACACAGTTCAAAAGCAACAAAGCCCAAACAGACGAGAACAAGGATGATGAAACTATAATTTAACAGAAACTGATCAATTTCAGCAAACAAAGATGAATCCAAAATGGAAACAATACGAACACGTAACTTGCTACAACCACATATTATTCTTGTAAAAATCCCATTTTGATAATAGTGTTCTTTTTACTGTAAACACAGCTGATGGAAGATGATGATGATCTACTTAGCTTTAGCATAGCACAGCTCATCACACGCGTCACCCCTCTCAAAAACAGCTGCTGCACCCATACCCGTGCCTGCATTGCAAAAAACGATCACAAATGATCACGAGTCAGCATACGTGAACACACATCAGAGATACAATGAGATTAAAATGAGACCTACCAATGCACATTGACACAACACCAAATCGGCAGTCTCTGCCACGACGTTTCATCTCATGCAGTAGCGTAGCAACACAGCGGGCCCCTGTCATAAATCAAGTACAATATTATAATAACAATAAATTCTTTGAAAGATAACTAATACTAATTAAGATCCATTAGTTGCCTATACGATTACCAGTGCATTCGTCAATTATCAATTCACGATAAAAATATTTACAGTCAGTTGTTAAAAATACCTGTTGCACCCAAAGGGTGTCCAATAGCCATTGCACCTCCGTTGACATTGATCTTTTGTGGGTCAATTTCAAGCTTCTTTTGGCAATATACAAACTGTGATGCAAATGCCTGACATAACAAACAAAATAAAACCGTTTATTCTCCAACTTCGACAGCAAATATAAGAACAGGTATCTGTAATATGTTGCATCTAATTATCACCTCATTGATCTCAAAAAGGTCAATATCTCAATTTGAAGCCCAGCAGCCTTAACCGCAGCGGGAATTGCAACCGCAGGGCCAATGCCCATTATTGCTGGCGGTACACCAACAGCAGCAAAAGTCCTGCAATTGGATAAAAAGCAATGAAATTATAACATATTCAGCTTAAAACAAAAAAGATCTGACGTCGTGGCGACTTGCACGGGCGCCACGTCAGCAGAACATTATTACGTCCATTTACCCTTAATTACCCTTGTCGTAAATGCAAGTTTTCCGAGTCGGTGGAAGTCTTAATTGCATTCTACTAGCTATAATTGCACACATCACAAAGAGTAAAGTACACGGATGGTCCATGGGGTTTAGCAGAAATTTTGGATTTGGTCCCTAGCTTTCAAAAAGCACATGGATGGTCCCTGTGGTTTGCATTTTGTAACGCATTTAGTCCCCAGCCAACAAATCTAAAGGTTTAGCATGTCCAAGTTAGGGACTAAATGCGTTACAAAGTGCAAACCTCAGGGACCGTCTGTGTACAAATTTAAAAACTAGGGACCAAATCCAAAACTTTGGTAAACCAAAGCGACCATCTGTGTACTTTTGGAAAGCTAGGAACCAAATCCAAAATTTTGTTAAACCACATAGACCATCCGAAAGTATCGGTTACTTGCTCAGTGGGTCACCTTTTACATCATATAATGATAAATTGTAAATTCATTACATCAAAAGGTAAATTTCAAAGTTCATTAAAAGCTAGAAACTTTTGGAGAAAAGTTGCAAGAATTAACTCAAAATGAAATAAACCCATAAAAGAATCATAATCCGTCCCTTTGAAGTTTGAAATACATCAATCATTTATGTCTAGCTGAAAGTCAAAGAGTCAACGAAGTAACCGCATACCTGAACACACCGAGAATCGATAACCCCTTCTGCAGAGCGGTACTTCTCTTCATCAAGAGGACAGCTCCAGCACCGTCACTCACTTGGCTAGAAGTTCCTGTTATAAAAGCAACGAAAAGAGAAAAAGAAAACGTAAGATATGATACTAAAGGGACTACTTTTTGGCTAATGATAGGAATCTAAATTGCTGCGTACCAGCAGTGGTTGACCCGTCTTTCCTGAATACAGGTTTTAATTTTGCAAGATCTGCCAAACTTGTACCTGGACGGATCCCATCGTCAACGGAAATGGTAACCGGCTTTTCGTCTCCGGTCTTCGGGTCAACAATCTGTTTCAACATGAACACTTTGTCAGAACAAAAAAATGATATAATGCTATTAAGGGACACGTAGGCCAAAAACATATAAATTTGGTTTCATTTAAGTCAGTTCCGGTAAAAAAAACTAGTTGGAACAGAAGCGTTAACTTAAGGTCATTAGGCGTTAACCAATTTTGCGTCACGAATTTTGCGAGAATCAACATTAAACAAAACCAAATAGATACTTGGGTAGCCTCTATATATACATTATCCCTACAATAAAACTAGTTTTTTTATTATAGACTACAATCAACTTGACTCGTTTCCGAACTAAATTTACGTTGAAATGTAATCTAAATTCTTACCGTTGAATGAATATGTATTATATTTAACCTGACTTGTTTACAAACAAATTTTACGTTGAAACGAAGACCAACTCAAAACTTACATAAAATAAACATGTACGTTGGTGGCATACGCGGCGTGATAAAGTATAGACTATAATCGACCCGACCCAACTCGTTTCCAAACTAAAACTAAATTTACGTCGAATCGTATAGCAACTCAAATGTATTATGTTTGACCAGATTTGTTTCCAAACAAAATTTACGTCAAAACGTAGTCCCAACTCAAAACTACATAAAAAAAACATTTCAATATTGACCCAACTCGTTTCCAAACAAAAATTACGTTAAAAATAAAAAAAAACGTAAAAAATAGTTTTAGGGTAAACTCGAAACTTTAGAAACCTAAGGGGATCCAAGTAACATTTAAAAAATTTTAAGGGTTAGTTTTGACATTATTACAAAGTTGGGGGTAGAAGGGGTTTATCTTTAAGGTATTATAAATATGGAAAATAATGAAAAAGACTTTTTACCTTAGTTTTGATTGGAATGATTTCATCCTTGAATCTACCAGCAGCAGTAGCAGCAGCCGCCTTCCTATGGGACTCAACCTATGCGACAAAAACACAATTAAACACACCAAAACCTACATTTGAAGAAAACAAAATCTTCTTAAATCAAGTTCAACTCACTGCAGCCTGATCTTGTTCTTGCCTTGTTATGCTGAACTTGTGCGCAACGTTTTCTGACGTAATGCCCATCGGAAGTAGACAATCCTGCGCCTGTGCCATAGTTTTCACCTGATAAAGTTCACAGGAAGCAAACAATTGATAGTTAGGTATAATCACATGGACATTTGTGCGTATGTGTGTGTGTGTGTATATATAGGGTTAGGTTCATTTGTGAACAACCCCCATGATTGTGAACATTAGTGAACTAATCCTAGTCCTTGATAATCAATACACAAGTGTAAATCAATGGTCAGGATTTGATGATGAAAATACACTAGTGTATTTTACGATTTGATGATGTAAATCAATGGCCAGGATTTGTTCACTCAATTCACAAATACACTAGTGTTCACTCTAGAACCCCACCCTATATATATATATATAGAGAGAGAGAGAGAGACAGAGAGAGAGAGAGAGTACTTTGGGGTTAACTGATCCTTCCCAAGCCATAGGATTGGCGGTCATAGATTCCAAACCGGCACCAATACCTATTCATAAACAATTGAAGTGGTTCAGAAAGGCGACTATATAATTTTTTATATATATTCTATAGGTTTTTAGGATTATTTACACGATATTTAGACACAAATAGGCTTTATATATGTTTTAATATTGAACTAGTCTTACGCCTCCGCACTGCGGGTCGGGGGCGTAAAAGTGTGCTACCAGTGTGGGGTTGAGGGAGTGGAAACCGTGCTGATCGAACGACGACCAAAACCGTGGTAAAATGTAAAACAAAAACACGATTTTATAACACCAGGTGACCAACTAAATACGTACACAAAAATTAAGGACAAAAACGTGTTATATTCGACTCAACGCATTTCAGGAAAAAACTTATGTCAAAACGTAAACCAATTTGTATTTATACCGATGTGTACGTAAAAGAAAGCACGTGAAACTCCAGGGAGTAAAAATGACATTTTATAAAGTTTTTGAAAAGTTGAGGGACTGTTAAGTGTCAATGTTAAAAGTTAAGGTAAAAATAACAAAACCCAAAAAAAATATGACAAAATATACACTATTCATTGGTATGCTGTGAATTAACATATAATATACATAATAATTAATACACACACATGTACAACCTGAAAAACATGATGTGCACAATCTGCTGCACAAAATTATGGTATGTACATAATGAGCGTGCCTCAGAGTCAATTTTCACCAAAAAAAGTGCGCACTTTTTAAAACCAAGGCAGAGATTGTGGTAAAAGAAAAGGAAAACACCATACCGATATCATAAAATCCAGCTTTAATAGCTGCAGCTACATCAGCAACTGCCTGAAGACCTGAGGAACACTGTCTATTGACAGTCCTAACTGGCACCGTTTCTGAGAAACAAGAAATCATATGTTTAATGAAACATTAACAGTAAATACGTAATGCGCTATTGAGAAACACATACCAGGAAATCCGGCATAGAAAGCAGCCATCCTGCATTCGCTTGCTCTTTGGGAGCCTGCTCCCAACACTGACCCGACAACAATGTCTCCAACTTCAGCTGGATTAAGGTTTGTTTTCTCTATTAATGCCTGATCAAGTACAACAAAACAAAAGTTGAAAAATTAAAAGTGCAATGACCCGACAGCAATGTCTCCAACTTCAGCTGGATTAAGGTTTGTTTTCTCTATTAATGTTTTCTCTATACGGTCACAGTTAACACAAAATTAAGAAGTTCGTCAAGATTTAACACAATCTGAAAATTGAAATGGTCAAATGAGGGATGTTGGGGAGGCATATAGTATAACTAGGGTCTCAAATTTTCAAAACTAAAAACAATACAACAAAAATACAGCATATAAAAACCTTTAAATGAAAAAACACAAATGAACACATTATAAACGTTCACAAACATGAACATAAACAAACGAACACAACCTCGGTTCTGTTCGTTCATTTAACTTAACAAAAAGAATTTCTTGTTCGTGTTCGTTCATTTATTAAACTAACGAACTTCCTGCCGAATGGTTCACAAACTGTTTGCTAAATGTTCAGTTCATTTACAGCCCTAATTGATTACCTAAGTTGTTAAAATTAAAGAAAAACTCCCAAACAGCCCTAAAATAGAAGTAGAAATGGCAGTATACCTTCAAAACTGGTGCAAGGATATCATCCGGATATGTATCCTTGAGCCCACCTCTCTTTGCTTTGCAGAGCGGAGATCGGTAGGCACTGCATAAAAACAATGTGAAAACTTAGTTGATATCAATTAAAATCACAGTAAGGATATTGAAAAAAAAACAGCTACTTACGCTACAATGACTATATCATCACCAAAAACTGAATTCCTTTGGTAAGCAGCACTATCACCAGCTGCACACACCGACGCCTGCAGGTTTAAAGTAGAAAACATCATTAACAACTACTCTATACTGTGAAAGAACAAACAAACACACGCACTTGAATGTCGTTTCAACAAAATGAAATCCAAAACAGGCCTCATCGTTTTTACAGGTCAGACATTGCCTCGTTTAACTACTTTATATCTCATGTCAGGATCTAGGCTCCTAATTTTAACTAATCATTTTTTAAAAAAAGTATAAAATTACATAGTGTACTCTTTCTTAAACAGGTTTTATCGTGTCTCAGCCCCGGGACATTGAAGTAGCTACGTATTCTTGTTCGGTTGTACTAAACGAAAAAGTATAGCATTAGACAAACATGAGAGCAGCAATTTTGATTCCAAATGTTGAATCTGAAGCTCACAACAGAAAAACAGAGACTAATTGAAGATACAAAAATGAAGTCAGATAAAGATCAATAAAAGCAGGTAAAAGTCAACGGAATTGTTATCAAGAGGTCGATCCAACCTGATGAAAAGCTTACTTCCAGAAGCCCCTATCTTACCACTGCCTAAGGCTATATGTTTCTTATGCTTAACTTGATGAATCATTGAAATTAGATCAATCAATACATGCTGCCGCCGGCGGCAATCACAGATCAAAACACCAATTAATGGCAAGTGAAATCGAGAAACAAACATCAAATCAAGTAGAAACAGTCGCAAAACCTAAAGTTAAATCACATATGTATCGATGAGAAATTGAACTTACTGAGAGATTTTCTAAGGATGAAGAAGTAGAGGATGGACGAAGGTGCTCTAACAGGACTCTTTGCCTCTCGATTGCTCTTTCCATTTACGAAATCAAGCGGATTGTGATTGGCTTTGCGTATGAATTTGTTTAACAGTATATATAATCAAGGACACGTTGGTATTTATAGGAGTAAAGAAAGCTGGAACATAGGGATGTGTGATACTTATCATCTTTGGCGTCACATCATATACTCATCCATTATTTCTATCCCCTTTTTTATTTTTATTTTTTTAACAGTAAATTTAGATTACTAACATTCGTATATCTATGTGTTAAACCCTTTGAAAAAGATTTCAAAGTCTAAACCAATTATTCAAACCAAGCGGTGTGGGCTCGACAAGACTGTCGGGAGTCCGATGTGAACTCGGTGGCGAAGGGAACCCTCCTAATCCAAATAAAAGTGTTGACTTTGGTTTCCCATTGTTTTGCTGACGTTGCTTCGTTTATTGTTTTGTCCCTCCTTGTGTTAATAAGCACTAAAACATAAGGAGCATTAAAGAGGATATACGTTAACATGTTAATCGAATGTCAAAAGATTGAATTAATTATTCTTTTTTTAAACCAAAAAACCACTAAAAATAAGGTTAGATGGAGTTAACTGGATTAAACCATTTCCTTGGAATGAGATGAAGTAAAATAGAAAAAATAGGTGATGTGGAAAGTAGATGGAGTTAAGGACGGTTAAAATATACTTCAAAGCCTAATATGATGACAAAGGACTTATAGTTAGCAAGTTTGTGTCACAATCGCGTATTTCAACTAGTTTTCAGAAATCGACATCTTTTTAAAAGAAAATTACACTAGCGAATAGATTTAACTAATAGCATGGACCACCAAGGCACCAAGGTAGTTCTCATGGTGATAATTGAGGTCTTATAAAGTATGCAATAAATGTATTTTAGACCTAGATTTTAGGTGTGTGTATGGGTTTACAATTAAAAAAAAAATATAGACATCATTTATTTTATGTGCTATTTGAGTATAAAATCTCCTTTAAACTAATTTTTTTGCTTGAATTCAAGATTGATAAATTCAACAATATAAACTGTAAGTTGTAGCTGTCTCATGATTTATAAGAAGATGATAACAATTTTATTTTATTTATAAGGTACCTTGATAAACTAAAATGATTACATGGGACCTAATATTCTTTTGTATTTTAGTTACCAACTAACTCTCTCTCGCTCTCTCTCGGTTTTTTTAATTGGATTGGTTTACACGAGCTTTTGGAAACTAGTAAACAAGTTTTTAGCTATATTAAATTTTGATGTTTTAAATAATATTTTAAACACTAATGTTGGATCTTTGAATTTCATACGTAAAGGAATCGAATGTATAATGTATTCAGGGGCGGATGACGCTCTCACAGTAATGTAAATTTTGAAAAAAATTGACGTTAAGGAACTAGAAAATGACATTAATAAACATAACAAAGTTAAAGAAAAATAATAAGTAACTAGAAAATGGTTATGGATCAAACGTTGATTTAAATTAAATTCAATGTTGAAATGTTAATTTAATAGTCTACACTTGTATCTATCTCATACTTTAAAATGAAATAGTAATAGTTCTTTTTCTTTTAGTTCCCTATAATGCTTTTGTGGAACCCAACATTCTTTTGTTTTTTAGCTGCGAATTGAACCACTTCTCTTTCAACAATATTTAGGAGTTTATTTGGTTACCCATATATGTACGTGACCAGCAGGGGCGGGCCTACCTTAGGGGAAAGGGTAGGCTCTGTTATCACTTGCCGCTCCGGTGGTAATGTAAATTTTAGAAAAATTTGACGTTGTTTTGATGTTTTTTAGATTTTGTTACCCTTTTTTTATAAAACGTTACATCTACGATTGCTCTTTCCATTTACGAAAATCAAGCGGATTGTGATTGGCTTTGCGTATGAATTTGTTTAACAGTATATATAATCAAGGACGTTGGTATTTATAGGAGTAAAGAAAGCTGGAACATAGGCATTTGTGATACTTATCATCTTTGGCGTCACGTCATATACCCATCCATTATTTCTATCCTTTTTTTTATTTTTATTTTTTAACAGTAAATTTAGATTACTAACGTAACAGTATTGAATTGAAGGCAATAATACGTATCATTTTCACTAAATAATAAAATAATATATATACATCTAGACCTAAGAAAACTCAATAAATTAAAAAAAAAAACCTCATCTTAAAATTTGAACCTAAAATTCAATAGTGTCACTAGACTATAATATCAGAAGAAATAAGATGATGTCATCTATTCAATTAATGTAATTAAAAAGTTATCCTTTTGTGTTTATTTATATTAAAATAATAAAATCATCTACGAAGATATTCTTTTGTTTTACGTATTTTTTATAAGTTGTATTCTGAAAACAAAAATATGTTTATTAAAACAAGGATAACTAAATTATTTCTTTACCATTAGAAAAGATTAATTTGATGCGAAAAAAAGAAGAAAATTAATGAATACTTATGTGAAAATCTTTAATAAAGGCAATAATATATTTGGTAAATAAGGTAATTTCACCTCTTGGATTAATGTATTCAAGAACATGCAATTAGGAGGAAAAATTCGTATTTCAAGAATTCTATCAATATGTAGGCGAAGCTAATCGCTCTTCAGAACAAGTTGTTTCGAGGTTTAGGGATTTGAGAACGAAGGTTTTCACATTTAAATGACTTATCAATCTCGTGATGGCTCGTGGTGACAGTGGAATAGATGCGGAAGCGACTTCAAGACTGTTCGCATATACGAGTTGTTCTACAATAGGATGTTTACTCATATCTCGTCCTGCCAATTACTAAGAAACCAACCTCATTTGGATCCAGTTGTGCATCCGGATTCCGATGCAGACGGGTTCGGGGGTTGATGATTAGTTTAGTTATGTAGTTTGTTGAAGTTTAATTATGTAGTTTGTTATGTTTACAAATCCCGATTGCTCATTTGACTTCATCTTCAATTACTAATAAGGGTTATGATTTTAATTAGGGGTTTGTTATGCGTAATTAGAATGTTATTTTGTTATGTTTAATTGAGTGTTATTATGTTTAATTAGGGTTTATTGTGTTTAGTTAGGACTTAAGTATGTATAATTATAATTTTACTATGTTTGTGTTTGTAGTTTTAATGTTTTTAATTTCAATCTGTTGTAATCCTTGTAAATTTATTGTTATTTTTATAATAAATTGGATTTATTTATTTAATTATATATCTAAATCGGTTAGTATTAAAACTAAATATTTAAATAAACGAGTAATGATTTAAAAAAAAGAAAAAAATTGTTTGAGTGAGACTAGTGAAATTAGGGTTGTAATCGAATCGAACGAAACGAACACGTAATTAAGAAAGTTAATATGTTCCCGAACGTATATCGAACATAAATTTATGTTCGTGTTCATTCGTTAAGGAAATTCAGTTGTTTACGAACAGTTCGTGGACACTGGTCTGAACACAACGAACATTTAACTTGAAAATAAAAATATTATTAACCGTAAACATTCGACATAAGTAGTTAAATACAACCATCAAATGATAAATCAAAACAGTATAAGTCTACTACAACCACCAAACGATGAATGAAGTTTAACTAACTTAGATATAATTATCTAGAATTACTTATACATAATTATTCAAAGTTTAACTCACTTAGACATAATTATCCCAAAAAAATGTCTTGAATGTCTAAATTTTAGCTAACTAGAAAAAAGAGGGTTTAAGTTTTCAATATGTTTAGATAAAAGATTTATTATTTATTATTTTATTAATATAATTAAACGAGCACGAACGTAAACGAACATAGTACCAAACGTTCATGAACGCAATCGAACGAACGAGACCTTTGTTTGTGTTCGTTTTGCTAAGCTAATTGAACAAAACTTTTTGTTCATGTTTGTTCGTTAAGCTAATCAAACGAACATAAACGAACTTCCCGCCGAACAGTTCACGAACTATTTGTTGAACGTTCGGTTCGTTTACAGCCGTAAGTGAAATCATAATAGAGTGGAATAAAAAAAGTTAGAGAAAGTGGTGTGTTGATGTGTCAGTAAGAGGTCACTAACTTTTTGACATGACGATGAAAAAAAAGTTAACCCATAAAACATGACCTAAAATGTTGAAGGTGTAACAAACTAATATTTAAGTACCATAACTACGCTTTTTCACCAACATTCATATATCTATGTGTTAAACCCTTTGAAAAAGATTTCAAAGTCTAAACCAATTATTCAAACCAAGCGGTGTGGGCTCGACAAGACTGTCGGGAGTCCGATGTGAACTCGGTGGCGAAGGGAACCCTCCTAATCCAAATAAAAGTGTTGACTTTGGTTTCCCATTGTTTTGCTGACGTTGCTTCGTTTATTGTTTTGTCCCTCCTTGTGTTAATGAGCACTAAAACATAAGGAGCATTAAAGAGGATATACGTTAACATGTTAATCGAATGTTAAAAGATTGAATTAATTATTCTTTTTTTAACCAAAAACCATTAAAAATAAGGTTAGATGGAGTTAACTGGATTAAACCATTTCCTTAGAATGAGATGAAGTAAAATAGAAAAAAATAGGTGATGTGGAAAGTAGATGGAGTTAAGGACGGTTAAAATATACTTCAAAGCCTAATATGATGACAAAGGACTTATAGTTAGCAAGTTTGTGTCACAATCGCGTATTTCAATTAGTTTTCAGAAATCGACATCTTTTTAAAAGAAAATTACACTAGCGAATAGATTTAACTAATAGCATGGACCACCAAGGCACCAAGGTAGTTCTCATGGTGATAATTGAGGTCTTATAAAGTATGCAATAAATGTATTTTAGACCTAGATTTTAGGTGTGTGTATGGGTTTACAATTAAAAAAAATATAGACATCATTTATTTTATGTGCTATTTGAGTATAAAATCTCCTTTAAACTATTTTTTTGCTTGAATTCAAGATTGATAAATTCAACAATATAAACTGTAAGTTGTAGCTGTCTCATGATTTATAAGAAGATGATAACAATTTTATTTTATTTATAAGGTACCTTGATAAACTAAAATGATTACATGGGACCTAATATTCTTTTGTATTTTAGTTACCAACTAACTCTCTCTCTCTCTCTCGGTATTTTTTAATTGGATTGGTTTACACGAGCTTTTGAAAACTAGTAAACAAGTTTTTAGCTATATTAAATTTTGATGTTTTAAAAAATATTTTAAACACTAATGTTGGATCTTTGAATTTCATACGTAAAGGAATCGAATGTATAATGTATTCAGGGGCGGACAACATAATAAGGGGTAGCCACGTTCTCACGGTAATGTAAATTTTGAAAAAAATTGATCTTTTTTTTATTTCGTTACTCTTTTATACTGCTCAAAAAGCTAAACAAATAAGGAACTAGAAAATGACATTAATAAACATAACAAAGTTAAAGAAAAATAATAAGTAACTAGAAAATGGTTAATTTATGGATCAAACGTTGATTTAAATTAAATTCAATATTGAAATGTTAATTTAATAGTCTACACTTGTATCTATCTCATACTTTAAAATGAAATAGTAATAGTTCTTTTACTTTTAGTTCTATAATGCTTTTGTGGAACCCAGCATTCTTTTGTTTTTTAGCTGCGAATTGAACCACTTCTCTTTCAACAATATTTAGGAGTTTATTTGGTTACCCATATATGTACGTGACCAGCAGGGGCGGGCCTACCTTAGGGGAAAGGGTAGCCTCCGCTATCACTTGTCGCTCCGACGGTAGTGTAAATTTTAGAAAAATTTGACGTTGTTTTGATGTATTTTAGATTTTGTTACCCTTTTTTATAAAACGTTACCTCTACGAAGATTTTTTAGATCCGTTACTGATGACTAGATGATTGCTACTAAGCAAGAAAGGGTAACACATATGATAAAAACACTATTATGAATATATGCCATAAAAGAGGTGTCTTGTAAGTTGTAATATGTCCGGAAAATGATATTATGATTTTGTGACATGAAAATACGAAAGAAGAACGTAAATAAAATATGTGACGAACATTAATTTATTTATTACAAATATATGCCATTACTCTTCGTTAGTGATAATGAGAACACACTAAATATGACCTAACGATATTTAAACTTGATTATTATATTTAGTGATATGCATAAAATAAATTAATATACATTTTTGAGACCCCACCAATCACCAATGAGTCTTTGAACACAAGGACACATTTGTGCCGAATTAAGAACAAGATTATTATCTAAGGACGTCTCTTTTGAACGGTAAATATTATTTATCTACTTTACACTAATAGTGGAAAGTTCAATTGAGAAGAAAAAATTGTAAGGATAAAAAAATAACTTTTAAACCGATAGAAATTCTCCATTTACTTTATTTAATGTGTGTATTTAATGTTATGAAAAAGGGCATATAGGTAAATCTATAAGTGTCATTAATTAGCTAATTAATTAAATTGTAACTCATTTTTTTATATACTCTTTCAAGATAAAATAATTTATGGTGTAGAACAATTTTCGACACGTGTACGACAAATTTTAGTATGTGTAGAATAAATTTTGAAATGTGTAGGGTAAATTTACATGTGTGTAGGTAATTCCGGTAAATGTAAGACATATGTAAGATAAATTTTGAAATGTGTAGGATAAAATGTTTTTGTTTTATTAATGAGAGATAACATAATTAATGAGAGAAGTTATAAACTATTTAATGTTTTACCATTATGCAATTTCTTTTTTTTCTTCTCACATTAAATTTCTTCTCAAATGAATCTTCCCCTGCACCAATTAAATTACTCTATTGTCCAGAATTTAATATGAGACATTCCTTTAATAAGCATGTGACTCTACCAAATGAGTCACCCCACATTAGCATATTAGAACGTCTAGTTGCGTATCTCTGAAAAAACTTTTAGAAACTTAAAAAAGAATGACACATTCAATTTTGTTTATTCTTCATTTCTTTAATAAATATAGTCGTATATATAAAAGAAATCATACGAAATTGCAACCACATTGTGTGTAATTATATGGATTAAGGACGTTTTGTGTAATTATATGGATTTCTGAGTTTGTGTAATAATCGGGGCGGACCTAGGTGTATGGTTAGGTGTGTAGGCGTACCCCTTAAAAAAATTTAATGTATTCTTAGGCAAAAAAGCCGATCGTACTCTTTGAAAGTATGATTGAACCCTTCATTCTCACTCTCAACAAATAATTTTTCTTTAAAAATATGATTAAACCCCTCATTCACACTCTCAACAAATAATTTCCAGTAATAATGGAAAGTTTTTGAGTTTTTGATGATGTGTCTCACAACTATACAAAAACCATTGAATTGTATTTATGTAATCATGAAAAAACCTATGTCCATTATTTTTTAATTAATGTTTTCTGTTATAAGTAACTGTAATGTATTTTGGATTTATGTGATATGAAACAACAATTAATAGCCTTGCAAAACTTATAGGCCAATAAACAAGCATACAATTTAAGTAAGAACACCCAAAACACGTAAACTACCATTGAAATGATGAAAAACTTAATAGTATCATCCAAACTCAAGTTTGGTCGGCAATATTAATATTAATTAATTAAAGAAAAGATGTACGAAACAAAAGCTTCTAGAAGAAAATAAAACGGAACAAGTTGGTTAGACATTGGACCTGAATAATATGTGGTAACGATCACACATGATTTTCACGTGCTAATACAACACTTATTAAAACTAGCTATTTGCGACTGTAGGTTTATTCACAAATTGGAAATAGATTTTCGCAATGATTTATGTGGTAAAACCTCTGTGAATAGTTGCATTTGGTGAATGAGGAATTTTTTTTTAAATTGGATTTAGATAATTTGAACTGACTGTTTTTGCTAATAATAATCCCTACTTAGTTCATAGCCGACAGTGGTACCAACTTTTCTCATTTTGTATGTATAATGGTCTGCTGTTAAAAATAACTTAACGAGGTTAAGTTTATTTCCAGATTATAAACCAATGTTTTATGGCTTCTGATCAGAACAGGATACGGGTCATTGATGTAAAAGTTGCCTTGAAACGGTGCTCCAAACGGCTTGATTTTTGTTAATTGGAAATTTAAACATCCGAATTGAAGCATCGTTTTCGTCGGATGTTTAAACTTCCAATTAACAAAAATCAAGTCGTTTGGAGCACTGTTTCGAGGTAAGTTTTACTTCAATCGACTCGTGTACTCGTTTTGATCAAAAGGCGAAAGCATCCGCTTCTAATTTGGAAAAAACTTAATCCGTTAGTTTTTTTAACGGCGGACCATCATACAAACGAAATGAAAAACTTGTGACCATTGTCGGGAATAAACACGGCCAAAAATAGTCAATTCAGGTTATTTAAATCCAATTTGCCTTTTTTCAACCGAATTTGGGAATCTTTTTTACAGTAGTCAATCTTGTGACCAATATGCGACCGTCGGGTTTTTAATTAATTTCATCATCTATTTATTACAAATGTACAATAAAATCTCAAGTTAACATGTTCAGGTGTACAATGTACGTGCATTATTCTGACATTTCAAAGTTGTAGCTTAAGTGGTGATTAAGATAAAATTATCCTCTAATAGACCATTTTCGAATATGTAAGATGCGTGATTAGAACTCAAGATTTCCAAATCATCATAATCATGTGGCAATTTCAAACATTCACAAATTCTTAAATTTTAAATTTTTAATAGCAACGGATAAAATAACTAAAAATGCAACAATACAAATTGATAGAATAAGTAGTTACTCTTGAAACCAAGTTTACTAACACAACACTTAACTCCCGTTCCTCATTCGACGACTACTGCCAAACATTAAAGGATCTGTCGGAGCAATTGAAAGATATTGATCAGCCCGTTACAGAAAGCCGTTTAGTCATACAAATGGTACGTGGTCTTCCCATTGAATTCGACCCATCGCTGCTATGATCTATCAAATGTATAGTATGAATGATTGAAAAGGTTGCATCTTCTCATTGAGAGGCTATGAATATATACAGATTTACAAGCTCCATTTTAGGAGAGAAATGAGCAATCAATCTTGACCAAAGAATGAGTAAAAGACTACCTAAAATACTCTGTAACTGAAACATACAAATGACAAGGATCAAGGTACAAATCATGTGTTGTTAACACGCCCCCGCAAGATGGAGGATCCGTTGGAGACTCCAATCTTGGACCGAATTGAGAGGAAGGGCGTCCGTGGTAGTGGTTTAGTGGGAACATCCGTGAGTTGATCTTCGAGCTTATATGCAAAACTTGTAGCTTGCCCGCATTGACTTGTTCTCCGACAAAGTGGTAGTCCAAGGCGACATGTTTCATTTAGAGTGGTATACCGGGTTGGCACATAAGTAAGTGGCACCGGTATTGTCACAAAATAACTGAGGCCAGCGTAGTGGTGGAATTCCAAGTTAATGAAGGAGATTTTGTACCCAAGCGATTTCGGCAGCTGCGTTGGCCTGCGGCTTTGTACTCGGCCTCGGTAGATGACCAGGAGACCGTCTTTTGACGACAAGAACGCCAAGACATAATGTTGGCACCAAGGTATAAAATGTATGCTGTGGTAGACCGCCCTCCATCATTGACCCCTCCCCAATCCGAATCAGAGAAGGCACGAAGTGTCAAGGGAGAGTCACGATGTAAGTAAAGCCCGTGATGTACCGTTCCTTTCAACTAGTGGAGAACCTGTTTGGGGGCTTGCCAATGAGATTGTCTAGGTGTGTGCATGAATTGGGAGAGTTTGTTGACAACAAATGAGATGTCCGGTCGAGTAAATGGCTAGGTATTGTAAGGAACCAACAAGTTTTCGGTATTGGGTGGGATCAACTGTAGGGGTGGAGTCAACCGAAAGGAGGGGATCGGATACACTCATGGGAGTGAGAACACCCTTGGCACCATCCATTTTGAATGCCATAAGAATGTCATGGATATGGCGATGTTGAGATAAAAATAGGCTTTGAGGTGTAGGGATAACCTCAATGCCTAGGAAGTGATGAATAGAGCCAAGGTCCTTGATGGAGAATTTGTGACGAGGGAGGTAATGAATGTTTCTAGAAAGGTGTTGTCACTACCGGTTATGACAATGTCGTCGACATAGACTAGTAGGTAACATGTGACATCTTGACGATTGTAGATAAATAGAGATGGGTCGGATAAGGATTTCCGAAATCCGAAGTGCAAGAGGAAGGCAGTGAGTTCATTGTACCATGCCCGCGGGGCTTGTTTGAGTCGTATAGAGATTTTCGAAGTTTGCAAATC
The DNA here is from genome assembly GCA_947069175.1 of Scalesia atractyloides. Taxonomy (NCBI): domain Eukaryota; kingdom Viridiplantae; phylum Streptophyta; class Magnoliopsida; order Asterales; family Asteraceae; genus Scalesia; species Scalesia atractyloides. The sequence continues at coordinate 91,424,519 of CAMTDV010000001.1, forward strand.
TGATTTGGAAACTCCGAGTGGGCAAAACCCGGTGGTTGTACCATGAAGACATCCTCGTGTAAGGTACCATGGAGGAATGCATTGTTGACGTCGAGTTGACGTATGGCCATTGTTTGGAAAGAGCAATAGATAAAATGGTATGAATCGTGACTGGCTTTGTGACTGGGCTAAAGGTGTCAAAATAATCTTTGCCAAATTGTTGATTGAAACCTTTGCAATAAGGCGTGCTTTGTACTTGTTAATGGTGCCGTCGGCCTTTCGCTTAATCCGAAAGATCCATTTGCAGCTAATAACATGTTGGTTGGTTCGAGTACGAGCTCCCATGTTTGATTGTGGAGTAACGCATTGAACTCAAGATCCATGGCATGACGCCATTGAGGATCTTTCATAGCTTGTGTGTGGGTTGTTGGTTCAAGTGTAGGAGGTATAGGTTGGAGGGTGGTGGAGTTTATGAAGTTTGGGTTGAAATATTTTCGGTTGGGTTTGGGCTGCCGTTTGACAGGAGAAGGCGAGGATTGGGCTGTAGTGGAGTGTTCGGTAGATGAGGGATTGGATGGGGTGTTAGTGGGAGTGGAAGTGGTGGCAGGGGGTGAGGTCGTAAAGGAGGAGGGTGATGATGAAGACATGTTGGGAGAGGGTGGTGGGGTCGGTGAAGGACTCGGTGTGAGGTTGGATGTTTTGGGTTGGGATGTATGGTTGGTTGGGTAGGCAGGAGTAAAGCTGGGAGGAATGACAAAGTGGTGTATTGTTGTAAGGAGAGGTGTTGAGTGTTGAGGTAGAGGATGTAGATGAGGAGTGGTCTAGATTGGGTATGGGAAAGGAATAAGTTTGAGGAGGATTAGATTTTGGGTGTTCACTAGGATGAGCAGGAAACTTGTTGGGTATGAATTCTACATGTCTTGAGTGGTAGAGTTTGGATGTTGTTGGGTCAAAACACTTAAAGGCCGATTTCGATGTCGAGTACCCCAAGAAAATACACGAGTGAGAACGGTGTTGAAGTTTGGAGGTAATGTACGGGCGCAACCATGGGTAGCAAAGACACCCGAATGGTTTGAGTTTCATGTAGTCGGGTGGTTTTCGAGCATGTCATACGCGGGTTTTTTGTTAAGGAAGGGAGTGGGAAGGCGGTTGATAAGGTAGACAGCGGTTTGAAAGGCATGAGACCAAAATTTTTGAGGGAGGTTGGCATAGTGAAGTAAGGCGAGACCCGTTTCAACCACGTGACGTGACGCCTTTCGCAACACCGTTTTGTTCTGGTGTGTGCGGTGGTGTTGTGTAGTGGGAGATTCCGTTTGAAGTTAGATATGGTTTTAGGCCAAGTGTATTCACCGCCATTGTCGGTAAAAAGAGACACGAGAGGTGTTTAAAAAAACGTTCAACAAGTGATTTAAATTGTGGAAAAAGTGTGGAAACGTCGGATTTCCGTTTCATGGGGTATAACCACACATATTTGGAGAAGAAATCAACAAAGAGGACGTAGTAGTTAAACCCGTCAATAGAGGTTTGTACCGGTTCCCCATACGTCCGATAGATAAGTTCTAGTGGTTTGTGCACAACAAATGAGTTTGAGCCAAATGGAAGTTTGTGACTTTTATTCAAAGAACAAGATGTACAGTGAAACGACTCGGGTGACACTTTATTACATTGTAGTCCTAATTTGGCAATTAAAGACATAAGCACTTGGTATAACGGATGCCCAAGCGTGTGGTGCCACGTGAGTAGTGATCTTGTTCCGGTTGCATGAACTTGATGAGATGTAGGAAATGGTCCGTAGTAAACATCATTGACGTTCACTCCCCGCATGAGATGCGCCCCCGTGCGTAGGTCCTTAACCAAGAAATGGAATGGAAAAAATTCAACAGAGACACGGTTAGTCGACATATTTTAGCAACTGAAATGAGATAATTTCGTAAATGAGGGACAACAAGGACATTATCTAATAAAAGGGGTCGTGAGTTGGTAGGAATGTTTGTATGACCAATGTGAGTGATAGGTAGAGATTTACCATCGCCTAAGACAATCTCATCTGGGCCTCCATATTCGGAAAAACGGGCAACGAGTTTTGATTTGGTGCGGTATGGCCAGATGCTCTTGTGTCCCACATCCATGGAGGTGTCAACGTGCAGTAGGATAATCAGAAGTATAGTTAACTGATGATGCGGATCCTGTAGGACCGTGACCCAGGTAGTTGTAGTCGCGCAGAAAGCGTCCTAGTTTGCGGCAGTCCTTAGTCTCATGACCAGGAATGTTGCAAAAGTGGCAATAAGCATTGTTGCGGGTGTGAGGTTTTGGTTTGGAGTATGGGGTTTGTCTTGGGTGTTCCAGGAAGGACGAGACGGGTTGGGTTTTTTGTAGCGGAAGTCAGTTTGTGCTTTGGGATAAGTGCGGTCAGGTTGGCGTTGGGTATGATTGACCGTGGTAATAAGGGGCTTAGCGGATGCGTCTTTAATGGTGCGTTCATGGTCAAGCAATTTGTCAAAGAGTTGGGCAAATGAGATTGTGGTGTCTCGTGACTTTAGGGACTGAACTAGTCCACGAACTCATCCCCAAGTTGATTCATGATGTGAATCACCAAGTCTTCTTCATCAATAGGGCTCTGAGCGAGGGCTAACTCGTCTGAAATGGATTTCATATCGTGTAGAAAATCGGTCACAGACCGAGAACCTTTGGGTTCTTGGAAAGTTTGGACTTGAGGGAGATGATGCGTGAGCGAGAGCCGCTGGCATAGCTAGCGTTTAGGGTGTCCCACGCTTGTCGAGCAGTGTCGGCAGCAGAGACAAGGGGCTGAATGGCATCCGAGCAGCTGCCAAGGAGCGCGTGATTATAATTTGATCCTGACGAAACCAAAGCAGGTAGTCGGGATTCGGTTTGGAGACTTCACCAGCGGCCACAGTTTTGGCCGGTGGTTCAGAACTTCCGTGATGTGGTGGTCGAGTTCGAGTCCGATGAGGGTTGATAGGACCTGTTTGCGCCAGGAAGGAAATTATTTGAGGTGAGTTTGATGGGAAATGGGTGGCTGCAGTGAGCGGCACGATTTGTTTGGTAGCCATTGCTGGGTTGAGGCTGAGGCGATAAGGTTGCAGGAAAAAAAAGACAGAAGATGAAGCAGGACTGTTGTGAAGAGGTGGTTGCAGGGTGTTTGTGGATCGGAAGAAAAGGAACTCGTAGGAGTGTGTATTAGGCTCTGATACCATATCAAAATATAGTATGAATGATTGAAAAAGTTGCATCTTCTCATTGAGAGGCTATGAATATATACAGATTTACAAGCCCATTTTAGGAGAGAAATGAGCAATCAATCTTGACCAAAGAATGAGTAAAAGACTACCTAAAATACTCTGTAACTGAAAATACAATAAATACAAATGACAAGGATCAAGGTACAAATCATGTGTTAACATGATCAACCGTGAAAAAACCCTCGTGGGAAGTTACTCGTAGCATGATCGAGGATGAACAATCTCGACAGGCTGCTAGATCTAATACTTCTCGCGACACGGTCCTTGTTCATGCAAATAATCCTTCCCAAAAAGACGCCACATCGCTTCCCGTATCCAAACGGATACCGTGGTAGGAACTATGACCCGGCAAAGGCTGCACGGTCGGGGCTATCAATGTAACATTTGCATAAATCGGGTTTCGAAAGCCCCGCCCAAATTATCAATCAAAGTGTATTTATTCTTGTCGTTCGGTTATTTTTATTATTGTAATAATAATTAATGTTTAAAATAATCTTAATGAAATAATATAGTAAATAATCAATTAAATAATAAATATTTATTAAAAGGCATAATAAAAAAATAATAATTAAGGAAAATAGGTGAACCGGGAATCGAACCCGTGTCGCCCGAGTAAACACACACAACAAGCACCACCGAGACACACGCACCTTTTGTTAAGATGTTCGAATAATCTTATATATATATATATATATATATATATATATATATATATGAACCCGAGTGATTTTTCCTGCAAATTCAAATCAGGAAAAAACCCGCCGATCTTGTCTCTGTTCTGGAATCCGGTAAGAACCAGCTGTTTGTCCGCCTAAACCCTTCCCAAATTTAGAACCAATCAATCCAAATTGCGAGCAATCAATCACTCAATTCGGTTTCCGAATTCAGAATTCAAGCAACCCCTTTCAATCCTATAAATACTGATCGAACTCCTCATTGTTAAACTCGCTCTCTCCTTTTCACTTCTAACCTCGAGCTAACTCTGCTAAACACCCCTCCTCTGTCTCACCGGAGCCACAGTTTTGTCGTCGGAATATTACCACCGGAAGATAAGCCAAGATCCAGCGACATCGGTGGTATAAATCCTTAATCTTCCTTCTTTTATGTTCGTATCATACTAATGAAATTTTAATAATCTGAGGAATGTCGGCTTCTGATCCGAAATCATACTCGTCGGAGAAGATGAACTATAACCGTTAACTGATTAGTATAATTAAAACGTGTGTTTTAAACAGGTTAGACACACAGTCCAACGGTGGACTGTGTGCATTATATATGCGTAATCCCGAGTTCAAGTCCACGCCCTCACACCAGCCTGACATTTTAAAACCCTTCTTAAATTTACCTTTTCTGTGTAAACTTGTTTAGTATATAAGTATAATTAAAATGTATGTATAGCCGGGTTAGACACCCAGCCCAGTTGGTTGGGCTGGGTGCATCACACCGCCAAGGTCACGGGTTCGAGCACTTAGGCACGCACCGGTCGGATTATTGAAACATTTTTGTAAATTTAATTAAATTAGAAATGATCTAAAGTGTGTATAACTATAATTAAAATCCAGAATATGTCGGGTTAGACACGTAGCTCAGTTGGAAGAGCTGCGTGCACGTGAACGTGAGGTCCCGAGTTCAACTCTATACACGCGCATGCCTTTCCACACTTTGAACCGGTCTGATAGAGATCTTGTCAGACTGACAAGATATATATATATTTTTTTATTTTTTTATTATTTTATTTTATTTATTTTATTTTTATTTATTTCAATTCTATTGTACTTATTTAAATGGAAGGTTAAATATATATTCTTTTAAGGATTTAAATATCAGTACAATCCACGAAAAGAACTTAAAAATCTAAACAAGGGTTTTAACCCGAAATATTAGTTGCTTATTTATCGCGTTACTATTTCTAGGTTAGTACTTTCTCGCCGATTAAATTTCCCAAGCTCGTGCGCTCTCTCTTCCACTCAAGAATACGCACCCAAGGTGAGTGAATCTCTATAAATTCCCCGTTTGAATCACGTTTTGGGGTGTATCATGTGTCGTATCATTTCTTTATTTTATTTAAACACTTGTGCTTATATCATTTCGTGATCAAATGTGTATTGCTTGTAGTGTGGTTTGTATGTGGATTCATTTTATCATTTCAGTGCACTCATTTCATTAGGCCCATCAGTTCCTCATGGGATACGGGTTGAGCATCAGGTGCCTCATTAGATCGGCTCCGTTTGATTGAGCCTTGATCTCAGATACATCATCATTCATGTCATATATTCATTCAATGTGGTTTGTGATTGGTTACAAATATATATTTGCTCACATGTGATTTATGCACAATTTTCTTTAATAAGCATAATAAGCAAACATTTAAATGTTTTATCAAGGTTCACTCGCCAACTTTTGTTGACCCAAAAATTTCATCTGTTTTACACATGATACAGGTGATCAAGTTGAGGAAAGAAACACTTAGGATGGCCTAGAAGAATAAACAAGTTATTTCGTTGGAACAAACATTTAGATTTTTATTGTACTTGTAAGAAATTTTTGTTGGATATTTAAATTTTAATTTGAAATTAATAAATATGAAACTTCTTAGTAAATATCATGAGCTTTGGCGATAACCAATCATGCCCCGACTTTTATTTCGCTGCGGGTCGGGGTGTGACAATCAAGCTCGGGGCGGTAGGACGGGTACCGATGGCTGCTCGGGTTCCTCTCAAACTGCTAGTCAGGGTCGTGTGTTCACCTTCTTGGCACTCATAGCCGTCTATATTGGGTCATCCCCCTCCCACACATTGGCTTCTCAACAACCTACATACCCCACTCCTTCTTGAACTATTCCTCCAGCACCATATCCATCCCAACCGGCCCAGTTTACCCCTCGGCCCAACTCTTTTTTTCCAACAGCCTCACCAGGCCCATCTTGCTCCCCAACAGCAAACCTCCTCAGGTCTCATGCAGCAGCCGGTTAGCGCTTTATGTTTGAGCGATATCGGCTCAAACTTAAGCCTCAATTACCAGGACCCTCAATGGCACATGGACACAGGTGCGTCTTCTCACATTACGGCCGATTTAGGCACCATACTAACTCCCTCTTTATTACCTACGTGTCCTATATCCGTTGGCAATGGTTAGCGTTTACCCGTTAGTGGTTCCGGTAATGGCGTTTATACCCCCAACAAATTTACAAGCTTAACAATATTGTCCATTCACCATCCGTTATCAAAAATCTTTTATGTGTTCGAAAATTTACTATTGATAACCAGGTGTCTGTTGAGTTTGATCCCTTTGGTTTTTCTTTGAAGGATCTCAAGGATGGACGCCTCTTCTCCCGCCACAATAGCATCGAGATCTGTACCCTTTCACCAAGCCAGAGTTTAAACCGCTTTCATCATCATTGCATCCTCCATGGCATGAATGTCTCGGGCATCCCGACACGCATGTGCTGCATCACCTTCATCGTACTTTAAATATTTCATGTAATAAGGCTGTTGACAGTTCCACTTGCTCCTCTTGTCAATTGTCAAACAGTAAATGTTTACCATTTTTTGATTCGGTTTCTGTTACATTTCACCCTTTTGACATTGTGCATTGTGATTTATGGATTTCTCCGGTTGTTAGTAATTCAGGCTACAAATATTATACGGTGTTGGTAGATAACTTTACAAATTACATTTGGGTCTATCCACTTAAATTTAAATTTGACACCTTCACTACCTTTACCAAATTTCATAAACTTATTCTAACCCAGTTCAACCTCCTAATAAAAACCTTTCAATCCGATCTCGACGGTGAGTTTGACAACAATAACTTTAAAACATTTGCATCTCAAAATGGCCTTCTCTTTAGCTTCTCGTGTCCTCAAACCTCCAGACAGAACGGACGCTCGGAACGAATGATCCGACGCCTAAACGACATCATCCGAGCTCTATTAATTATGCCCACCTACTTCCTCAATTCCTAGTCGAGGCGCTTCACACCGCGTTTTACCTTTACAATATTCTTCCAACCTCTCGCCTTCGGTTCACACACCTGCGTTTGCTCTGTATTTTCGTCAACCCACTTATGATCATCTCCGCACGTCCGGGTGTGCGTGCTACCCTAACATGTCTACAACGCAGCCACACAAACTCCTACCAAGATCCGCTCGGTGTGTGTTCATTGGATATCTGTCAGATTTTCACGTATACCGATGTTATGACCCAATCACCGGCCGAGTCCATCTTTCCCGTCATGTCATTTTTGATGAAACAGATTTTCCTTTCAACAACCTCTCAACTCCATCTACTTACACCTTTCTTGATGACCCTCCACCGTTATACCCTCACTTTATTCAACCCTACTGCCACTCCTTCACCCACTGTTACTAACCAAATCTCACCCAATAATAATCCATCACCTTCTTCACCAGCAAAAGCCTTATCAGACTCTATTTGGTTACGTGCCATGAATGACGAATTTACTGCGTTACAGGCTAATAATATATGGGACTTAGTACCTAGGCCTTTAAATCATCCAGTCATATGTTCTATATGGCTCTTTCGACACAAGTTTAAAGCCTATGGGACGTTAGACCGTTACAAAGCTAGACTCGTGTGCAATGGGAAATCTCAAACGGTTGGTATTGATTGCATGGAAACCTTTAGCCCGGTTGTTAATCCGGCCACTATTCGCATGATTCTTTCCATCGCGGTTTCCAACTCTTGGCCTATACATCAGTTGGACGTTAAAAATGCTTTCTTACATGGCACACTTGAGGAAACCGTCTACATGCAACGACCTATAGGTTTCGTGGATCCAACTCATCCAAATCATGTTTTTCGACTACGGAAATCGCTTTACGGTTTGAAACAGGCGCCAAGCGCTTGGTACAAGAGTAAGTGTGACACTTCATTGCACATCTTTCAGAAGGGTTCACATGTGGCTTATCTTCTTCTATATGTTGACAAACATCGTCTTCACGGCCAACCATCCGTCTCTTCTTCAACGGTTCATCAACCAGTTCTCAAGTGAAGTTGCTATGTCTTATTTGGGTTCTTTGCATCATTTCCTTGGTATTACAGTCACCAAAGATCATAACTCATTATTTCTAGCTCAAACCCAATATACTCGAAACATTCTTCACTCTGCAAGCCTTGTCATACTCCGGTTGACACGAACTCCAAGCTTAGTGCAACAGCCGGCATCCTCTTCCGGATGGATCTCTTTATCGTAGCTTAGCGGGTGCTCTTCAATATCTCACAATCACTCGCCCGGACTTATCATACGCTGGTCAACAAATCTGTTTGTTTATGCATGCTCCTCGGGATACTTCGAATTTCTAAAACGGGTTCTTCGGTATCTACACAGTACCATTGAGCTGGGCTTGCGTATATCTGCCTCTACAAGTCGGTCGTTAGTGGCTTACTCGGACGTGGATTGGGGTGGGTGTCCCGATACCCGATGCTCTACATCGGGGTACTACATTTTCCTTGGAGATAATCTTATTTCATGGTTTTCAAAGCGTCAACCGACCATATCTAGATCTAGTGCGGAGGCGGAGTATCGCGGTGTAGCAAATGCGATGGATGATTTGAAGAAAATACAACAAATTCTATTATTTTTCAATTTGGACTCTCATAGAACTGCCTGATTGATAAAGGTTATATAGTCCATGTGTCATTTTAGCAGGAGCCTTTCTTTTTTTGGTAGCCTGTGACACATGATCATTCAACATTTGAAATCCTAAGCAAAGCACGTGAAAGAAGAAATCAGTAGAGCAGATGGTTTAGTTAAGAGTAGGCGATTTCATGTGAAAAAAAGTATATCTACTAAATATTAACAATAATACACACATGAAGCAGGAATATAAAAACTTAACAGATATATTTCAAATATTTAATTAAAAAAGATATAACTAAACAACAGTTACTGAAAGAGAGCAACTTCAACCTATTATGTGAGAAGTGGTAATGGGAAGCTAAGCGACGATCTAACTAGAAAATGCAAGGTAAATGGTTTTGTATGAGCAAAAAATAATATATTGACATTGTCACATCCCGACCCGCAGCGGAAAAGGTGATCGAGGCATGATTGGGTTATCATCAAAGCTCATGACATTTATTATAACGTTTCATTTCATTAATACAATTTAATGGGAAAATTACAATCATAATTACATCATGTCCTAAACATCATTCTAGACTTCATTGTTTTCTTCTAAGGCATTTCCTAAGTTTCCTTGCTTCATCCTGTTCACCTGTATCATGTGTAAAAATGGTTTTTGGATCAACAAAAAGTTGGCGAGTGAATCCTATGAAAAACATGTGAACAAGTTTATTTAATTGATTATAAAATAAAGTGCACAACCACACATGAGTAAAAATAGATGTAAACTTATTCACCAATTATTTAATATTAAATAATGCACACATGAACAATAATGGAACGTTTTGAGGCACGTTGCTCAACTCGTCTCCCACGAGGAACTGATGGGCCTAATGAATGATTTGCATAAACTTGACAATATGAAATACATAACTACAAACAATATAAACTAAATAATACACACACGAACAATAATGGATTTGTTTTGAGGCACGGTTGCTCAACTCGTCTCTCACGAGGAACTGATGGGCCTAATGAATGAATTGCATGTAACTTGACAATATGAAATACATAACTATAAACAATATATACAATCTAAGTTTAAATCATAATATGGTATGGCACCAGTTTAAATAAACGAGTTAATTTTGGTGACACATGACACACCCCAAAACGTGTAATTAAAAAGGGGAGTTGTAAGATTCACTCACAGTGGGTGCGTTCGGTTGATGATGTTGAATGCGCACGAAGTTTGATTTAATCACGAGTGAAACTAACCTAGATAATGGCATAATGGTTTGGTAAGTAAACGGATTTTATTAATCCTATTTTAGTAGGATTGATTGGATATATTTTTGTGAGTTTAAGGCTATTTTCTAACCTTAAAAATGTTATTTTTAAGTATTTTTAATTGATTTTTAAATAAAATAAATAAATAAAATAATAAAAAAAGTTGACTTTTTGCGACAGTTGACCGTTGACTTGTTGACCTGTTGACCGGTCAGGCTGTGAAATTGTTTGCGCCGGGTGAGGCTCGAACCCGAGACCTCCCGTTCGCGTGCACGCAGCTCTACCAACTGAGCTACGTGTCTAACCCGAAATATTTATGTTTTTAATTATATTTATATACTAATTGATTTAAACAGAAAATCATTTATTTTTAAAAACGATTTTAATGCATAACGACTCGGTGCGCTCCACAGGTCTCGAACCCGGGACCTGTGGGTTGAGTTAACACACAGTCCACCGCTGGACTGTGTGTCTAACTTGTTAAATAATCTGATTTTATTATACTTATATACAAACTAAATAATTTCGTTTCTGTTTTAAATAAAAAGTTTGATAATTGTCCGGACCGGTGCGGCAGTCCGGACTCGAACTCGTGACGTGTGATTAAACGTTCACACAGTCCACCACTGGACTGTGTGTCTATCTTGGTTATTATTCCGGTTTTTATTAAACTTAACATATATAAGCAGTGAATCCGGTTCGGTAAAAAAAAGAACATTTTTATTGAAGCGAGTGTGCGTGGGACAAGAATCGAACTCGAGACATAAGCGTGTTTTATTTGCACACAGTCCACCGCTGGACTGTGTGTCTAACCCGAGATATATCTTGATTTTAATTATACTTATATAATACTGAACTTCGTCTTCTTCGTCAGACTTAACCAGAAACCATATTCTGACTGTTTCATCGATTTTAATCAAGTTCGTTAGTGTCTGGTGGTTAATTACATGTGAGATTAATAAAAAGAACAAGAGATTAAGTGTAAGGTATACCGAACTGGACTCCTCTGTTTCGCCGGCGAAACTCCGGTGACAGCAAGCTATTCCAGCGACGTGTGTCTTGCGGCAGAGAGTCTTCATGGAGCTTGAGATGAGTGTGGGTGGCTTCGGTATGAGCTCTGGGTGTTCAGTAAGGCTCAGAGGTGAAAGGCTCGGTTTTCCGGCGAGTTGCAGAAGTTCTCCGGCGAGGGAAATTAAGTCGGAAAAAAGTGTGATTGTGAGCGAAAAAGCTAGCAGAGGTTTGAGGGGGTATTTATAGGGCAGGACATCGATGAATTTGGTCCGATTTCCGTCTTGATTCGTCGGTCATTACGTTTTCCGGCGGTTATGACTTGCGTCTCGGGTTCAGACGTCGGTTATAACCGATGTTGAGGTTAATGTTTACGTTAAAACTGAAGTAACCGTCCAATCTCGGCGAAATCGTCGGGATTTCCAACGACTGCGATTGGGCGCGTCGGTTTTGAATTCGAGAATTATAATATGTATTAATTGTTTCCATTAATTAACAAGAAACACAAGTGGCGCAGTGGTTGAATGGTTGGTAGTTAAGTCTTTGCTGAAACCGGTTGACTGACCCGGGTTCGAAACCCGGCAGCAACCTTTTATTTTTAAACCACTATTTTTAATACTTTTTCAAATATAAATTATATATTCCAATATACTTATTAATTATGTATCGTTTAAAATTAATTTGGGCATTAAATATGCAACGAAATTTTTAACTGATTGTTCGGTTAATAAACGGAGCGGGTTTGGTAAATCCGTTTTTTGACGGATGTTACAGTATCCGCTGCTTTTTAGAAATTTCGTCCCGAAATTTAAGTAGTGATATATTTGACTAAAAATGATGGCGTTTAGTTTGACAGTTACATACTTAGAAAAAGTAAGGGTTTAAGTTTTGTTTGAGGCGGTAACGTTCCTTGTAAGGGTTAAGTACCCTGTTACATGAATCGCTTTTTGTTGCCTACGGTAAAAAAAATATTGATAAGCAGAGTTGATTCGCTAAATATGATATCATGCGTAAGAGTTTTGATATGTTTGGAGGGATATGGTTATATCCTAAAGCAAAACTTCTAATACTACAACCTACATGGAACTTCTCATAACCGTCTAACAATGCCTCTGATCATTTGACAAGAATACTTATATATAGGAAGTACCAGCGGCGTATCCACCATATTCTTGTCAAATTTTCATTGGTTTTATCAGTAAGTTTTGATTGGTTCTATGATATGACTCTAGAGCATAAATAAACACAACAACCAATATTTGAGTCCAGATTCTGATAGCATACATGTTTGAATGGTGACAGTTCCTCTCTTGTTTGTTATGATGGAGAGGTTAGTTTATGTAGAAATGGAACACAATCCAATTTCTTTAAATGGCGAGATGATATAAATGTAACACAAATTTCAACCAAGGCAATACTAAATCCTACATGGAACTTCTCATAACCGCCTGATAATGCCTCTGATCCTTTGACAAGAATACTTATATATAGGAAGTACCAGCGGCGTATCCACCATATTCTCGTCAAATTTTCGTTGGTTTTATCCGCAAGTTATGATTAGTTACCAAGAAATTACTAAATCCTTCATAGAACTTCTCATAACCGCCTGACAATGCCTCTGATCCTTTGACAAGAATACTTATATATAGGAAGTACCAGCGGCGTATCCACCATATTCTCGTCAAATTTTCATTGGTTTTGTAAGTGAATTATGATTAGTCCTACGTGACTCTAAAACATAAACAACACAACAACCACAGCTTGAGTCTAAATTCTGATAGTATACATGTTTGAATGATGACAGTACCTCTCTCGTTTGTTATGATGGAGAGGTTAGTCATTGTGGAAGTGAGACATAGCTCAACTTCTATAAATGATGAAATTGAATACACTGAAATGTATGATGAACAAACTTCAACCAAAACATACTAAATCCTACATGGAACCTGTCACACCCCGACCCGCAGCGGAAAAGGTGATCGGGGCATGATTGGGTTATCATCAAAGCTCATGACATTTATTTTAACGTTTCATATTCATTAATACAATTTAATGGAAAATTACAATCAATATTACATCATGTCCTAACATCAATCTAGGCTTCATTGTTTTCTTCTAAGGCATTTCCTGTGTTTTCCTTGCTTCATCCTGTTCACCTGTATCATGTGTAAAAAATGGTTTTTGGATCAACAAAAAGTTGGCGAGTGAATCCTATGGAAACATTTGAACAAGTTTATTTAATTGATTATAAAATAAAGTGCACAACCACACATGAGTAAAAATAGATGTAAAATTATTCACCAATTAATTAATATTAAATAATGCACACATGAACAATAATGGATCGTTTTGAGGCACGCGTTGCTCAACTCGTCTCTCACGAGGAACTGATGGGCCTAATGAATGATTTGCATATACTTGACAATATGAAATACATAACTACAAACAATATAAACTAAATAATACACACATGAACAATAATGGATTTGTTTTGAGGCACGCGTTGCTCAACTCGTCTCCCACGAGGAACTGATGGGCTTAATGAATGAATTTCATATAAGTTGACAAAATGAAATACATAACCACAAACAATATAAACAATCTAAGTTTAGATCACAATATGGTATGGCACAAGTTTAAATAAACGAGTTAATTTTTGGTGACACATGACACACCCCCAAACGTGTAATTAAAAAGGGGAGTTGTAAGATTCACTCACAGTGGGTGCGTTCGGTTGATGATGTTGAATGCATGAAGTGGTTTTAACCACGAGTGAAATTAACCTAGATAATGGCATAATGGTTCGGTAAGTAAACGGATTTTATTAATCCATTTTAGTAGGATTGTTGGGTGTATTTTTGTGAGTTTAAGGCTATTTTCTAACCTTAAAAATGTTGTTTTTAAGTATTTTTAATTGATTTTTAAATAAAATAAATAAATAAAAATAATAAAAAAATGTTGACTTTTTTACCGTTGACCGTTGACCATTGACCTTTGACTTTGACTTTGACCGGTTCGTATGTGTGTATGTGTGCGCTGGGTGAGGCTCGAACCCGAGACCTCCCGTACGCGTGCACGCAGCTCTACCAACTGAGCTACGTGTCTAACCCGAAATATTTCTGTTTTTAATTATTTTTATATACTAATTAGATTAAACTGAAAATCATTTATTTTTAAAAACGATTTAATGCGTCGAACCGGTGCTCTCCACAGGTCTCGAACCCGGACCTGTGGGTTGAGTTAACACACAGTCCACCGCTGGACTGTGTGTCTAACTTGTTGAATAAACTGATTTTTATTATACTTATATACTAACTACCTTATTTCGTTTCTGCCTTATATAAAAAGTTGGATAATTGTCCGGACCAGTGCGGTAGTCCGGACTCGAACTCGTGACCTGTGATTAAACATTCACACAGTCCACCACTGGACTGTGTGTCTATCTTGGTTATTATTCCGGTTTTTATTAAATTTAACATCTATGCGAAATGAATCCGGTTCAGTTAAAAAAAAAGAAACATTTTTATTAAGGCGAAGGTGCGTGGGACATGATTCGAACTCGAGACGTAAGCGTGTTTAATGTGCACACAGTTCACCGCTGGACTGTGTGTCTAACCCGAGTTATATCTTGATTTAAATTAAACTTATATACTACTGAATCTTCGTCTTCTTCGTTAATCTTAACCAGAATCGGAAGTCCGACTGGTTCGAAGTTTTAATCAAGTTCGTTAGTGTGTTTCAGTTAATTACAGGTGAGATAAGTAAAAAGAATGAAAAATTAGGCGTAAGGTATACCGAACTGGACTCCTCTTTTTCTCCGGCGAAACTCCGGTGACAGCAGAAACTTCCGGCGACGTATGTCTTGCGGCAGAGAGTCTTCAACGAGCTTGAGATAAATGTGGGTGGCTTCGGTATGAGTTCTGAGTGTTCAGTGTTTAGACTGAGGCACAGAAGGGAAAGGTTCGGTTTTCCGGCGAGTTGCAGAAGATTTCCGGCGAATGGAATTACGTCCGGTAAAGGTGTGATTGTGAGCGAAAAAGCTAGCAGAGATTCGAGGAGGTATTTATAGGGCGGGACATCGACGTATTTGGCCTGTTTTCCGACTTGATTCGTCGGTTAGAAACTTTCTGGCGGTTATAGCTTGTGTCGCGGACTCAGGCGTCGGTTATAACCGATGTAGTGATTAAAGTTTACGTTATAACTGAAGAAACCGTCGAATCTTGGCGAGATAGTCGGGATTTCCGACGACTGCAATTGGGCGCGCCGGTTTTTGAATTCGAGATGTATGTTATGAAGTAATTGTCTCTGATAATAAACAAGAAATACAAGTGGCTCAGTGGTTGGATGGTTGGAAGATCAGTTGTGTGCTGAAACGCTGGCTGACCCGGGTTCGAAACCCGGCAGCAGCATTTTATTTTTATTTTCTTATTTTCAATACTTTTTCAAATAAAACTTTTATAACCCAATATACTTATTAATTATGTATCGTTTAAAATTATTTTGGGCATTAAATACGCAACGAAATTTTTAACTGATTGTTCGGTTATTAAACGGAGCGGGTTTGGTAAATCCGGTTTTTGACGGATGTTACAGAACCTCTCATAACCGCCTGATAATGCCTCCGATCCTTTGACAAGAATACTTATATATAGGAAGTACCAGCGGCGTATCCACCATATTCTTGTCAAATTTTCATTGACTTTATCCGCAAGTTATGATTAGTTCTATGTGACTCTACAACAAACACAACAACCAAAAGATCGTATTGCATGTACTGAAAATGAAAAATGTCTGTGCGATCAAGGCTCAATCAAACAGAGCCGATCGTATTGCATGTACTGAAAATGAAAAATGTCTGTGCGATCAAGGCTCAATCAAACGGAGCCGATCGTATTGCATGTACTGAAAATAATAAACAATGATCTAAACAATAATCACACGAACAATTTATACATGGAACCTCTCATAACCGCCTGATAATGCCTCCGATCCTTTGACAAGAATACTTATATATAGGAAGTACCAGCGGCGTATCCACCATATTCTCGTCAAATTTTCATTGACTTTATCCGCAAGTTATGATTAGTTCTATGTGACTCTACAACAAACACAACAACCACAAGATTGTATTGTATGTACTGAAAATGAAAAATGTCTGTGCGATCAAGGCTCAATCAAACGGAGCCGATCGTATTGCATGTACTGAAAATGAAAAATGTCTGTGCGATCAAGGCTCAATCAAACGGAGCCGATCGTATTGCATGTACTAAAAATAATAAACAATAATCACTCAAACAGTTTATACATGGAACCTCTCATAACCGCCAGATAATGCCTCTGATCTTTTGGCAAGAATACTTATATATAGGAAGTACCAGCGGCGTATCCACCATATTCTTGTCAAAATTTCATTGGCTTTATCCTTAAGTTATGATTGGTTCTATGTGATTCTAAAACATAAAGAAAAACATAAAACTAAACGATTGGAGTTGAATCTTCATTTTCGGTGAAGAGGACTAGTTGGGTGTTTTCGTTTGAGCCGTCATTATCTTCGACAGGATTGGCGTTGATGTTGAAAACTCTTCCTCTTGCTGGTGGCCTTGTGATTGGGTTTTCTTGATTTACTTGGTTAACTGGGTTTGATTGAGCTTGAGCGTTTATGATGTTAACCAATCGAGGGCACGTGTTTCTATAGTGGGTAGGGTCACCACAATTGAAACAAGCTCGAACATATGGGAACATGGGGTATTGGGGTTGTTGATAGGTTTGGATCATGTTTTGAGTAGGGGGAGAGATTTGGTTTTGAGGGGTGCGGCAAACCTTGCTCAAATGACCATAGCGTCCACAATTCGCACATAGTCGACAAGGTAAGGTAAGGGGATGGTGATAAAAACAGGTGTTACATCGAGGGTGAGGTCCAAGGTATGGTTTCTTATTTGGGTAAGTTGAGTTGGGTGCTACTTGCGTGATTGGGATAGCTTGGATTGGTATGGCTTGTAAAACTGGTTGATTACGTTGGGTAGTAGCGAAAAGTTGCCCGTCTCTTTTTCTCTTAAAAGTGGGTTGAGAAGGGGATTTGGTTTGGGTGGAGTTTGAAGTTTCAGTCGATGCCTTAACCTTCTTCTTCTCCTCCTTGAAGTCTTTGTTCCGGATTCGGTTTGCGGTGAGCTCTGTAGCTAACTCCATTGCTGCTTCCAAAGTTGCAGGTGTGGTACTTATTACAGAGTCCTGAATCTTTGACGGAAGACCTTGAATGTAGTGCTCGATCAAACAGTAAAGAGGAGTGAACAAGTTGGGAACCATTTGATTTAACTCGAGGAATCTTTTGTTGTAGGTGGTGTGGTCGCCTTCCTTTTGCTTCAACGAATAGAACTCATATTCTAATTTCTTGATTTCGCTCCTTGGGCAAAACCGTCTTGTCATGATTTCCTTCAACTCTTCCCAAGTCAAAGTCATAGCATCGTCAACACCTCGTTTGGCCTTCTCTGTATTCCACCAAGTAAGTGCTATTCCATATAAACGACCGGTAGCATATCGCACTTTGCGATAATCGGGGCAATCGCAATTTAGAAAAGTGTTCTCCATTTCTTCAAACCAATGGAGTAGAGCAGTGACACCTTCATTCCCTTCGTATTTTGGAGGGTCGCATGATTTGAAATGCTTGTAGGTGCATTTAGTGGTATTTGGGGGAGGGTTGATAACATTTTGATGTTCTTGGTTGACAGGATTAGCGGTAAGTGCTTGTTGGACTTGGATTATAATGTTGGGTATTACGGCAGCCATTTGTTGAGCGATTAGGGCAGCCATGCGATCGCGGGCTTTTCCTGCTCTCATCTTCCTACGGGCGAGGCTAGAAGACATCTACAAGGAATACGTATCATGAGTATGAGTTGGATGTTTTTGGGATCATGGGTCGCACTTAGGAATGAACATTCATAAAATAAATATAGAAAAATAAATCTACTACATCCATAGGATGTCTTGGGTTTTGCTCGTCATTAGGCCTTGCATGCCGCCATACTTCACCTTCGTAATCATGTGGGCCCCCATGAATACCGGGTTTTTCATATGGTTCGCTGTGTTAGCCTGGTTACGTACACTAAAACCCGGAGAAAATCAAGAAATATGTATATAACTTATGATATTTGGAATGTGTCCAGGTGTAGACACGGTGACACCTCAAAGTGGGTTAGTTCGAACGACGTTTGGTGTGGCATTCTTTGGCCTAATAGGTCCTTCGTACTCTCATCGTTAGTCCCCAGGTAGGCAAACTGGTCCGTTATATTGGATTTATACGAATGCCAACCTAGACAGATCGTTCCGACTACCGGTACTTGTACCCTTCCAGTTACTACATGCCCGTCGCAGAACTCACTTTGATGGGATTTGAAAATTGCAACAAAATCTTTGAATAACAAGAGTATGAAAATGATTTGAATATATGAACATTGAAATATGTATGATGAATGTGTATGTAAGTATGTATGTTTGACTGTAAGTATAATCAAATATGAAACAAATAAATATCATAGGTTTGTATGTAACCACCTAAACAATTAAAATTTAGGCAACTATAGTATAGGCTCTAAGGGTCTAATAATCTATCCTATATCCCTATAGTCATGGCCCTGATACCAATCTGTCACACCCCGACCCGCAGTGGAAAAGGTGATCGAGGCATGATTGGGTTATCATCAAAGCTCATGACATTTTTTATAACGTTTCATATTCATTAATACAATTTAATGGGAAAATTACAATCATAATTACATCATGTCCTAAACATCATTCTATACTTCATTGTTTTCTTCTAAGGTATTTCCTAGGTTTTCCTTGCTTCATCCTGTTCACCTGTATCATGTGTAAAAATGGTTTTTGGATCAACAAAAAGTTGGCGAGTGAATCCTATGAAAAACATTTGAACAAGTTTATTTAATTGATTATAAAATAAAGTGCACAACCACACATGAGTAAAAATAGATGTAAACTTATTCACCAATTATTTAATATTAAATAATGCACACATGAACAATAATGGAACGTTTTGAGGCACGTTGCTCAACTCGTCTCCCACGAGGAACTGATGGCCTAATAAATGATTTGCATAAACTTGACAATATGAAATACATAACTACAAACAATATAAACTAAATAATACACACACGAACAATAATGGATTTGTTTTGAGGCACGCGTTGCTCAACTCGTCTCTCACGAGGAACTGATGGGCCTAATGAATGAATTGCATGTAACTTGACAATATGAAATACATAACTATAAACAATATATACAATCTAAGTTTAAATCACAATATGGTATGGCACCAGTTTAAATAAACGAGTTAATTTTGGTGACACATGACACACCCCAAAACGTGTAATTAAAAAGGGGAGTTGTAAGATTCACTCACAGTGGGTGCGTTCGGTTGATGATGTTGAATGCGCACGAAGTTTGATTTAATCACGAGTGAAACTAACCTAGATAATGGCATAATGGTTTGGTAAGTAAACGGATTTTATTAATCCTATTTTAGTAGGATTGATTGGATATATTTTTGTGAGTTTAAGGCTATTTTCTAACCTTAAAAATGTTATTTTTAAGTATTTTTAATTGATTTTTAAATAAAATAAATAAATAAAATAATAAAAAAAGTTGACTTTTTGCGACAGTTGACCGTTGACTTGTTGACATGTTGACCGGTCAGGCTGTGAAATTGTTTGCGCCGGGTGAGGCTCGAACCCGAGACCTCCCGTTCGCGTGCACGCAGCTCTACCAACTGAGCTACGTGTCTAACCCGAAATATTTCTGTTTTTAATTATATTTATATACTAATTGATTTAAACAGAAAATCATTTATTTTTAAAAACGATTTTAATGCATAACGACTCGGTGCGCTCCACAGGTCTCGAACCCGGGACCTGTGGGTTGAGTTAACACACAGTCCACCGCTGGACTGTGTGTCTAACTTGTTAAATAATCTGATTTTTATTATACTTATATACAAACTAAATAATTTCGTTTCTGTTTTAAATAAAAAGTTTGATAATTGTCCGGACCGGTGCGGCAGTCCGGACTCGAACTCGTGACGTGTGATTAAACGTTCACACAGTCCACCACTGGACTGTGTGTCTATCTTGGTTATTATTCCGGTTTTTATTAAACTTAACATATATAAGCAGTGAATCCGGTTCGGTAAAAAAAAGAACATTTTTATTGAAGCGAGTGTGCGTGGGACAAGAATCGAACTCGAGACATAAGCGTGTTTTATTTGCACACAGTCCACCGCTGGACTGTGTGTCTAACCCGAGATATATCTTGATTTTAATTATACTTATATAATACTGAACTTCGTCTTCTTCGTCAGACTTAACCAGAAACCATATTTCGACTGTTTCATCGATTTTAATCAAGTTCGTTAGTGTCTGGTGGTTAATTACATGTGAGATTAATAAAAAGAACAAGAGATTAAGTGTAAGGTATACCGAACTGGACTCCTCTGTTTCGCCGGCGAAACTCCGGTGACAGCAAGCTATTCCAGCGACGTGTGTCTTGCGGCAGAGAGTCTTCATGGAGCTTGAGATGAGTGTGGGTGGCTTCGGTATGAGCTCTGGGTGTTCAGTAAGGCTCAGAGGTGAAAGGCTCGGTTTTCCGGCGAGTTGCAGAAGTTCTCCGGCGAGGGAAATTAAGTCGGAAAAAAGTGTGATTGTGAGCGAAAAAGCTAGCAGAGGTTTGAGGGGTATTTATAGGGCAGGACATCGATGAATTTGGTCTGATTTCCGTCTTGATTCGTCGGTCATTACATTTTCCGGCGGTTATGACTTGCGTCACGGGTTCAGACGTCGCTTATAACCGATGTTGAGGTTAATGTTTACGTTAAAACTGAAGTAACCGTCCAATCTCGGCGAAATCGTCGGGATTTCCGATGACTGCGATTGGGCGCGTCGGTTTTGAATTCGAGAATTATAATATGTATTAATTGTTTCCATTAATTAACAAGAAACACAAGTGGCGCAGTGGTTGAATGGTTGGTAGTTAAGTCTTTGCTGAAACCGGTTGACTGACCCGGGTTCGAAACTCGGCAGCAACCTTTTATTTTTAAACCACTATTTTTAATACTTTTTCAAATATAAATTATATATTCCAATATACTTATTAATTATGTATCGTTTAAAATTAATTTGGGCCTTAAATATGCAACGAAATTTTTAACTGATTGTTCGGTTAATAAACAGAGCGGGTTTGGTAAATCCGTTTTTTGATGGATGTTACAGACATTATGACATCTGTTAGGCCTTTAAGTTGAAATTGATGCTTGCCAAATTGAAGATCACAGTATTCACAACGTGATGGGTTTGAAGACTAGGGGGAATGTTGGGTCTAAAAAGGATAGTCTAGTAATATTAATAAAGTACAAGGGTTGAAGATACAAATTATGTAAATTGAAGGATCAAAGCTAGTAGGTTTTGTTGTCCTTTCTAGAAGATGAACTTTTACCATAGGTACAAGGAGCTCACAAGTCTCTAGAATAGAAGATCCGAACGACTTTATGTGTAGGCGATTTTGTAGATCAGCGTGTGCAGTTCAACTGGTATGCAATGGTCTAGGGAGAGATTGTTGGAACTTTTGGGACCATTGTATATCACAACTTGAAAGTGTAGGAGCTGAAAGCGTTAAGATTAGAAGATTGCAAATCAAGACTAAAAACATTCACAATAGGCTCTTCATTTCACTTTTCATCTTAAAATTATAGAGTTTTTATTCATTTAACATCTAAATTAGGTTCTCCATTTTACTCTTTATCTCAAAAATAAATAATGGAGAGTAATTCAATCTCTATATTTCATATGTTAGTATTCATCTCTAAACTAAATGTTGTGAGTGTATAAAACCAAGAAAAAAGAATAAAATAATTGTTTGTGAGTAAGATGGAGATTAAAATGAAGACTGAGATGTGGGGAATTTTTAGATGATAAACAAAATTTTGACAAAAATATGATTTTAAAGTGATCAGGTGACAGTCACTCTCAGTGTCGCTAATTAATTGCTTTTGTCGACAGCACGCTGTCAGGATGATAGTGTCTCCAGTGCACACCCTGGTGACATCACAATGTCGTTGGTGTATCTACGATCGAAGATCAAATCTAACAAAGAATGGTGATCACTGACACTCAACAAAGACAAGTGTTATCGGAAACACTTACATAGTGTCGCCGGCACCCATGACTGTTCAAGTGTCGCTGAGTCAAACTCGAACATAACAAAGTGGATGTGCTAGTCAAAACGAGAAGATCAGTCAAAGGATTGACACGATATCAACTCAATGGAGATCGAGGGATTGATGCGTGCATTCGAGCTTTGAAAGATTGTTGATTCTCGATAGAATAAATAAATTTTGTTTTAGACAAAATATATTTATTATAGTGATTTGTTTATCTCTAGGGGTTTAAAGTGTAATTAGCCTAATGTCATTAAACTATAAATAGATACAGATTTTAGAGTTTTAGGCAAACACACACATTAAGGTAATTTGGGGGATTTATTATAACATTTCATGCAAATCAAATTTGGGGTTTAAACATTAAACATGTGTGCTCATCATATTTTTCATCTCATTCTTTGTGTTCTTCGGTGTCGCGAGTGCATCCAGGATCAAAGAAGGATCAGATCTGACTAAGTCTCAAAGACACTGTGGTGATCAACAACACTCAACAAAGTTAGCCTTTCAAGGCTTGTTTTGAAAAGAGAGTTGGAAAATTTTGTTCTTGATTGTCAATATTGATGACACATGCAGGGGGATTGTCAGATAAAAGTCTTCAACAGATCTTTAACAAAGAATATTTGGAAAGAATCAGTCTAGGGGGAGATTGTTGGGTATCAAAATTGAGACTGATGCTTACTAAATCACAGATGTTTAATAACATTGTGCAAAGTGTTAAAAAAGATCTTCGACAAAGCGAACTTGGAAAACATCAGTCCAAAGGGAGATTGTTGGGCGTTGAAGTTGAGACTAATGCTTGCAAAACTGAAGATCAGAGTATACTTGACGTGAAA
This sequence comes from Scalesia atractyloides, assembly GCA_947069175.1. Classification (NCBI taxonomy): domain Eukaryota; kingdom Viridiplantae; phylum Streptophyta; class Magnoliopsida; order Asterales; family Asteraceae; genus Scalesia; species Scalesia atractyloides. The sequence continues at coordinate 91,447,693 of CAMTDV010000001.1, forward strand.
GCTCTGAAAATGATACAAGAGTTTGATTACATTAGACCAGATTGTTGGGTCTGAAAAGTAGTATAATGTTATCAGCAATATAACCAAAATGCAAGTGTTGAAGTTCTGATTATGTAAGTTGAAGACTCAGAGCTAGTAAGTCTTGAAGACCGTTTGATGAAAGTAGCTGACAAACATCAAGAATAAGAAGATCCAGATGACTTTTTGCGTACGCGACTTTGTTGACTGTATAGGTTAGCGTGTGAAGCTCAGTGATATGTAATGGTCTAGGGAGAGGTTGGAACTTTTGAGACCATTGTATACTACAGCTTGAAAGTGCATGGGCTATAGGTGCCAAGATTGGAAGATTCCAGATCAAGACTTATTTGATCAGGCGACAGTCACTAGTGATACTTTTAGTGTGGCCAGGCATTTGATCATTAAATAGTGTTTCAGTTATCCCGGTGACATCTCAGTGTCATCGGTGCATCCAGGATCGAAGAAGGATCGGATCTGACAAAGTCTCAAAGATACTATGGTTATCAACGAAACTCAACAAAGACAAGTGTCGTCGGCGCCCTTGATTCACCTAAGGATGACACTCATCAAATGTCACCCGACAACGATACGTGGTAGGTGATGAAGGTTTCAAAGGCGATTAATGGTGGTCATGATAGAACGTTTTAAGGGAGACTTGGTCAAAGGCTTAGGGTGGTTGAATTGTCACATCAGACGACGATCTGAAACCGTATGTGTGGTTAAATGAATGATGGTGATGGATATGGTTCATGAGATCGCCTTGCTAGGGTTCCGACGAGATTTCAGCAAGACACCTGTGACCCGATTCAGGTCTACATGTTTCATTTTCCGTTTGATCTGCTTAGTACAAGTTTGATTTTGTCGTAGATTAAAGTTTTTGATAAAATTTGGTCTAAATCTTGCACGGTCATATTCTTTGTCACACCCCGACCCGCAGCGGAAAAGGTGATCGGGGCATGATTGGGTTATCATCAAAGCTCATGACATTTATTATAATGTTTCATATTTATTATTTCAATTTAATAGAGATCATACAATCATATCAAACAAATACAACATGTTCTAATCATCCTTGTAAACTTCATTATTTTTCTTCTAAGGCAATTTCCTATGTTTTCCTTGCTTCATCCTGTTCACCTGTATCATATGTAAAAATGGTTTTTGGATCAACAAAAAGTTGGCGAGTGAACCTTGTTAGAAAACATTTATTATTTATTTCTGGTTGTATTTAATATGGAAAAATTGTGCAATATTCATATATGAACAAACGTAAATAAAACATACAATAACAACAATTAGCTTACAATAACAAACAACAACAAACAATAACATACATTAACAAACCAACAGCATGCAATCACAACCCATTAGTATACGATATCAAACAACAACAAACAATAACATACATTAACAAACTAACAGCATACAATAACATATCAACTTGCATAAATATATAACATAAATGAAACTGTGCGATCAAGGCTCAATCAAACGGAGCCAATCGTATTGCATGTACTGAAAATGAAAAATGTCTGTGCGATAAAGGCTCAATCAAACGGAGCCGATCGTATGTTGGCACGCCAGGTTCACGCTCATAATGTAATCGGGAACATACTCAACGCTCATAATGTAATGGGGAGCGGCGGCCTATGAAATTGCATGTACTGAAAATAATAAATTAAATCTACACAATAATCACACAAACAGTTTACACAAGCAGGATACACATTTATTCATGATATGATGTATGCACAATGATTTAAATATAATAAATAGTAAGACACATGATACACCCCAAAAACGTGATTTAAAAGGGGAATTTGTAGAGATTCACTCACAGTGGGTGCGTTCGGTGAATGATGATGAATGCGCACGAGTTTAGAGGATTGATCGTCGAGGAATAACTAATCTAATTAATAATGAAAAGTAAGGTAAATAAATGGGTCTTATTAACAACTTTAATAGAATATTTGGATATATTTTTGTGAGTTTTAGGCTATTTTCTAACCTTAAAAATGTTGTTTTTAAGTATTTTTAATTGATTTTTAAATAAAATAAATAAATAAAAATAATAAAAAAATGTTGACTTTTTGACCGTTGACTTGACCGTTGACTTGTTGACCGGTTTTATTGCGTAAGCGTATGCGCCAGGTGAGGCTTGAACCCGAGACCTCCCGTTCGCGTGCACGCAGCTCTACCAACTAAGCTACGTGTCTAACCCGAAATATTTCTGTTTTTAATTATATTTATACACTAATTCAATTAATCCGAAAATTATTTATTTTTAAAAAGGGTTTAAAATGTATCGGACCGGTGTCGTCAACAGGTCTCGAACCCGGGACCTGTGACTTAATGTTACACACAGTCCACCGCTGGACTGTGTGTCTAACTTGGTTTAAATACAGATTTTATTATACTTAACATCTAACGGAGTTCACCTGGTTCAGTTTTAAAAAAAAGGCATTTTATTACAGCGAATGAGGTTGGGACAGGAATCGAACTCGCGACGTGTATGTGTTTATTTGCACACAGTCCACCGCTGGACTGTGTGTCTTGTCACACCCCGACCCGCAGCGGAAAAAGGTGATCGGGACATGATTGGGTTATCATCAAAGCTCATGACATTTATTATAACGTTTCATATTCATTATTACAATTTAATGGGAAATATACAATCATAATTACGTCATGTCCTAAACAACATTCTAGACTTCATTGATTTCTTCTAAGGCATTTCCTAAGTTTCCTTGCTTCATCCTTTTACCTGTATCATGTGTAAAAAATGGTTTTTGGATCAACAAAAAGTTGGCGAGTGAATCCTATGAAAAACATTTGAACAAGTTTATTTAATTGATTATAAAATAAAGTGCACAACCACACATGAGTAAAAATAGATGTAAACTTATTCACCAATCAATTAATATTAAATAATGCACACATGAACAAATAATGGATCGTTTTGAGGCACGCGTTGCTCAACGTGTCTCCCACGAGGAACTGATGGGCCTAATGAATGATTTGCATATACTTGACAATATGAAATAAAAATCTTCAAACAATATAAACTAAATAATACACACACGAACAATAATGGATTTGTTTTGAGGCACGCGTTGCTCAACTCGTCTCCCACGAGGAACTGATGGGCCTAATGAATGTATTGCATATAAATTAGCAAAATGAAATACATAACTGCAAGCAATTTATACAATCTAAGTTTAGATCACAATATGGTATGGCACAAGTTTAAATAAACGAGTTAATTTTAGTGACAAATGACACACCCCAAAACGTGTAATTAAAAAGGGGAGTTGTAAGATTCACTCACAGTGGGTGCGTTCGGTTGATGATGTTGAATGCGCACGAAGTTTGATTTAATCACGAGTGAAACTAACCTAGATAATAACATAATGGTTTGGTAAATAATGGGATTTTATTAATCAATTTTAGTAGGATGATTGGATATATTTTTGTGACTTTAAGGCTATTTTCTAACCTTAAAAATGTTATTTTTAAGTATTTTTAATTGATTTTTAAATAAAATAAATAAATAAAAATATTAAAAAAAGTTGACTTTTTGCGACAGTTGACCGTTGACCGTTGACTTGTTAACCTGTTGACCGGTCAAGTTGTGAAATTGTTTGCGCCGGGTGAGGCTCGAACCCGAGACCTCCCGTTCGCGTGCACGCAGCTCTACCAACTGAGCTACGTGTCTAACCCGAAATATTTCTGTTTTTAATTATATTTATATACTAATTGAATTAAAATTAAAATCATTTATTTTTAAAAACGATTTTAATGTATCGAACCGGTGCGCTCCACAGGTCTCGAACCCGGGACCTGTGGGTTGAGTTAACACACAGTCCACCGCTGGACTGTGTGTCTAACTTGTTAAATAATCTGATTTTTATTATACTTATATACAAACTAAATAATTTCGTTTCAGTTTTAAATAAAAAGTTTGATAATTGTCCGGACCGGTGCGGCAGTCCGGACTCGAACTCGTGACGTGTGATTAAACGTTCACACAGTCCACCACTGGACTGTGTGTCTATCTTGGTTATTATTCCGGTTTTTATTAAACTTAACATGTATAAGCGGTGACTCCGGTTCGGTTAAAAAAAGAACATTTTTATTAAGGCGAGTGTGCGTGGGACAAGTGTCGAACTCGAGACATAAGCGTGTTTTATTTGCACACAGTCCACCGCTGGACTGTGTGTCTAACCCGAGATATATCTTGATTTTAATTATACTTATATAATACTGAACTTCGTCTTCTTCGTTGGACTTAACCAGAAACCATATTCCGACTGGTTCGAAAATTTAATCAAGTTCGTTAGTGTCTGGTGGTTAATTACATGTGAGATTAATAAGAAGAATGAAAGATTAAGTGTTAGATATACCGAACAGTGGCTCCTCTGTTTCGCCGGCGAAACTCCGGTGACAGCAAACTATTCCGGCGACGTGTGTCTTGCGGCAGAGGGCCTTCAGCGAGCTTGAGGTGAGTGTAGGTGGCTTCGCTATGAGCTCTGGGGGTTCAGTAAGGCTCAAAGGTGAAAGGCTCGGTTTTCCGGCGAGTTGCAGAACTTTTCCGGCGAGTGGAATTACGTCGGGTAAAGGTGTGATTGTGAGCGAAAAAGCTAGCAGAGGTTTCAGGGGGTATTTATAGGGCAGAACATCGACGTATTTAGACCGATTTCCGTCTTGATTCGTCGGTTAAAGATTTTCCGGCGGTTATAACTTGTGTCGCGGACTGGACATCAGTTATAACCGATGTAATAGTTAATGTTTACGTTAAGACATTGATAACCGACGCTGTTTGACGAAAACGTCGGATTTTCCGACGTCAACGGATTTGGGCGCGTCAGTTGACTGGATTTGATTTCTGAGATTCATTATTTCAATTAATTGTTTCGGTATCTTAACAAAAACTCAAAGTGGCGGAGTGGTTGAGCGCGTGTGTGTTAAGTCTCTGCTGAAATCGCTGGCTGACCCGGGTTCGAAACCCGGCAGCAGCTTTTTATTTTTATTTTCTTATTTTTAATACTTTTTCAAATATAAAATATATATTCCAATATACTTATTAATTATGTATCGTTTAAAATTATTTTGGGCATTAAATACGCAACGAAATTTTTAACTGATTGTTCGGTTAATAAACGGAGCGGGTTTGGTAAATCCGGTTTTTTGACGGATGTTACAGTATCCCCTGCTTTTATTAGAAATTTCGTCCAGAAATTTAAGTAGTGATATATTTGACTAAAAATGATGGTGTTTAGTTTGATAGTTACATACTTAGAAAAAGTAAGGGTTTAAATTTTTGTTTGAGGCGGTAACGTCCCTTGTAAGGGTTAAGTACCCTGCTACAGGAATCGCTTTTTGTTGCCTACGGTAAAAAATATTGATAAGCAGAGTTGATTCACTAAATATGATATCATGCGTAAGAGTTTTGATATGCTTGGAAGGATAGGGTTATATCTTAAAACAAAATTTCTAATACTACAACCTACATGTAGGGCGCTATTGGCCACTAACCACTCGCTCGCCGGACGCTCGGTGTGGACACGGTGACACCTCAAAGTGGGGTTAGTTCGAACGACGTTTGGTGTGGCATGCTTTGGCCTAATAGGTCCTTCGTACTCTCATCGTTAGTCCACAGGTAGGCAAACTGGTCCGTTATATTGGATTTATACGAATGCCAACCTAGACAGGACGTTCCGACTACCGGTACTTGTACCCTTACAGTTACTACATGCCCGTCGCAGAACTCACTTTGATAAGATTTGAAAAATGAAAAATGCGACAAAATCTTGAATAACGGAAGTATGAATATGATTAGAATATGTGAATATTGTAACATGTATGATGAATATGTATGTAAGTATGTATGTTTGACTGCAAGTATAATTCACTATGTATCACAAATTGTAATATTGGAAATGTTTGCATGCATTTGTGTATGTAATAAATATGAAACAAATAAATATCATAAGTTTGCATGTAACCACATAAACAATTAAAATCTAGTCAACTATAGTATAGGCTCTAAGGGTCTAATAACCTATCCTATATCCCTATAGTCATGGCTCTGATACCAATCTGTCACACCCCGACCCGCAGCGGAAAAGGTGATCGGGGCATGATTGGGTTATCATCAAAGCTCATGACATTTATTATAATGTTTCATATTTATTATTTCAATTTAATAGAGACCATACAATCATATCAAACAAATACAACATGTTCTAATCATCCTTCTAAACTTCATTATTTTTCTTCTAAGGCAATTTCCTATGTTTTCCTTGCTTCATCCTGTTCACCTGTATCATATGTAAAAATGGTTTTTGGATCAACAAAAAGTTGGCGAGTGAACCTTGTTAGAAAACATTTATTATTTATTTCTGGTTGTATTTAATATGGAAAAATTGATGCAATATTCATATATGAACAAACGTAAATAAAACATACAATAACAACAATTAGCTTACAATAACAAACAACAACAAACAATAACATACATTAACAAACCAACAGCATGCAATCACAACCCATTAGTATACGATATCAAACAACAACAAACAATAACATACATTAACAAACCAACAGCATACAATAACATATCAACTTGCATAAATATATAACATAAATGAAACTGTGCGATCAAGGCTCAATCAAACAGAACCGATCGTATTGCATGTACTGAAAATGAAAAATGTCTGTGCGATCAAGGCTCAATCAAACGGAGCTGATCGTATGTTGGCACGCCAGGTTCACGCTCATAATGTAATGGGGAACATGCTCCACGCTCATAATGTAATGGGGAGCGGCGGCCTATGAAATTGCATGTACTGAAAATAATAAATTAAATCTACACAATAATCACACAAACAGTTTACACAAGCAGGATACACATGATTCATGATATGATGTATGCACAATGATTTAAATATAATAAATAGTAAGACAAATGATACACCCCAAAAACATGATTAAACGGGGAATTTGTAGAGATTCACTCACAGTGGGTGCGTTCGGTGAATGATGATGAATGCGCACGAGTTTAGAGGATTGATCGTCGAGGAATAACTAACCTAATTAATAATGAAAATTAAGGTAAATAAATGGGTCTTATTAACAACTTTAATAGAATTTTTGGATATATTTTTGTGAGTTTTAGGCTATTTTCTAACCTTAAAAATGTTGTTTTTAAGTATTTTTAATTGATTTTTAAATAAAATAAATAAATAAAAATAATTAAAAAATGTTGACTTTTTGACCGTTGACTTGACCGTTGACTTGTTGACCGGTTTTATTGTGTAAGCGTATGCGCCAGGTGAGGCTCGAACCCGAGACCTCCCGTTCGCGTGCACGCAGCTCTACCAACTGAGCTACGTGTCTAACCCGAAATATTTCTGTTTTTAATTATATTTATACACTAATTCAATTAATCCGAAAATTAATTATTTTTAAAAAGGGTTTAAAATGTATCGGACCGGTGTCGTCAACAGGTCTCGAACCCGGGACCTGTGACTTAATGTTACACACAGTCCACCGCTGGACTGTGTGTCTAACTTGGTTTAAATACAGATTTTTATTATACTTAACATCTAACGGAGTTAACCCGGTTCGGTTTTTAAAAAAAAGGCATTTTATTACAGCGAATGAGGTTGGGATAGGAATCGAACTCGCGACGTGTATGTGTTTATTTGCACACAGTCCACCGCTGGACTGTGTGTCTAACCCGTTTATAAAACTGTTTTTAATTAATCTTATATCATATCTGAACTCGTCTTCTTCGTTCAAAACACAGACATCGGTCAAAGCAACTGATACTTGATTAATTCGGTTAATGAACAAGATGAACAATTGGAAAGTATTGAATCGAAGAGTTTGGGGAAAGAAAATACCGAACAGATCGTCTTCTTCAGAAAATCCGGCGAAGCTCGTCGGCTCTGTTCTGGTGACCTTCGACTGTTAGAGACAATTAGCAGCTTGGAGGGATTAGATGTGAAATTGAACTAATGAGTAATGATTAACAGTAGATTACATGATCATAGAGGAAACATAAAACTAAGCAGTTGGAGTTGAATCTTGATTGTTGGTGAAGGGGACTAGTTGCTTGTTTTAGTTTGGGCCGTCATTATCTTCAACAAGATTGGCGTTGATGTTGAAAACTCTTCCTCTTGTTGGTGGCCTAGTGGTTGGGTTTTCTTGATTTGCTTGGTTAACTGGATTTGCTTGAGCTTGGGCGTTTATGATGTTAACCAATTGAGGGCACGTGTTTCTAAAGTGGGTAGGGTCGCCACAATTGAAACAAGCTCGAACATATGGGAACATGGGGTATTGGGGTTGTTGATATGTTTGGATCATGCTTTGAGTAGGGGGTGAGGTTTGGTTTTGAGGGGTGCGGCAAACCTTGCTCAAATGACCATAGCGTCCACAACTCGCACATAGTCGACAAAGCACGGTAGATGGATGGTGATACAAACAGGTGTTACATCGAGGGTGAGGTCCAAGGTAAGGTTTCTTATTTGGGTAGGTTGAGTTGGGTGCTACTTGAGTGATTGGGATAGCTTGAAGGGGTACGGCTTGTAAGGCTGGTTGGTTGCGTTGGGTGACAGCGAAAAGTTGCTCATCTCGTTCCCTCTTGAAAATGGGTTGAGAAGGGGATTCGGTTTGGGTGTAGTCGGAGGTTTCAGCCGATGCTTTATCCTTCTTCTTCTCCTCCTTGAAGTCTTTGTTCCGGATTCGGTTCTCGGTGAGCTCTGTAGCTAACTCCATTGCTGCTTCCAAGGTTGCAGGTGTGGTACTTATTACAGAGTCTTGAATCTTTGAAGGAAGACCTTGAATGTAGTGCTCGATCAAATGGTAGTGGGGAGTGAACAAGTTGGGAACCATTTGATTTAACTCGAGGAATCTCTTGTTGTATGTAGTGTGGTCGCCTTCCTTTTGTTTCAACGAATAGAACTCATCCTCTAATTTCTTGATTTCGCTCCTTGGGCAAAACCGTCTTGTCATGATTTCTTTCAACTCTTCCCATGCCAAAGTCATAGCATCTTCAACACCTCGTTGGACTTCTCTGTATTCCACCAAGTGAGTGCTATTCCATATAAACGACCAGTAGCATATCGCACTTTGCGATCATCGGGGCAATCGCAAGTTAGAAAAATGTTTTCCATTTCTTCAAACCAATAGAGAAGAGCGGTGACACCTTCAGTCCCTTCGTATTTTGTAGGGTCGCAGGATTTGAAATGCTTGTAAGTGCATTTAGTGGTAGTCGATTTTTGTTGATTCAACAATGGTGCATCAATCAGTTAATTACTTTTCCATAACATATTGCACTAAGAATTTAATCAGTCATTTTTGTTTCTTTAAACCTTTGACTTCATTTATTTTAACAAACGGGTCATATACAGATAGCTTGACATGTTGGATTTTTGAACGTGTGTGAATGAAGTCTAAAACATTGTCCCACATAAGTGTGGGAATAAAATAGATGTTACTGCATAAGGTAATGTTTTACCTAACTAACATAACTATATGCCATGTTTTACCAAAAACCCCTACGCGGGCGCGCAGGGGGGTGCAAATGTTGAGCCGAATTTAGTTGAACTCGTGTACGCCCGCATGTCCTGCAGACACGAGTGTCGTTCCGAAAACCCGGGCTCACGCGGGGCGGTTTTTGCACCCGTAACCGATTCTGTTGATTGAGTTTTTGAAAAACTGATTTGATATTGATGATCATTATGTCAAGAACTGAAATTTGTTCTGTTCTAATGATCATTTAAGTCAGTCTTTTTGAATTTCGAAACAGCTTTGAAGGTCATTATTATCAGTCTAGAAACTGATAACTAATAACCATTATGAGGTTATTAAAACGCTGCAATGATGACCCAAAATCGGTTATGGTTCTACCTGTATAAATACAGACCAAGGCTGTTCAGTTTAGACACACCAGAACACACAGTTCTCTTCTTCCTATCTTGTTCTCTCTGCAACATCTCTAATTGCTTTTCAGGCAAGTATTCAAGTCCGGCAGTGCGCTGTTGCTGCTTCGGACCGGCGTACCCTGGGAACAGACGACGAATCTGTTTAAGGGAATTGTGTCAAACACAAGCCCGGTTCACTGTTTCTTGTTTCTGTTTCAACATTTCTTTTACATTTTTAGCAGCTTTACTAACAAACTTAAACATAATCCTTTTACTAATTCTTATTGCTGTTGTTTTTCAGAATGCAAACCCAACCTATGACTACTGCTGTTTCTACTGTCGTCTCTGCGATCATGACGTCCACTGTTGCTGTCACAACGGGTCTGGTTGCACCACTGCCTAACGCTGTCTGGCATGCCGAGAAGCCTGAGAAATTCAACGGTGTGAATTTCAAACAGTGGCAACAAAAGATGTTCTTTTATCTGACCACGTTGAACCTTGCGAGGTTCTTGACTGGATCCAATCCCCATGTTGATGAAGGGGATATGGATGCTCAATCTGTGAGCGCGGTTCATGCTTGGAATCATTCGGATTTCTTGTGTCGCAACTTCATTCTGAATGGTTTAGTGGACACACTATACAACGTGTATTGCAAAAGCCAAGACTGCCAAAGAGTTGTGGGAGTCGTTGGATCGCAAATACAAAACAGAAGATGCGGGCACAAAGAAATTTGTGGTGGCTAAATTCTTGGACTTTAAAATGATAGATGCAAAATGTGGCATGTCCCTCTTTTGGAGGCAACGCTACCTCGGCCATATTGGTCTGAGTCAGCAGGGATACAGTTCCGCAAGGCCGGTTTAAAGTTTTAATTGTAGTTTGTTTATAAGGGATTCAAGTCGTTCTTACTTCTCCCGATTTGATGTTATCTGTCTCAAGAGAAGTCCTAATAAGCTTGAATCAAGTCCTTGTAGGATCTATACACTGAACGAGACAAGAACTTTATCAAACCACCCTTCTAACCCCCTTCGAGGCAGTTAACGTGCTATAATAGACCGTAAACACACAAATTAGTGAATCAACAAAACATAAAGAGATGATAGAATAAAGTTCACTTTCAATATAAAAAAACTAGTTATTAAAGTGCTTAATACACACCCAATTAAAAAGTTAACCAAAGTTTAGAAATCAAATGTAATACATAAAAGATTTGTTTTCACCAAGTGATGTAAGAGATTAGCCAAGCATGGCCGTTGTTTGACAAAAACTCTTATGATCAATCTTGGATCCCTAGACTACTACACACACTCTAAAGATAAATGATGGAGGAATGTGGCGGATGATGGTGGTATTGTGGTGGTGGAGTGGTGGCAGGTTTGAGAGAAATGGTTTGCCAAGAGATGGATTGCAAATGAACCAAACACCTTATATATAGCTGGAAACAGGCCTCTCATCCGGCCCCGTTCCGAAGGACACGACCCTGTGTCTTCTTCTTCTCTGTCTTTATTTATTGAGTTGTGTCAGTCTGTATGCACACACGGCCCTGTGTGTCAGGGCACGACCCGTGGTCTTGTACTTGTTGTGCTATATGAGATTTTGCATATCTGGTAGATGATCATGGCCCGTGTCTAGAGGACGCGACCCCGTCTCTCTTGTATGCTTATGTTTGTCTTTTCTTCATGGACTTTGGAGTGGGGCACGGCCCCATGCCTTGGTGGCACGTCCCCGTGCTTGTCTTCTGATTTGTTGTTTTGGTCTTGGGGTGAATCTCGGAGGGTCGGTATGATATGTCAACTTCTCTTCTTTTGTATTTATGTTGGTTTCTTACCGTTAATTTATTTCTTTATACATTTAAGCTCTTTTGATCATGAAAATAAAAGTATCAAAAAACTCATTTTTTCTAATATTAGTACTAAAAATGGTTGATTGTATACCTCATTTAATATAATTTATACGTTACATTTTTTGCATATTAGTTATGATGGTTATACAGTCACATATAGATCAAATAGAACTACGCTTTTTGGTAAAAAAAAATATATTACATGAATACGTGAATGCCCAGATGCGTATATGTTTGAATCTACTGATGGAATATAAATTTCATACTAATACGATACCAATAATTTTTCTTATTTATGTTTTTTTTTCCTGAATGATACCATTTATTCTAGATAGCCATCCATATATAGACAAAACTTGATGGATAAGTGTAGCAACCCTCAAAATTTTCCCGACAACAAACCATAATCGAAACCCTAAATGCGCGTGACGAAACTTGAAAAACTTTACGGTTAAAAAAACTGGCAGTTGATGACAACCCCACAAAAATATCCTTACTAAACTCATAAGTAAAAACCGAACCATTTAAGATTAAGACCCCAGCTTACGCGATAAGTATTGGCACGAAAATCGAGAAAAACACGCGATGGGGTGAAAAAGGCGGCCGAGGACACGTGTCACGTCGAGGCGCCACGTGTCAGACCTATGTTGGACACATGGCAGGTCTAGGCCAGGCTGACCTCCCAGGCGTTACGCGGGAGAAACCCTGTCTCTTCCCGCGAGGCGCGGGAGAGGTCCACCTGGGCTTTATAAAGGTCAGATCTGGGAGGAGTTAAGTGCACCACTTTCGATTGAAAGTCGATACTTCTTTCTCTCTCGAATTGCCGTTCTAAAACCTGAACCCCTAAACCTTGAAACTCTGCTCCATAGGAAGTGTACTAAACCCTGATCATTGGTACGATACTTTGTCCGATTGATTTGAAATGAATCAATGGATGCCAAAGTGCTACCTAAATAAGGCTACGTTGAGGTTTTGATCTCGTGATTATTGTTAAAGTTTGAATTTGGTTTCTTACACTAATACATGTTGCATTGTATGTTTAACTAGGAATCCATGCTCAGGAGGCTATAAAATAAAAACCCTAATTCTACAAAGTGAGTCATTCTCTTTTTCTCACAACATTGTGAGTCATTGTCTTTTATTAAATGTTTTTAAAACCCTAAATGTTTTCAGCTATTGCTTATAATTACAGGGGATTAAGTCTTTGTATTCTTAAATTACTGCCGGTATGTGAGGTTGTATACACTAGCTTGACACGCGTTGCTATGGACAACGAGGGTAGCCAATAGTAAATACCATAGTCACCGAAATAGGAGTGTTACAAATACTGGTTTAAGTTATTGAAAGATATAAACAAATGTGAAATCCCTTAATACTGTGATTATAAGAAAGTGTCTTTTTATAAAATGTAATGATCTTACAAGTATTTTTCCCTGATAAAATATTTTAAAGCGTTTCAGTGACTTACTGTGAAAGAAATGAAAATGCTACAAGCACTAGAAGTTTAAATTAAACTGACTATGTCACCAAATAAGAAAAGGAATGAATTTGTAAAATTAGGGTTTATCCATAAAAACCTTTGATGGAATGGGATTTTATCCCAATTGTTTATGTATAAAACTTTCCGTGTTTTATAACATAATATTTTTCTAACTACGAACCTGATGAATTTTTCACTGCAAATTTAGTAAACATCGGTACCACTCTAGTTTATCATGCTCCAACCAGGGTGAGGTTGGGGGTTGTGACAATAAGAACACAATTTTATTCCCTCACCGCAACGCAGGGTGACTTAATACTAGTTAGATTATAAATAGTAAGAGTTAAGGGTTTTGCAAAGAACAAACACATTAAGGTAATTTAAAGAATTTATTGTAAACATTTTATGCAAATCAAATTTGGGGTTTTAAAGATTAAATAAGCATGTTCATCATATTTTTAATCTCGTTCTTTGTATTCTTCATATTTTCGGGTCTAAACATCAAATCGATTGATGTTTTAGATCTAAATCTTTGTTTGAAACGTAATTAACAGTGGAGATCCCGATTTGGAGTAGACAATTAATGTAGTTTAGTGAACTCATATATACTTTAATGAAATATTGAGTGAAATAAATCATATCTATTTGACACCAGTATAACATCAAATTTTAATTTTTTAATGAAATCATTCCATATAAGCCTTAGTAAATATAACACGTATAATATAATATAAAGAGTTAACTGTTATTGTTGTTTACTTTTTGTCATTCAGGTCAATTTTTAAAATTGTATCATTTCTCTTGTATACTGGAGACATGTCATTTTAGTCAAAACTATTAGTTAGAATACTTAGTTAGCTCAGAGGTAAATAGTTATTTTAACATAGTTTTTATTTCATTTTTTCATTTTACCATAAAGTTTATTTAAACAGAAGTTAAAAAAATGAAAAAAAAACTATGTAAAATAATCATTTTATCCTAGCTAACTAAGTTATCTAACTGATTAGTTTTTTGGACTAAAATGACATGTCTCAGTTATCAAGAGAAAATGATACAATTTTAAAATTACCTGAAATGACAAAAGTAAACAATTTTACATAGTTTTTTATTTTCATTTTTTTCATTTTACCTATAAAGTTTATTTTAAAACCAGAAGTTTAAAAAAATGAAAATAAAAACTATGTAAAATAATCATTTTATCCCTGAGCTAACTAGTTATTCTAACTGGGGTGAATTTTTTGGACTAAAATGACACATTTTCAGTATGTCGAAGAGGAAAAGCATGCAATTTTAAAAATTGGTTTGAAATAGCTAAAGTGAACAAACCATAAAGACGAAAATAACACTTAACTCTAACATAAAATATAAGGTAATTTTGTACTTTTATTGGCAAGCAAACATATCTTTTAATGTATAATATTTATGTTTTTATGATGTTACACTATATTGTAGATATTTTTTCCCCAAATCCTTTTGGTTAGATATTTTTGGCACGTCAAGGAACATGTCATTTTCCTACAATGAACTTGTAGGCTTCCTACCTAAAAGAGTCATGCATTTTGATGTTTTAAAACGAAGGTTGACAGCTAATGGTTAGGCTAGCTTGGAGAGGGGTAAAGTGGCCGATTGTTCAAAACCTACTCTTTAAAGAGCTTATAAATTAACAAAAAATATCTATGTTTTTTTATATATAATTTTTTAAGATAAAAGATTATAACTAAATTAAAAAAACTCAATTTATTAAAGTCATTAACTTTTGATTTAGTATATGCCCGCTAAACAATTAAATTTACCCAATTAAATCCATTAGCCTAATATTGTTTTAAGTTACACTTTTAAACCCAATCTAAATCTATATTTATATCTATTTTTATACTATATAATAAAAGAAATATACAGGGGCCCGCGTCATTTATTGGAGCTATTCATTTTTTTGTTTTTTCGTTTCTCTCTTCTACTTAATTATAAATACTTATTTTTTTAATAATTAAAGATATTCATTTGGGTATTGGGAAGTAGCACAATAAGTTAAAGGTTAAGGGTGTAGGAATATTAAAACCCAAGTAAACATGTGGAGGCTATGCATACAATTTTTTGTGCATATGGATGTCAGGTAGGCCTTTTCTACTACTATGAAACATTACCTCTTTTTACTATTGTAATACAAACTCTTAATATCTTAAAAAGATTTATCCACGTTAGTATTCTTATTTATTTTTATATTTTTTTGAAAAACCAGCTTTGACTTGGTTTTGTGTCAAAAAATAATAATGAAAATAAAAAAAATATTTACATTTTGAATCATATCAACATATATAAAAGGTGGGTTGAGTGTCTTTTCATATAAACTTTAGGCTTTAGGTGGCTTATTTGTTATGGCTTATACATATTCTTATTATGGGCCATGTTTGGTCTGGATTATGTGGCCGTTGGCCCGTTGCCATATAATTCTGCAAATTCAACACAGCAACCTATCACACTACACCGGCCTGATAAATCACTCTGGCCTTTATAGTTTATATCCCATGAAATATCGATTTCCGTTAATGTTGATGTTTTGAGTCAACCAGGTATAATTTTCTTTTTGAACGGTCACTTACGGACCACTAAAGTATCATCGTGTTGTCAACAGAAACACCGGTTATATCCATCTCAACTAGGCAGCAATGTTTATACACCAATTCAGGAAGAAAGCCAATAAATCTGGAAAAAAACCTTCCTTGTGAGAATCGAACCCCTAGATTAGGTCTTTAAGATTTATCTCACCCCAATATGCCACTAGACTATATAATGTCATGGCCAAATCAACCAGATATAATAACCATCATTTCCAACGGTTGTGCCGGTTAGATTAATGTTATATATACAGACATATGTAAGAATCATGTACTTTTGGTTGTCTATAATGACATTTGATTACCAGGCCAGGTAAAGGCTTTGCGCATAAAAATTAGGCACTCAATTTCTTTTTATATATATTATATATGTATTTTAGCCCAAATAAATAAAAAATAATATATAATGACTCAAACATGTAAAACTTCCTAATCCAAAACTTGAAGAATTAATGGCCCAGTTTCCTTTTCACTTGAACACCGTTGTCTACCTTAAACACATCCTCTCCACTATCCTCGTTCCACACAACTTCATTAAACAATTTGCATCAATAAATTTAATTTAAACATAAATTACATTTATACACACAACATATAACATAAAAAATAACTATGCCAACTATAATTTTTTTAGTTTATAATTACCAGGCCCAAGCCAGGATAAAAGAGAAAGATTTATATTGAAAAGTTTTCTAAAAGGATCCGACTTTATAATTTGCTTAGGGTCTCCAAAAACATTAGAACAACCCTGATTATTATCTATCAAAACTCTAAAAGATTTAAGGACAAATTTTTGAAGCAGCCCACAAGTACGAGATTTGATTTAGACATCATAAGTTTTTTTTTAAGAATAATTATTTTTACGATTAAATCCTATCGAACCCTTGTAAGAATATATTTTTGTGTAGGACAAGCCACTATACCATCAAATGCACCACTAAAAGATTAGGTCATGAGCAGGGGTGGGTGTATGTATAGTTTAAGGGTAGCCCGGCTAAGCTACCCCTCAACTTTATTGACGAATTATAAAACTAGTACAAAATTTCTTTTCTTCTTATCTAGTTTTATGTATCGGAAAACCTCTAAGCAAATATTAAAATACCCTCATATCAACAGAATTTTTTGACTACCCCTAAACTTTTCTAATAGATTCACTGGATGAATTTTAATATACTAGATAATTATAACGAATCTATACAAAAACCTCAGTAATTATATTGTCTTTAAGTTATTTATAGAGACACGTGTATATGAGATAGTCTTTCATCCATTTCCAACATCCCTGCATGTTGTAATTTGTTGGTATCTTCCTCGTGTATGTTCGATGTATGGAATCTTTCAAGCATGAATATTCTAGCGGGTTAGTCAACAGAAACTTTGAAAACAAAAAAAACTGCTACTAATTAATCGATTCTTTTAATTTTCTTCAATTACAAGGTTAGTTTGTGTAGAAATAAAAAAATTTAAAAATATATCTAAATTCACGAACTACATAGATATATTTCGTTGATTTACATATATTCTTTTTATTTTCTTTTTAATTTTCACAAATAATAGAAACATATAAAAAGAGTGTAAAAATAAAAATAAAACTAATATTGTTTAAAAGTGTTTTTCTCCGAGTTTTCTAGTACCTTATAAATTATAAGTTTATTAGTTTTTTTCCATATTCCGTATACCCTATGTTAATACCTCCACCTCACTTCTAGAATCGTTTATGAGAGTTAACGATATATTTTAACTGAGTTTATTATTTAGATGAAAATGACAACAAATATAAAGTTGGTGTTAAACCTTGAGTATTTTGCTGTTATATTTTAACTTTATATTTTATTCAGGTCTCCTCCAAATATGATTTAAACAATGAAAGTATATTTTATAGTTAAACCTTGAGTATTTTGATGTTATAGATAAGCTGGTAATTTGTTTAGTATTAATAAAGTCGAATGCATACTTTAGGATTTCTGTTTTGGGGAAACTGTTAATTTGTGTATTAGGTTTGTATAAATAAATAAATAAATAATTATTATTTTATTATCATATAATAAAGGGGTAAATCAATAAAGCGTATTTTTGGGAAATGGATTTAAAGTTATGACAACACAGGGGTATATATGATTTTGTAAATACTTGTGGTCAGAAACCTTAAAAGGAAATAGTAAATAAACAATTGCTATTGCTATACATTATAATATGGGAACATGTCAATATTGTAGGCTTTTCTCTGGTGTGGTACAAGCTTAAGGATTTTTTCTTATGTTTTCAATACACACTTTCTCAGGTACGGATTATGTGCTGTTTTCTAAATACCGTTTTATATTGTTATATTGTACTCGTAATGTCTAGGTCATCAAACCGTTATCATTGTTTTCTAGTAGTTTTGCTTCTTTGCCATTGATTTGCTTGCGATAGATAAATTCGTTAGATTCATTATCGCATGTCCGTATTCACCATTGATTATTGCTTTAGAAGTGCAATATTGTAGTGTGCTGTTTTACTGCCTCAATACCCGAGCACATCCACCTATGGGGATATAGGGCGTCATCATCGGCACCGATGACGTGCACCATCCGTGACAGTGCGATTAGTTCACGGCGTCTCTATATTGGAATTTATTATCAGTTTATGGATTATTGAGAGGCGTATGGATCGATCCTAGGATATTATTATTACTGTATTGGTATTGAGATAGGTGTGTGTGCCCACATCTCCTTTACATATTGGTGCATTAGTCTGCAGGCTAATGTAGATATTGGTTACTATTTATTGTGATTGGCTCATATGGGCATTTCCACATAGAAGTTATCGTATTGACTCACCATTTATTGTTCCCCGCATAGTATTGACCATAACGTTAAAGTGTCATTGTTATCGTAATGGCCCATCATTGATTGATCGCCGCGTAATAATGATCGTACCGTTATAACGTCCTTGTTATCGAACTGATTCATCATTGACTATTCATTGTGTTGTATCGTTGTTACCGTTATATTGTTATTGCTATCGTTTTCTCTGTTACTGAGCAATTTTTGGCTCAGCTGTTTTTCGTCTTGTTGTTTCTTCTTATGTTCAAGCAGGTAATCTTGGGATTTGGGGATGAGTGGCGAGTGCTAAAACAAAAGTTTAGACCATGGAAGACAAGAAGTTATTGTGTTGAAGTTAGAGACTTATGATCAGTTAATGCGATAGAGCGTGGTATGGTTTAATACATTTTAGGGTTTTGAGTTTTACTTAAATCGTTATTTTTGTCTCGGACTACTATATTGTATGACACGTCAGCCCTAATCGGGACATGTTAGCCCTAATTGGGTAAGGGTGTTGGAGAACACATGGGTCAAACTACCACAAAGTGACACGTCATCATCTACGGGCGTACACCTTCACCAGAAAACAAAAGAAAAAAAGCAGGCAACATCGTGCATGTACATGGGGTGATCCTTTGAGCTCCAACGACATTGGTTCTTTACCAACTTAGCCCATATGTTATATCACGTGTCCTATCCACGTAAGCAATGTCTTTTGTTCCATTGTTTCAACTTTCGTTAGTCATTACACAGTTTCTGTTCTCTTTGTGAAGAAATATGTAGATATATATATATATGTGTGTATAGATGGAGACCATGGCTCAAATAAGAGCCCATAAAATGACAAGAAATGTGAAAACATAAACTAAAGCCGTTAGATGTTTTGGTTTTGTTCGATAGCTACAATGATGATCATTTGTGGCATTGTGGTAACTAAGTTAAATGGAAAGTAGAAAAAGAGTTACGAGAAGGGAGTACTTCGGGGTGGATAGATAACTCGCAAGCATGCGAGCTCCACCGAGATCACGGGGAAACAAACGACTTCATGTCCCTGCTCCTGTTGGTTTTTCGCTTGTAGTGTTAAGTTTTACAAAAAATGTCTGAAAAAAATATTTTTGTAGCGTAAAATATTGGAATTTTAAGAGCCTTGGATTTTAAGAGTACGACCCCAACTGAGTTTTCATTCAAACTGCGTCACTGAACGATACACAAAAATGAAAAATGTGAGAATAGGACGAAGACATTCTTCTAATATTAAAAGCTCACAAAACTTAGAGAAATTCAACATCAAACGTTGTTTGCGAGAGTATGGTTGTTAAAGTCTATATAGGTATTTGGCTTATTGTAATACGTTTTTATTGCCATTGGTTAAGTCATCATTTTAGTGAATATTTAAATGTAATCTAATTTTTTATTATTAGCTCATTCTAATTAACACACCGAAATTGTTTCCATAACCAATAATACTATCCAAGTGAATATTAATATGTTACAGCAAATATCTAATTAATTCCTTCGTTTGTACGTTTTGCATCTTTTATATATCGTAATAATCTTAACTCTCATGTAATTTTTGTTGGTAAATCTTATGATGTAGAGTTGAGTTTGCCTTTTGGTGTTAGATATAATTCAATTCAATAAAAATGGTTCACACGTGCATGTACCCGTCTTATACTCTTGTATGTGTACTTAATAATAACATGGATAACAACTAGAAAGATTGTTGCTTTGATGATATCTTACTTGATCTTCGGAAGCCCCAACACAAAGCAACATGATATGAGTGTATTCCGTTTTCTTTTTCTTAAAGTTGCTACTACTATTTTTAATATACCACCATAAATCATTATTGGTATTCTTTTAATTAGGTTGTTGGGTGTGTGGCTCGTGGGTGGGGTCACATGGGACGTGAGAGACGTGATACACTGCCCTTTCCCCAAACCACTGTGGGCCGCGTGGGTTTTTTCATGGCACACGACCCTCCATTTGATGAATTTGATAAAAAGTGGATGGTGATTTAGATTATGACCATATCATACATGATAGTGAATGAAAGCGGAACTGACATGACGCTCACTGACGAACGTATGTTGGATTGAGGGTGGGGCATAGACCTACCGTATTATCGAAAAGTGAAGTTCACTCATATTAATCTAACTCATTTTGTGTGATGTATTTTTCTATGTAATTTATTGTGATATATTTTTATGTCATTTGTTTTTTCATGTAACTTGTTTAATTAGTTTGTTAGCTATTTTAATACGAGCTAATTTATTTAGTGAAGCTAGCTTTACTATAAGCTTGAGCTCATTTAAACTCCGTTTGATTATATTTTATATTGAGTTAGTCTTTAGTAACTTAAGAGCGGCCGGTTTTTATATACCCACAATTAATTATTTATCTACTTGCGTGTCACACTCGATCTCTCTCTCAAGCTAAATGAATAGACATTGAGCGTCAGCAAGCTCAGTTCGGCTTGCCTCGTTTATACCCATAAAATAATTAATTAATTTGTTTAAAATATTGGCTAAAAGGACTGTGCCAACCAAGTGGCGAAAAATTTTAGCCGATCTGTAATGTGCGCACCATACAAAAAATATGCATTTGCCACTAATGACGCTTTCGTGGAGGGTGGTGATGCATTTTCTCGTTGAGTTACGATGTTGAAAACAAACCTTACCTTAAATTCTTCGGATTCGAACTAACGATCGTAAGTCACGTGAGGTTTCCATTTCGATTCACCAATCGACAATGATACATGACCTTGCAATCACTAAACATCACGTGATCATCCCAGATCACCAAGTTGTATTCAAGTTGTCCCAAATGGTTCGTTGGCAAGTCACCCGTGGTGTTTGACCCGAATAAGGTGTCAAGATAGGGTATCCTACCGAAAACAGCCGGAAACGAATCAAGTATCCAATGGATCGACGTACCCGATTGCTTTTGTTTCCATCTATGGAATGCATGGGAGGAAAATGACATAAATGGTGACAAAATCATTGTAGTAATCGGGTCATGCATGACCCCTCCGGATGCCATATTCATTGAAAGCTAAAACATCCCTCTTTGTAGTGACGAAAACATCCCTCTTTGTAGCGAATTAACCGAGATTCGGCTAAACATGACAACAGGAGGGTCCACACGACATGTTATCGGGTCGGGCTTGAATTTGGATGCGGGTACGATTAATAGAAAAAAAACTTGTATGTAAAACTCTGTATGTGTATTTAGCAATAGTTGAACCCTAGCCAAAATGCAGTGGTATGGCCAAGGTTGATTTGGAGAGTAAGAAAATTACAAAGTTTTTCTATGGGGACAGACGATTAGGTGGTGAACAGTTTTTGTTCCCGTAGAAAACGGGGAGATAGAAGATAACGGTTACATAATGAGTTATGTTAGAGATGAAGATAGCGAGAGATCGGAATTAGTAGTAGTTGAAGCTTCAAGTATAAAGCAAATAAGTAGAGTGAAGTTGCCTAGTAGAGTACCATATGGTTTTCATGGTACGTTTATTGGTACCAAAGATTTGAATAATCAAGACTAAACATGCTCATAGTTTATACCACTTTAACTCCATCAAACTACTATAGAATCTTAAGATTACTAACAACCCGTTAAAAGAGTCTCGATGCCGAAGCCTCAATGACAGGTGGCGGATTTAAGAACTTTTTTCAATTGGTTTCTTTTGATAAATTCTCACTATTTTTTTCCCAAATCATACGAGATTCTTACTAAGGCTTTTCATTTTCTTCAAACTGAATGGGTTTCTGGGTACCCATAAAAGTGGCGTAGATCTGGCCCTAGGTGGCGGGAACACTTGAAGAAGTATAAGTATATCAATATAATAATAAGTATCTAAACTTCTGAAGTCGGGGGACAAATGGTAGGGGTCTTTTATATATTGGTCCGAAACACTTGGGCTAGGCCCAATAATGGGTTTCCTTTACACATAGCGCATCCTTTTCTATATCGGATTAATTGAGAGGAAATGGAACTTATAATATCCGAAAACTGATAAATTTATGGGTATGGTAGATAAATAAAAAATCGTTATAGGCCATCCACCGTAAGGTGATCTAAAAACACTTAAAAACATAGCTAATCATATGTCACATCAAAAGAACACTTTTTCTTAAAAAACACTTAGAACTCACCTAATAAAAAAAATATAAAAACACTAAAATACGTAAACACTTCATTAGCACATTTTTATATTTCACCACTCATTTATCTCTCTATACGTGTATTTAATAATTAAAAAGTACTATCATCGCACCCCAGTCCTTTTTTTATTGCTTTTGGCCAAGAACTTTAACCCAAAAGCGAGTCCCACAATAGTTAAACTTGATGGTGTGATGTTTTCGAAGGCTAAAACCGAGAAAAACCATCCTATTGTGGATCCTCTAAAGTAACTAAAATGTACAATTCTGTACACCTCAGTCCTTAAATATATAGCTTTATTGAAAAATGCATTGTTAATTTAAAACAATTTTTCATTTGTTATCCTACGAGGATGCAAAAAATACGCAGTTGGGGCAATTGGTTCATTGCATCAGCTAAAGGAGATAGACAAAGCACACTTCATCTTCCCCGATACGCTTGGAAAGAGTGCTACAAAACAACATGAACAACTCCGTTCTATGAATCACCTTCTGACGCGGCACTTCCTCGTTTATCATAATTAGTGTGAATTAATGAAAATATGAAATTAAACGAGAGTAATAGAGAAGATGGAGCATATGCTCCAGGAGAAGAGCAGGATCCCTTAAATGAGGATTGAGACTTCTATAGGCGTTTTATCAAAGATTTTTCTAAGATTACTCGCCTCATGACCCGACTCCTCGAAAAGGACGTTTCTTTTGTCTTCGATGAGGAGTGTCTAAAAGCTTTCGACTTTTTGAAAGAGAAGTTGATCAGTGCCCCCATTCTTGTCTCGCCCAACTGGAGCTTGCCTTTCGAGCTCATGTGTGATGCGAGCGATTACGCCATAGGTGCGATATTGGGCCAAAGATGTGATAAGCATTTCCACCCGATCTACTATGCGATCAAAACGTTAAATGATGCTCAAGAGAACCATACCACCATCGAAAAAGAACTCTTAGCCGTAGTCTTTGCATTCGATAAATTCCGCTTTTTTTTCATGCTTTTAAAGACCATCAATTTCACCGACCATTCTGCTTTGCATTTTTGTTACAAAAGAAAGACGCTAAACCCTGTCTCATACGGTGGATTCTCCTACTCTCGGAGTTTGATATTGAAACTTAGGGATAAAAAGGCTCAGAGAATGTTACAGCCAACCATCTTTCACGTCTTGAGGATCCGAAGAGGGAAGAGATTCATGAGGAGGCGATAGATGATAAATTAACTCACGAATCGATTGATTTCGTAGAAGACAAAAAGAGAGTATGCCATGGTTCTCTGACTTGGCAAATTATCTTGCGAATGGGGTAGTATTGAAGGGTATGACGACCCGACAGAAACGAAAGTTCTTTAGAGATGCTAGGAACTATATTTGGGATGACCCATTTCTCTTTAGGATAGGAGGTATAGGATCCTTAGGAGATGTGTGGCCAAGGAGGAATGTCATGATATTCTTAGGCATGTACATGAGGGTTTAACAAGAGGTCATCATAACAATGAGAGTTGGATGCATACCCGACCCACCATTTCCGGGGAAACTCGCCCGCCCGAAGACCCACTGCGATAATACCTGGTTAGTTCTGCTCGGTTTCGAACTGGCGACCTCCAGAGAGGCTCAGTTCTAACCTTTATTGCCATTACCAATGTTCTTCAAAGTGATGCTAGTGAGAGTTAAACTTGGAACCTCAAAGAAAGAAATCAAATAACTAACCACTAGACCAACTTGTGAATAACTTTCACAATTAATGTTGATGTTTTGAGTCTTTGATTTATTGGGTAGATGAGGGGCGACCAGATCTATTTCTATATTAGTACAAAAAGATTAATAATATTTAAGGTCTTTCCTAAACAAGGAAAGAAAAATACGCAGATACAACTTGATTAATCGCATTATTTCAAGCGACTTTGGTAATTCACCTTGAATTTTAATATAGTTGAAAAAGTAGGATGGAGATCAAACATGTAGATCAGCATGTTTTTTTTTACTTTATACTCGAGATATCTTGACAAATCAAACATTAAAAATGTGAAGCTTTTAGTTCTTTACCATTATTATTGTTTATCAAACTCTTAAAGTTTAGAGGGACAAAAATTTGAAGCGGCCCATGAGTACGAGATAAATTTAACGTTTGGACGACAATATAATCTTTTTTTTTTAAATATAATTACTTTTACATCTAAATGTATAATTTAAGGTGAGTCAGAAGTTTTACCATATTGTACCTTTGGACAGTAGATTTCTTCTAAAACAATAACGGGTCATGTTATCAACGTCTTCTGTGTTCACGAGTGTAAATAATATTTTGCCATTTGATTTACTAGAGTGACCGAGCTTTTGTTTTATTAGTGGTTCAAAATTAAAAATTAAAAATACCAGGCTTTAAATCCAGTTTTTTATTTGTTGAAAAGGCGTATCTTGTGTAGTGTTTTGGATTCTAGAGTTACGTGGCAAGATTTTCAGAATCCAATTTAATTTTACTAGATAAGTATAAGGAATCTACACAATAACCTCGACAATATATTTTCTTTTAGTTTGAGTATATTTTAGAGACACGTGGATGATGACGTCTTTCATCCATTTCAACATCCCTACATGTTTAAATTTGATACGTTCCATGTATCGAATCTTATGAATATTCCATATACCCTATGTTTTTTTTAATAGTAAATTTGTATAATTGATGGACCACTGAGTTATTATTGAGTCATCAGCAAAACCATCAAATTATATTAATCTTCACTAGGAGGAACCAATAAATCTATGAAAAACTCTTGTAAGAATCGAACCCAGAATCTAATGGTCCATATACCCTATGTTAACTGGAACCGCCACCAACACTACCACCATGCTTGCATCGCCACAATGTCACCGTATTTGAAATTCTTTTGACAAGCTTGAAAACCATATATGGTTGTTGAAGATGGTTACATGATATAGCTGGTTACATACGGAATTATAGTGGTCCTGATATAGACGGTTGGTATTATAATATATTGGATCATAAGCGCGCTTTGATCCTAATTTTAGAAGTTGGTCTAGGCTTGAGGTGTACCTGTCCCTTGATGAGGGCACAAAACAATACGACAACGACAACCAGGTGACAAAAAAAGGTGTTACTACTTAGAATGATACATACAAAGTTACAAACAGTATCGGTGTTTTAGATTGAATGGGTCAAACTACCACAAAGTGACACGTCATCATCTCGGGCGTACACCTTCACCAGAAAACAAAAGAAAAAAAGAAGGCAACATCGTGCATGTGGGGTGAAGTGTGTCACATCCTTTGAGCTCCAACGACATTGGTTCTTTACCAACTTAGCCCATATGCTGTATCACGTGTCCAATCCACATAAGCAATGTCTTTTGTTCCATTGTTTCAACTTTCATTAGTCATTACACAATTTTTGTTCTCATTGTGAAGAAATGTATAAGTATGTGTGTATATATGGAGACCATGGCTCAAATAAGAACCATAAAATGACAAGACATGTGAAAACTGTTAAAGCCATTAGATGTTTTGTTCGATAGCTGCAATGATGATCATTTGTGTATTGTGTAATAAAGTTAAAATTCATGGAAAGTAGAAAAGCGTTACGAGAAGGGAGTACGCGGTGGATAGATAACTCGCAATGCGAGCTCTACCGAGTTCACAGGGAAACAAACGACCCCATGCCAAGCGGATATACAAATCGGGTTGGGGAACTCGGACATGACCGGTTTAGAGATTTGAACGTTGGGAAGTCGAAACTCGAAATGACCTTTGGGTGTTTTCAAAAAATAAACTATTTTAACCTATAAATATCACATTTTTAATCAAATTTCAACCACACTCTCCTTTACACTCTCTTCTACCTTCTACATAATTTACATGCTTAAAAAATTACATTGATCCGTCTAGTTTTAGTAGCCTCGGTTTTCCATCGGACGTGGAAGCATAGATGCAAGATGTTTTGACGATTTTCTTTCTGACTCGTACGATTCAAGCGGTATTAAATTTTTTACCAACGCCTTAGCAAATTAAGGAGCTTGTGGATGCGTCACGTTAAAAGAAAAAAATGTCTCGCGTGATCATGGTTTGGCTCATGAAGTTTTAGTGAACGATTACTTGGTCGAAAACCAGAAGCACGGTACAGCTACGTTGAGAAATCGATTTCGCATGCCAAAAGAGTTTATTTTTAAAAGTTGTTGGGATATAAATGAAATGTTTGAGTGGTTTCAAGAAAGATACGATGTGAGATTAAAAAAGAGCTTCATATTGATTCAGAAATGCGTATTTGCTATTCGTCAACTCACAATCACTAATGTTATTGACAAATATGACGAATATATAGCTATGGCTGATAGAACCTAAACGTGAATATCTAGATTTAAAAAAATATATATATATGTAGTGTTTTAGACGATAAACAAAACTGAGAATGTGAGAATAGGACGAAGATTGCATGCGAGAGTATGGTTTATATATATGTATTTGGCTTATTGTGTTCGGTTTTATTGCCACCCGTCAAGTCATCATTTTAGTTAATATTTAAATATAGGTTTAGAAATAAATACAAAGACTTCTAAAAATAAGAAGTCGTATAAAGGGTATCAAACTAAATTCGATCGACATTATTCATGCGGCATTTGAACAGTCTTATAGAACTCTACGATGTGAGATTTTAGATTTATAGATTGTAGATTTTAAAATTTTTGTTTATTATTATTATTATTATTATTGTGTTTTTTTAAATATTTGTGTCATTGTGTCTTTTTTACGACTTTTTTCCTCGACATTGTGTTACATTTTTCGCCATTATTTTATATTTTGTTCGACATTGTTTTATCTTGTGTCATCCACTGTGTCTTTGTACATTTCTTATTTTTATAAGTTTTTTTAGAAAAACTTCACCCCTTAAGTATAATCTAAGCTCATTCTAATTAACACGCCGAAATAGTTTCTATAACCAAGAATACTATCCAAGTGAATATTAATAAGTTACAACAAATATCTAAATTAATTCCTCATTTGTATTTTCTGCAAGTTTTATCGTAATAATTTTTTAACGGCTTAAACTATATTAAATTCGTCTTTAACGAGGCTCAAACCCTTGACCTCAAAAAAATGAACACCTTAACTACAGTACTTTATCAATTGAGCCAACCACGCCCTTATCGTAATAATCTTAACTCTCATATGATTTTTGTTGGTAAATCTTATGATGTAGAGTACTTACGCGTTGTCTCCAAGTTGAATTCAGATTTGCCTTTTGGCGTTAGATATAATTCAATTCAATTAGAATTTCAATAAAAATGGTTCACACGTGCATGTACCCGTCTTATACTCTTGTATGTGTACTTAATAATAACATGGATAACAACTAGAAAGATTGTTGCTTTGATGATATCTTACTTGATCTTCGGGAAGCCCTAACACAAAGCAAAATGATATGAGTGTATTCCTTTTTTTCTTAAAAAATGAAATTATTATTATTATAGTTACTATTAC
This sequence comes from Scalesia atractyloides, assembly GCA_947069175.1. Classification (NCBI taxonomy): domain Eukaryota; kingdom Viridiplantae; phylum Streptophyta; class Magnoliopsida; order Asterales; family Asteraceae; genus Scalesia; species Scalesia atractyloides. The sequence goes on from CAMTDV010000001.1 coordinate 91,476,013, forward strand.
TACTCCTATTTTTAATATATCACCACAATATCATTATTGGTATTCTTTTAATTAAGTTGTTGGGTGTGGGGTTAGTGGATTGGGGCATGGATTGCCACGTGACTGACGTGATACACAGTCCCCTTCCTAAATCACGTTGTTTTTCATGACAATCAGAAGCCTCCATTTGACGAATTTGATAAAATGTGGATGGTGGTTTAGGTCTTGATCACCATAGCATATAAGGTGATGAATTTGAGTGGTGAATGAAAATAGAGTGACATGGTACCATCATGGAGGATGCTAATGGTCATTTATGTTATGACCATACTACATAGCCTTAGAGTACCAACTACTTTCAACGAGCAAACAAAATAAAAAATTCAGCACTCATTTTTATAATTTCCAACTATTGAATGAAATAAAAACTCAGCACTCTTTTTTGTATATAATAACATTGCCACTATATTCTTTTTGGTATGTTACGAAGTTATATTTTGTTACATGAGGGTAACATCTTTATTTGTTACTTTTAAATTATATCAAATTACTTTTACTTTAGATTAAACCTAAAATCTTTCATTAATAGATAAAAACCTCCGATCAATTGAGCTAAAATATTTTGAAAATTTACAACAAGATTATTATTTCCTAAGTAATAAAGCACGGGATCCAACAGATCCTAGTGCTATGAAAAGAATATCCCACGTGTCCCTAGTATTGCTAGGTGCACAACCTTAAAACCTGTCACGTGGATACAATTTTCAATCTTATATATGTTAAAAGGTTGATTAATAAACACTGAATTGATGTGTGTATTCGTATATCTCATTACAAAGAAGGGTATTCTATTTATACACAAAAAAACGTAATCTAAATATAGAAGACAGCAGCTGATTGCTAGCTGTCTTTATCCTTGCTGTTGATTGCTGAAGATTAGCTGGATATGCGGCTGTGGATTAGCTGCCGCAGGATGTCCGGCTGTTGATTAGCTGCAGTTTCCTCCAAGGTTAGTCTTTCCTTTCTAACACTCCTCCTCAAGTTGAATAGTTGGATTTCCAAAATTCAACTTGCCCAAACAATCATTGAGAATTTTCCCGTTAACTGCTTTTGTTAGAATGTCAGCAAGCTGATCCTTTGATCGAACGAATGGTAGTTCAATCGTACCATCTTCCAATTTTTCTTTGATGAAGTTCCTATCAACTTCCACGTGTTTTGTTCGATCATGTTGTACTGGGTTTTCTGAAATCTGAATTGCAGCTTTATTATCACACATAATCTTACTTGTTTCTTTTGACGGAAAACCAATCTCAGCTAAGAGTCTTCGTATCCACATGGCTTCTGTTAAACCTCGAGTTATGCCTCTAAATTCAGCTTCTGCACTTGAAAGAGCAACCACTTTTTGTTTTTTACTCCTCCAAGTGACAAGATTCCCACCAACTAGAGCGAAGTAGCCTGCTGTTGACCTCCGACTTCCCTTATCTCCTGCCCAGTCTGCATCAGTATAGATTTGAACATTTAGGTGTCCATGTGATTGAAACAGGACTCCATGACCCACTGTTCCTTTGAGATATCTAATAATTCTCCAAACTGCTTCCATATGTGACTGTTGAGGTTGGTGCATGAACTGACTTACTACCCCTACAGCATAGGCGATGTCTGGACGAGTGTGTGAGAGATATATTAGTTTTCCCACCAGCCGTTGGTATCTTTCTTTATTTGCTAATTTTGCTCCTTCTTCCATGTAAAGCTTTTGGTTTACACTCATAGGAGTATCTGCTGGTTTGCAATCGATCATTCCAATTTCTGCCAACAGGTCTAAGACATACTTTTTTTGACTAATGAAGATTCCTTGTTTCGACCTTAGTACTTCAATACCGAGGAAATACTTAAGTCTGCCCAAATCTTTCATTTCAAATTCAGCAAACAAGTTTTCTTTGAGTTTTACCATTTCTTCTTTATCGTTCCCTGTAATGATCATATCATCTACATAGATAATTAGACAGGTTACGAATTTTCCTCTTTTTTTGAGAAACAAAGTATGATCGGCATTACTTTGTTTATATCCAAACTTTTTCATAGCTACCGTAAATCTGCCAAACCAGGCCCGGGGAGACTGCTTCAAACCATAAAGGGACTTCTTCAGACGGCAAACTTCTCCAGTTTTGAAATCTTTTGTGAATCCTGGAGGAGCATCCATAAATACCTCTTCATCTAGGTCCCCGTGTAAAAAGGCATTTTTTACATCAAACTGTTGAAGTGGCCACCCTTCATTTGCAGCTATCGAAAAAAGAACCCTGATTGTGTTCATTTTTGCAACCGGGGAGAATGTTTCAGCATAGTCAATCCCATGTGTCTGAGTATACCCCTTTGCTACCAGTCGGGCTTTATATCTTTCAATTGTACCATCTGGTTTATACTTAATCGTATAGACCCAACGACACCCCACGGATTTCTTTCCCAACGGAAGAGTACACTTTTCCCATGTATTGTTCTTGGTTAGGGCTTCCATTTCTGTGTTCATTGCTTCCTTCCAATGTTTAGATTTTAAGGCTTGATCCACGTTTGTAGGAGTTTCTTCGGAATAAACAGATGAGATAAATGCTTTGGCTTCCTTAGTGAAGTTTCCATCGGCCACACTAGCTATAGGATAACTAGATCTTCTTGGTTCTTTTTCAGGAGAATACCGTTTCGGAGGAACCCCTCTGTTTGTTCTAGGGGGTAACACATATCTCGATGGTGGTTCTTCTTGTCTGGATTCATCTGCCTGCAAATTTTCAGTTTGTTCTGTGGCAGTTTCATGGTTAGAAGTATTGGTATCCTCAAAGTCATTAGAAACTTCAAAAATACCACCAGACTGAATAGGATGAGTATCACTTACCTCGGACACCAGGTTAGGAGGAACATTAGGACCGTCAGTGGCACTGAGATTGGGTTCTGGTGACTCTGTGGTTGGTGACTCTGTAGTTGGTACATAGGGAACATATTCCAACCAGCTTAGTGTGTCTAAACATTCCTTCTCCCCCTGACCACTGAGTTGGGAATTGTAGTAATACTCGGTTTCAAGAAAGTCACAGTTTATTGTGGTGAACATATGACGTGTTTTTGGATTATAACATCTGTATCCCTTTTGATTCATTCCATACCCGACAAAGACACATTTTACAGCACAAGGGTCAAGTTTGGTTCGATCTGATTTAGGTATGTGAACAAAGGAAGTACATCCAAAGATTCGTGGTTGAAGGGTGAGAACTGAGGGTAGTTTGAAGAATTTTGAAAGGGTGTGTAACGGAGTGTTAAGCTTTAGGATTTTTGTTGGGAGTCGGTTGAGAAGATAGGTAGCAGTAGCAAGGGCTTCAGGCCAAAAATATTTCGGGACCTGGGATTCAATCAGGAGAGCTCGTGTCATTTCTAGCAAAATGCGATTTTTCCTTTCGGCGACACCGTTTTGTTCTGGGGTGTTTGGGCATGTAGTTTGGTGGATTATTCCCTTGTCTTGGAAAAAGGATTTAAACAAGGTATTAACAAACTCACCGCCATTATCAGATCGGAATATTTGGATGTTTGTTTGAAATTGGGTTTGAATCATGGCGTAAAACATAGTGAATTTTTCAAATACTTCGGATTTGTTTTTCAAAAAATAAACCCAGGTCATTCGGGTACAATCATCAACGAACATCACAAAGTACCGAAGGTTTTGCCCCCCAAGAACTGGGGCAGGACCCCATACGTCAGAATGGATTAATGAAAAAGGAAAAGCAGCCTTAGTGTTATTGGGTTTAAAAGTTTTTCTATGGCTTTTTGCTAAAACACATGTTTCACAATGTGACATAGAATTAACTGGAAATAGTTTCGGAAATAAAATATGCGAATAACTTGTAGAAGGATGACCTAATCTTCGGTGCCATAGCCAAGCTTCCCGTTCCGATGTCCCATGAGTCAGCATCACAGCACCACTTTGAGTCACCTCATCCACATAGTACAACCCTTGATTTTCAGTGCCACGCCCAATGATCACTCCCGTCCTGATATCCTGTAAAATACAAAACGTAGGGTACATTAGGACAATACAGTTGAGTTCCTTCGTGACATGGCTGATGGAAAGCAGCTTATGTGATAACGAAGGAACATAAAGGCAATTAGAGATTTTTATTGTGGGTGAAATCTCAATAGTTCATCCCGATTTTACATCCATTATTCCTCCGTTTGCCGTTTGAATATGTGTTTTTTCTGGTTTGGTTGTTGAAATAATATCCGATAGCTCATAAGTCATTGTATCGGTCGCACCACAATCGAAAATCCATGTTTTTTGTTTTTTGTGATGTTTGTGGGCTATATTGGCATTTCCTTTATTTTCAGGGACCAAATGTGACATCTTCAAGTTTTCATTATATGGGTTCGGTTTACCCGCCCCAAACCCATCCGCCCAACAACCGCTCCTTTTTCTTTCTTCTTCTCCGCCTTTACCTAAGCATTTGTCTCCCTCATCTGTGGCGTCGGTCAATCCGCCGAAACCCACCCTCCGGCTTCCATCTCCTGTGACATCCCGGCTGCCGGTGTTAGATGACTTCCCCTTTTCCGTAGTCTTTGTGCCTCTCTTCTGACCATCAGACCACCATTCGGGATACCCGACGAGTTTGAAACATTGTTCCCGGGTATGTTTCGTCATGCCGCAATGATCACACTTGAGGTGAGTTTTGTCGTCTTTACTGGTTCCGATTCTTTTTCCATCGGCTCGTCGGTAGCCCTTTGACGCAAGCCCTAGTCCGTCAATTTCAGAGGCCATTAGACCCGCTGTGATACCCTGTGTGTCATTGAGAGGTGTTCCCAGAATATTCTGGTGAGCGGCCTCCTTGCGGACAGTAGCGTATGCAGTTTCTACGGTTGGAAGGGGTTCTAACCGGAGTATTTCCTTTTTTATAGGGTCATATTTCCGGTTGAGGGCGTTTAGAAACTGGAACAGTTTCTGTTCCGTCCTGATTTTGTGATACGCTTGGATATCGGCTGGGCAGGTCATAGGGTTTGGGTCAATCCGATCAATTTCTCCCCATACTCCTTGGAGTATAATCCACAATTCTTCTAGGGAGAGATTGTTCTGTTTGATTTCATTCGCCTTGACATGTAGGTTGAAAGTTTGGAGCTTGTCACGCCCACTGCTATATGTTATAGCTAGGGCATCCCACAGCGATTTTGCTGTTGGGAATTCGGTTAGGTTGCTGGCAAGGGTTGGTTCGATGTTCTGTATGAGCCATGAGAAGACAACTAGGTCGTCTTGTTCCCATTGCTCATATTCCTCGCTGGTTTGGTTCGGCGGGTTGGTTGATAGATGGTTTAGGAAGGCTTTTGATTTACCGCCTATGGCTACCCTCATCATCCGGGTCCATAAGGCGTAATTCTGGCTGTTGAGCTTGAGGTTTATTTGAAGGTTATCGGATAGTTTTGGGTTTCTGTTTTGTGGGTTGAGGCCATTCTTGAGCAGGTTGGCGATTTGAATTGATAAATCTTCTCCTAAGTTACCGGCTTCGGCCATCGCAGCTTGGTTGAGAGGATGATTTGGTTTTGGGTGAGCAAGGTAGATGATGAACAGGTCAAGAACGACACTGCTCTGATACCATGTTAAAAGGTTGATTAATAAACACTGAATTGATGTGTGTATTCGTATATCTCATTACAAAGAAGGGTATTCTATTTATACACAAAAAAAACGTAATCTAAATATAGAAGACAGCAGCTGATTGCTAGCTGTCTTTATCCTTGCTGTTGATTGCTGAAGATTAGCTGGATATGCGGCTGTGGATTAGCTGCCGCAGGATGTCCGGCTGTTGATTAGCTGCAGTTTCCTCCAAGGTTAGTCTTTCCTTTCTAACAATATATATATTTCTTGTGTGTTTATATATTTCATCTACCCTGCCAGTCACCCCACCCCCACCACCTAACTATGGAGGTCTCTCTTAACCTCTCAAATTGTCCAACAAGACCATTAACACATGCAACAAGTAAATACCCACCATCAACTTCTATCACATGCACAATTGAAATAAACCATCACACCTTCACGAAAACACCACTTCGAAAAGTAGTATCACCCGAGATTAAACCGGTTACTAAACCGTTACTAGAATCAACCACTTTCTCTCCTCCAATACTTAACCCTTTTCAAAAACTAGCATCCACGGCTCTAGACTTTGTGGAAAGCTCACTTATGGGAGTTATAAAAGATCATAAACTACCCCGCCCGGTAGACCCCGCGGTTCAGCTTAAGGGAAACTTTGCACCGGTTCCTGAGTGTCCGGTCCATCACGGGCTTGAGGTAACCGGTGCAATCCCTGCTGACTTATACGGGGTTTACCTCAGGAATGGGGGCTGTGTTTAAGTCAACAGGCGGGCACCATTTATTCGAAGGTGATGGGATGATCCACGCCGTCACGTTGGGACCTAATAATAAAGCTAGCCACTGCTGCCGGTTCACTCGAATGAGCCGGTTGCAACAAGAATTATCGCTCGGCCGGCCTTGTTTCCCGAAGCCGATTGGCGAGCTGCATGGCCACCTCGGGTTGGCTCGGCTCACACTTTTTTACGCTAGAGGCGCAGCCGGGTTGTTGGATTTGGGTCATGGGATGGGTGTGGCGAATGTCGGAGGATGATTTACCGTATTTTATACGGGTTACGCGAGATGGAGATCTTGAAACAAGTGGACGGTTTGATTACAACGGGCAGGTTAACTGCCCGTTGATTGCCCACCCTAAGGTGGACCTGAAACAGGTGAACTTTTCTCGTTGAGTTACGAGGTTGTAACCAAACCTTACCTTAAATTCTTCAGATTCGAACCTAACGGTCGTAAGTCACGTGAGGTTTCCATTTCGATTCACCAGCCGACAATGATACATGACTTAGCAATCACGAAACATCACGTGATCATCCCGGATCACCAAGTTGTATTCAAGTTGTCCCAAATGGTTCGGGGAAAGTCACCCGTAGTGTTTGACCCGAATAAGGTATCTAGATACGGTATCCTACCGAAAACAGCCGTAAACGAATCCAAGTATCCAATGGATCGACGTACCCGATTGCTTTTGTTTCCATCTATGGAATGCATGGGAGGAAAATGACATAAACGGTGACAAAATCATTGTAGTAATCGGCTCATGCATGACCCCTCCGGATGCCATATTCAACGAAAGCGAAAACATCCCTCTTCGTAGCGAAATTAACCAAGATTCAGTTAAACATGACAACAGGAGGGTCCACACGACATGTTATTGGGTCGGGCTTGAATTTGGATGCGGGTACAATTAATAGAAATAAACTTGGACGTAAAACTCGGTATGTGTATTTGGCAATAGTTGAACCCTGGCCAAAATGCAGTGGCATGGCCAAGGTTGATTTGGAGAATAAAAAAATTACAAAGTTTTTCTATGGAAACAGACGGTTCAGTGGTGAACCGTTGTAGAAAACGGGGAGAGAAGATGACGGTTACATAATGAGTTATGTTAGAGACGAAGATAACGAGAGATCGGAATTAGTAGTAGTTGAAGCTTCAAGTATGAAGCAAATAAGTAGAGTGAAGTTGCCTAGTAGAGTACCATATGGTTTTCATGGTACGTTTATAAGTACCAAAGATTTGGATAATCAATACTAAACATGTTTATATTTTATGCTACCTTACCTCCATCAAACTACTATAGAATCGTAACATCACCAACAACCATTAAAAGTGTCTCGATGTCGAAGCCTCAATGATAGGTGGCGGATATAAAAAAATTTACACTGGTTTCTTTTTGGTAGATTATTGCTATTTTTTTTTTCTAAATTATACGAGGTTCTCACTAAGTTTTTTTAATTTCTCCAAACCGAATGGGTTTCTGAACACTCACAAAAGTGGCGTAGACGTAGATCTGGCCCTAGGTGGCGGGAAATCAATATAATAAGCATAAGATAAAACAAGTATCTAAACTTCTGAAGTCGAAGGACAAATGGTAGGGGCCTTTTATATATTGGGCCGAAACACTTGGGCTGGCCTAATAGTGGGTTTCCTTTAGCGCGTCCTTTTCTACATCGGATTTGGCGAGAGAAAATGGCACGTTTAATATCCTAAAACAGAGAAATTTTATTTGTGGGTATAGTAGTTAAACAAAAAATCGTTATACGCAATCCACGATAAGGGGATCTAAAAACACTTAAAAACATGGCTAATCATACGTCACATCATAACACTTTTCTTATAAAAACATTTAGAACTCACCAAAAAAAAAAAATCTAAAAACACTAAAAAACATTAACACATCATTGCCACCTTTTTATATTTCACCACTTATTTATCTCTTTATACGTGTATTTAATAATTAAAAAGTACTATCGCCGCATCCCAATCCATTTTTTATTTCTTTTGGACAAGAACTTTAACCCAAAAACGAGTCCCACAATAGTTAAACTTGATGGTGTGATGTTTTCGAAGGCTAAAAACGAGAACAAAAATTCAGTTGTGGATCCTTTAAAGTAACTAAAATGTACAATTCTGTACACCTCTGCTCCTAAATATATAGCTTTATTGAAAAATGCATTATTAATTTAAAACAATTTTTCATTTGTTATCCTTTGAGGAGATAGACAGAGCACACTTCATCTTCCCCGATACGCTTGGAAAGAGTGCTACAAAACAACATGAACAACTCTGGTCTATGAATCACCCTCTGACGCTAAAGGCACTTCCTCGTTTATCATAATTTGTATGAATTAATGAAAATATGAAAGTTAAACGAGAGTAACAGAGAAGATGGAGCATATGCTCCAGGAGAAGAGAGGGATCCCTTAAATGGGGATTGAGACCTCATTTATCAGAGACGGGAAAGGTTGAACCCCTTATCGACAAAGAGGTATTGGGCCTGAATTCGTTGGGCTGGACCTAGTGGAAATTCACCTCTTAATCCTACATGTTTGTCCTTCCAAATCAAACAAGAATTTTAAACGAGGCCTTCTATCCCTGAATTTTGAGATAAGATATGAAAAGCTTTAATGGAAGAATGTTCGTTATATGATCCATTAGAAATGAATATGAGATGACAAACACTCGTTAATTTTGGAGAGACTTGCTTTCTGAAGTCGATATGCACGATGGGATGAAATCTTTGAATTGTTTTCTCATGACAAAACAAGAGAATAAGAAAATCAGGGGCGGATGTATCTTATTATAAGGGGTAGCCTCCGCTACCCTTTAGCGCTCCAGCGGTAGTGTAAATTTTGAAAAAAATTAACGTTTTTTCGATTTCGTTACCCCTTTCTTTTAAAACGTTACCCCTATAAAAGTTTTCTAGATCCGACATTGAAGAAAATATGATTATTTTATTTTATTTTTTATTTTTTATAAAAGGGCGAATTTAACATTCAAGGAGAAATGTATTCATGTAGCAACATATATTTTCATTCAATGAGTTATAGAGCGAGGGTATATACGCACAGTTTATTGGAGCATCAAACGATGCAAAAATAGACACACTATTATAATAGTAATAATCACCATTGTAGTTAATTAGACACATTCTTAAAACAAGTTTTGACGTCTCACTATAATCAATGGTGCATTAAAAAATGTACCAATAATACACTCAAATTATATAAAATAAAATTTTCTATTAATTATATTTTTTTAAATATAATTAGTGATTATATATAACTTATTTGAGATCAAACAACTAGCAAACTAATTTGACCGTAGCAACTGAATTTCTTCTTTGATCTATAGGTTGTGAAAACACTTGCAAAACTAACACTAATGAAGCTGGGTAAATTCGAAGGGCTCATCAAGAAGGTAAAGATAGTCTCGAAGGGCTGGTTTGAACGAGACTAAAAGTTGAAGGATTAAACATAATTAATTACTATAAGGCTACATGGTATGGTTGGAGTCCCTAGAGACTCTATTATGCCATCTCAACACCAAAACTAATTTATGGGATAAAACTTCATTTTCATCAATAGCTTCCCCTTGACACACACATTTCGTTGTCACCATGCCCCACCACACAAGCTCGTTATTGCTCGCTATTGCTTTGGCTGGGATCATTGCACCCCCCCCCCCCCCCCTATTAGCATCGGTGGTATGGAGGTGGGGAGACTATTGTGTGAAATCTGATGAGGTGGCATGGGGGTGATGCTCCATCCCATGTAGTCTAGATTCAATTTATCTAGCAGTTAAATTAAATTAATTATTATAATTTCCATTTGGAAACTTTGTATTTAATGATAATAATAACCGTTAGTATAACGCTTGCATGGTAAGTTAGAATACTTATAAAAAAGATCTGCAATTGTTTATTTGAAGAATTGTAATTTTATTTTACACAAAAAAAAAATTAAAGTCTTGAACTCGTCAAGTTCAATCGTATTTCGTTTGAATTTTGGCTACCAAGTTAACATAAGTCGAATTTAATATTACGTTAGTTACAATCTTACCACTATCTCGTTATAACCATCCACCTAGAATGATTAGTGATCCATAATCCCTTCTTTACTTTCTTTCCCTTCGTATTTTATCTTTCTTATTTATTCATAATGATGATCCATTTTTTTTAACATGACCATCTTATAGTAGTGACGGTTAAAAATTTCATACTTTAAAAGTGATTCACAACTATATAATACCTTCCATATAAGGTAATTTATTTTTTGGTTTAGTTTTGCTTTTGACTTATCAATAAGAAGGTGGCGATATACTAAAAGGTTTTAAGAATGCGTGCAAGTTTTTAAAAGTTATATGGAATTGATTCTAATATAACATGAACCACTTAAAGATGTTCTGTGTAAGTTTTTAAAAGTTAATAATGAATTGATTCTAACAGCATCCATTTAAGATGCTGCACATATTATATATATTTTTTATAAACATTGAACATCATATCAAGAAAATGAATACATAGTGAAATCAAACAAATCAGAAAACTAAAACATTAAAACAAATTACATTCATTTTATATATATATATGCGTGCAAGTTTTTAAAAGTTATATGGAATTGATTCTAATATAACATGAACCACTTAAAGATGTTGAGTGTAAGTTTTTAAAAGTTAATAATGAATTGATTCTAACAGCATCCATTTAAGATGTTGCACATATTATATATATTTTTTATAAACATTGAACATCATATCAAGAAAATGAATACATAGTGAAATCAAACAAATCAGAAAACTAAAACATTAAACAAATTACATTCATTTTATATATATATACATGTATATATATATATATACATATATATATATACATGTATATATGTATATATATATACTATATATATATGTATGTATATATATATATATATACATATATATAGTGAAATCAAACAAATCAGAAAACTAAAACATTAAAACAAATTACATTCATTATATATATATATATATATATATATATATATATATATATATATTTGTTAAAAACCATTTCTAAATTATAACAATTTACAAAAAATCTTAAATATTTATCGAGTTACGTCATGTATTACACACCTAAAATAACATGTGAAACACCATAAAATGATGTTGTTTTAATCAAACTCAATATAAATTAATTTAAACATCTTTAATTGACAATTTGATCATCATCATCGTATGTTGTTTTAATCAAAATTAATTTAAATATCTTTATTTGACAATCTGATATTCATCATATGTGTTTTAATCAAAATTAATATAAAATTAATTGAAATCTCTTTATTTGACAATCTGATCATCATCATAATTACACGTATTATAGATCATTTCTTAGCCCACTCATCCCTTAATGAAGGAAATGAAAAAAAAAGTAAAAATATTATATGTTTCAGAGTTTCATTTAAATAAGAAAAAGAAAGAAAAATCAAACATATTGTATGATTTGGATTTCAATATATGATTCAAATGCCTATTTCTCGTTTCTATTTGTTATTTAATTCCATCTCTGATCCATCTATGATTTGGATTTCAATATATGATTCAAACTTTGGTATTACGTTTGACATTTGCTTACATTATTTTGTTTGGATTTTGGATTTAAGATTTAAATTGTGTGTAGATTCGAGTGATTGACTCATGCAATGCACACTCCATATGTGTGATAAATTCCTTAGTAACAAGTTTTTGAAGCAATGTATCAAACAATTTCATAGTTATCTTGAGCTAACATGGTGCTATTAGGAGGTTTAAAAACCTATAAAACGACCTAACGTACACCAATTAAATTAAAAAGAAATAATTAAATGATGTAAAAAAGCTAGCTTATTAAAAGATTGACCTTGTTCACTGCTTATGATAGAAATGATTCATCTTCGTCAAAGTTGCCTTTGTGTATGTAGGAGTGCAAATGAGTCGAGCCGAGCTCGACCAGGTTTGAGCTCGAGCTCGTTTCACTTATGAAAACTCGAGCTCGAGCTCGTAAGTAAGTAATTTTTCAAGCTCGAACTCAGGTCGGACTCAACTCGTTTATCATATCCTAATTAATTTATACTAATTATAATTAGTATTTTATATATAATTTAGTATGTTTTTTTTCATAAATTTATAAATATTAATAATTTGTATTTAAACTTACATTTAATATATTAATAAAAAATATATAAAAAGTAAGTTTTTTTAAGCTCGCGAGCCTGCTCGAGCTCGTTTAAGCTATGCTCGTTCAAACTTTTTTTTGAGCCAATCACAAATAGCTCTGCTTGTTTGCACTCATAACTATGTGTGCACTCCGTTGAGGAAAGTACTAGTCATTTGTTGTTCTTTTTTTTTTTTTTTTGAGAAGTCTTGAAATATAACATACCAAATAACATTGTTGTGAGGTAATATTTATACTTTTGTTTGGTTTCTTGTTATTTGTATGAATGTGTATTGATGAGAATCATGAACATTACAACTAGACAAATTTGAAGAAGCCAAGTATATATGAAACAATTTTGGCTGATATGGTGTAATTTCTAAATGTCAACCAGCAGATGTTTCATATAAAGATGTATATGTACTCCAATGAGTATGACAATAGTAGTTTAAATCCTGCACATGATAGATAACAAATTTGTTTTTATAAAATAAAAAAGTTTGTGTACTTACAAGTACGTAACAAGTGACCCGTTTCCTTACATTTGTATTGTTTTCACCGCTCTACTAACATGCCGACACATTCGTTTAACATAACATCATTTTCATATAGGGTTTCCTTGTATTTATGACTTCCTTGATTTAACAAGCCTTGAGCCCATATCGACCGGAACATCAGAGATTTGTAAAGTTATGAAGCGATGAAACTTCGCATGATAATGGTGCTAGCTACATTACGTTGTTTGGAGCGATGGTTGACTCTTTATTGTGTGTATCGTAGATACGTTTCTTAAATCTCTACGACGCTTATTAACATCTCATCTAGAACTGTTTCGCTTCACAACTTAAAACCCTCTTTGTTGCATATCAATTAGATGTGTTTTAAAAGCTTCCTCATCTAATGAAACTTCTAAATCCATTGTGTTAAACATGTCCGATATCAAATAAGAAATAAATATTGTTATCTAAAGAGATAGTGGATTTAAATAACCTCAAGTTTTACCATTTGCTGATAACACTCTTAAGTTATTTCCCCCCTGACACTCTCAAACAAACTAAACTCAACCCAGTTAGTTTTTTTTTGCTGAAGTGGCATCTTACGTAACAGTTTTTGCTGATGTGACATTTGATGTAACATCCGTCGAAAAACGGGTTTTCAAAACCCGCTTCGTTTATTAATCGAATAGTCAGTTTCAAATTTTCGTTGCTTATTTAATGCTCATTTTAATTTTAAACAATACATAACTAATAAACATTTTAGAATACGGAAACAAAAATTGTTAAAAAGTAAAAATAAAGTAAATAAAAATGAAAATAGGCTGCCGGGTTTCGAACCCGGGTCAGCCGGAAGACACAACCATCACACAACTTAACCACTCCGCCACTTAGTTCTTTTGTGTAAACAAGGAAACAAATAAAACTTAACTCTACCCGTGAACTCATCTGTTTGCGCCAAAACTGAAACCGCTCATCGGCTTTCAACTGTCCAGACTGTTGAGTGATCGCTATTACTGATTATAACCGATAGATCAATTGATGCCCACGTTCTTAATCAATTCGGTCATCAATTGTCTCGATTCATATGATTTTGGGAGTTGAAAACCGAAATCAATTACTTCCTGATTTATTCTAACAATATCATCGTCCCATAATTCGGAAACACTCACAGAACCTCCAATTTCACTTTCGTTCTAATTTCTGTTCGTCGGAAACACTTTCTGATATCGCCGGACTTTCGCCGGAAAACCGTTTACATTCATCGAATCGGTAAATTTCTCAATTCTTTCATCTTCTATCCATTGTTAGACTTTTACTAACTCAAATCCTTCAATCAGAATCGGTCCGAGACGACGTTGTCGGATAATCTGCACCCGCCGGAAAATCTCTGAAAATTCCGAAATCGCGCTGTGAATCGGTACAAACATCTAAACTCTCTGATAATTCTTGTTTAGTCATTTAATTTCACAATTAGTTAATCAAAACTGTTAATTGGTCCGCTCAGAGGGAATTCATAAAACAGAGCCGACGACCTTTGCCGGAGTTCTGAGAAAATCATCTTTCCGGTACATTCATTTCCAAAACCTTCTTTGTCCATTACATTTTAATCATTTATATGTTCGTTAATCGAATTAATCAAGAACTGTCGAATATCGTTGTCTGTGTCTTTGAACGAAGAAGATGAAGTCGGACAATAAGTATAAGTTTAATTAAAACAAGATATAAAACCAGGTTAGACACACAGTCCAGCGGTGAACTGTGTGCAAACACATAGCGCACGTCACGAGTTCGAATCTTACAAACGCACCGGCTTTCCGAATTAAAACCAATTTTTTTGTTACTGAATTAGAGTAGGACCCAGAATGTTCTTAAGATTAATTTAAATTGTAAGTTTAACAGATAAGTCACACAGCCCAACTGGTTGGGCTGTGCGCTTACAAACCAAGGGACCCGAGTTCGATTCGGTTTCCCTGCAACCGGTTCAATCATTTAAATTCTTTTAGTATAAATCGAATAAACTAAAACATTTAATTAGTATATATATATAATTAAAACTTAGAATATTTCGGGTTAGACACGTAGCTCAGTTGGTAGAGCTGCGTGCACGCGTACGAGAGGTCACAAGTTCGAACCTCACTCAGCGCAAACAAACACAAGTCCGAACCGGTCAACAGTCAAAGTCAACGGTCAACGGTCAACCCAAAAAGTCAACATTTTTTATATTTTTATTTATTTATTTAATTTAAAAATCAATTAAAAATAATTAAAAATAATATTTTTAAAGTTAGAAAATGACCTTAAACTCACAAAAATAAATCTAAAAATCCTATTAAAATTGTTAATAAAATCCACTTATTTACCGTACTTTTTCGTTATTATTTAGGTTAGTTATTCCTCGTCGATCAACCCTCTAAACTCGTGCGCATTCAACATCATCAAACGAACGCACCCAATG
This sequence comes from Scalesia atractyloides, assembly GCA_947069175.1. NCBI lineage: Eukaryota > Viridiplantae > Streptophyta > Magnoliopsida > Asterales > Asteraceae > Scalesia > Scalesia atractyloides. The sequence continues at coordinate 91,491,501 of CAMTDV010000001.1, forward strand.
TGAGTGAATCTCTACAAATTCCCCGTTTTAATCACTTTTTGGGATGTATCATGTGTCATTTAATATTTATTACATTAAACACTTGTGCATCCATAATATCCATGATCAAATGTGTATTCAATATGTATCAACTGTTTGTGTGGTTAATGTTTAGATTAAATTTATCATTTTCAGTACATACATCATCATAGGCCGTATGTTCCCCATTACCTATGAGCGGAACGTGACGTTGCCAACATACGATCGGCTCCGTTTGATTGAGCCTTGATCGCACATACATCATCATAGGCCGTCCGTTCCCCATTACCTATGAGCGGAACGTGACGTTGCCAACATATACATATCATTCATGTCATATACTCATGCAAGGTGGTTTGTTATTGTATGTTTATTTACGTTTGCTCACATATGATTATTGCACAACTTTTCCATATTAAATATAACAAGAAATCAATAATAAATGTTTTCTAACAAGGTTCACTCGCCAACTTTTGTTGACCCAAAAACCCCCATTTTTACACATGATACAGGTGATCCAGTTGCAGCAAGAAACATATAGGACGGCTTAGAAGAATAAATCGGTTTAGGCTTTGGATTGCTTATTTAGTTACTTTTTCCTTGTAATTGTATGAACTTGTTTGGAATATTGAAGTTGTAATATTGCATTTAATAAATATGAAACATATTAGTAAACATCATGAACTTTGGTGATAACCCAATTATGCCCCGACTCTTATTCCGCTGCGGGTCGGGGTGTGACATTTGATGTGGTTTTTTTTGCTGACGTGGCATCTGATGTCAGCTAATTGGGTTAGAGTTCAGTTAGTTTGGAAATGCTAGAGCAAAATAAGTTGAAAACTGAGAGTGTTGTAGTATCAATTGAAAGTTGAGTGATATTGGCTAATTGATAAAAGTTAGGTTATTTAAATCCGATATCCCTTATCTAAAAGCCTGAATAACGGTTACATCACATATTTATACGAATCTCATGAATAAATGTGATTTAAAAAAAGATCAACTAATTTTATAAAATAAGTAGTGAAATTGATGGAGATCATATAGTGGTATAAAGAGATTTTAAATTAACTGGTTTTAACCATAACAGTATCGTTTTATAGTGTTTCACGTATAAAATTAGATATAACAATATAACTTTTACTTTCCTATATTACGTACATGAGAAAAACTTAATAGCATAATAATAAACAATGAGCGACGTGACCGTATAACCCTACACCCACATGGGGAGATTCAATAACAAGGTTTACATACGTGAACACAAGCACTTGGAAATATATATGATTGTTGTTATATGATAGTTTGGTGGGTCAATATCTATTATTAAATAACATGTAGATTTGGGTTTATATATTAAATACGTAACAATAATAACTAACATTTAACAAAAACCAAAAGTTGACTTCGATTTATTGAACAACTAGTGGTAAATGGCACTCGGTAGCAGGTTTGAAACCTAGATACCGTGGGGTGTTAAAGTGTGTAACGCTCAGAATTTACGACTATTACGTTAGCATTAATAGTTCGATCCTTGAACTAAGTGATTTTTACCTCACCGTATTGTTATGCATTTGGAGGAGTGTCACTGGCTTTGGCCTTAGATGAGGGTTTTGTTCAGGTCAAAGGTAAGTGTCAGCCGATATGATAAATTTTGTCAGTAGCCCATTTAAAAAATTCGTGAGTTAGGTATGAATGACTGTCATTCAAACCCATCAGGATGATAACAGGCGAACCACGATACCACATGCAATCTTTTGTTTACGTGGACCAATAAGAGACAACTACTCTTTAAACTTCTTTTACTTAATATAGATATACAATAATATTTTGAAATTACTATTTAACTACTAACAATCATATGCATTGCTTATAAAATCTGACAACATATATTATCATTTAACTTGGCGTAAAATATGAAAATAATCGATATTGCATTACTGTAAGTGATTATATTATTATTTTTCGAGAAAACTTGAGAAGGAAAAAAGACAATTGCATTATTATGTATGTTTGGTCTGAAATGGTGATGACATGAAATAGGATAAGAAATAAGAGATGATAAGGACGCATAAATCGACTTGTACCCCATTGCTCACATGGTTGTAACGTTATACACATGATTGGTCGCTACTCTTATTTTTTATTTGTCTTTTTTTTTTTACATTAAGATTCCTTTTCAAAAACTGATTCAAACAATTTTTTAACGGTTAAATTTACATGTTATAACAATTGAATCCGTAATCTTTTACCATCTTAAATTTTATTTAACTTATCAACACCATTAACCGATTATCATATTAGTTAATTGATTTGACTGATTCAAAAGTTATTTTATTGGATGAGGTATTAGCTTCTGATTACATCTCAATGGCCATTAGTATTCTCATTAGTATTGTTTATTGATTAAACGTATATTTTATTGTTGTAATTATTTTGGGCATTTTTTTCTTATATTTTATAAGACATCATGTTTTATAAGACAAACCTAACGTATACCCTCTGCATAACATCGAGACTGATACAATATTTTATTTTATGGTTTCTTCAATATGTCGGTGTAAAACGCAGTTCTATTCACTAAAGAGTATTTTTTTTTTGGTAGTATGTATGTTATATTGAGTGTCGGTACGGTAAAAGTATCGTGACGAACCGAACCGAACCGTTACTAGCCAAACAACATTGGTCCTGGCGTCGGTATTTTGTTTTATGGTTTTTGGTTTAAAACACGTGTCGATATCCTTTTGGGCATTCCTCTCTCGGTTGCTATACCGAGTGCCGGTATGATACCAATACTATAACGAACTGGTACCGACTTAAAGCCTGCAGCGAAGCTTGAAGAATCTCGCTAGTTACTAGTTTAAATGCCATGTTTTACAAGGGCCTCTCCCTCCTTAGTATACGAAAAGCTAATGAGACCCAATGTGTTTCTTGTTTAAACCTAGTTTGACATTTTCGATTTGACTAGTTGTGTTTGATCTATTTTATTAATTGTAGTTGTTATTTATTTGGTGACATGATATATAGATATTTGGCTGGATGGAGAGATTGTGGGTCTATATCAATTTATTGGTCTTAATGTCATGCATATATTGCTCATTCCAATTCCGCCACATCTCAAGCTAGGCTGGTTTCGTCTTCAATTCTTTTGTTAACTTTTTTTTTATCATATAAAAAACATGAGTGGTCACAGATATTTTGTTAGCTTTTGTTTCTTTAATTTTCAGTTTAAGTATTCGTATTTAGTCCTCGGAACTTTGTCCAGTGGTTAATTGGCCTACCCTTCCTAGTGGAGACGTATGTTCAATTTTTGCTTGGGCTAACAAAAGAGTGAATGGACGAATTGGGGCTTTAATCCCGGGTTCGAAACTTGACGCGGAGCGAGGGTTTACGGATTCTATCTGGTTCCCGCGCATGGGGGGCACGGTCTCATGGCAGTCGAGGAGTCAACCTTGAACATAGCCCCGAGCAGGGTGGATTTACACGTGAGATTTTTTGTCGTTAAAAAAGGTATTTGTATTTAAAGTAAAAATATATATATTCATTTTTGTTAGAAAATGAATAAATTTAAAGTTTAAACAACAATTGGGACATTATTGGGCGTGAATTTGTAGCGTTTATAAAAAAAATCGAAAAGAAAAAGAACATTGCCAAAGGGTGTAATCCCGCATTTAGCGCCCTTCTTCCGAAATCATCTAATCCGGTTTCGCTTCATGAATTTCGCCCGATTAGCTTGATTGGCTACATGCCTAAGGTCATTGGTAAATTATTGGCATCTAGAATTCAGAAGGTGATTCGTTGTCGAACAAACCCCGTATGTCAAAGGTAGAAACATATTCGATGGCCACATCATGCTATATGTCCTACATTCTTGGCAAAATAAATCAAAGAAGAGAATGCTTCTTTTTAAAGTCCACTTTGCAAAGGCCTTTGATTCGGTTAATTGGAACTATCTTGACTCCATTCTTTTAAAAAATGGGGTTTTCTACTAAATGGTGAGATTGGGTTAAAGGTTATTTCAATTCGGCTAGGACCTCGGTTCTTGTGAATGGGTCTCCCACAGACGAGGGGTGTTAGGCAAGGGGATCCCCTATCCCCCTAACCGAATTGGAAAATCAATTGGGGTACGGTTGTTAAACACGTGCGCAATGTTTCCTTTAACTCTACGGAAGGCATTTTTAAAAGCTCGCGATCAGACCTTTGGTGCCATATTAATTCATCTGTCTCCGGTTTATCCCTCATGGCTCTAACTTCAAATATTAGGTTCTGGTCCCAACCTTGGCTTGGTCTACTGCCACTTCAGCGCCTCTTCCCTGGTCTTTATAAAGGGCAAACACGCTAAATATTGATTGGAACAAATGGTGTGATAATCCGTTTTCTAGGCTGTAGATGTGTTTGGGGTTGCGTATCATGTATTTTCCTTTTTTTTTTTTGATTAATATTTACATTATAACTTCGAAAAAAAGGATCAAAATATTAACAACACATTTTCATAAAAGTGGAAACTTGTGACCTATAACTTTTGTTGTTTCGTTTTTAACTTTTAGTAAGATTACTATTAATAGTAATAACTAAATTATCTCCCCCAACTATGTGTCTTATAATTCTCACTTTTAACACTAGTGTCACACCTTCATTGTAGGCTCACAATAGCCTTAGACTGGGTGGTGCCCTTTGGCGCCCGCCCTCCATTTGAACTCCAAATAGAGTGTTTTGATCGGCCTATGGGCAGACACATAGGGACCACACCTCTTCTTACATTTCACCTATGTGCTTCTACTCAAGAGAGCACCTTTAAAGCCACTTTGGCACCCTCTAGATGGTGTTGAGGGCTTTATCAAACTAGTGTGGAGGGGGTGTCACTCCACACCACCAAACCTTATTATCATGATTTTGGATTGTGGCTTTGTTAGTTTGAATATGGATCAATGAGATCAACTCTCTACTTACGGGTGATGCTGATTTTTTTTTTATTATTATTATTATTTTATTTTTTTTTATTTTTTTCCAAACTTAGATTGGTGTTTTAATTAGTTATCTATGTACTTGTGAGTAGATTTGATTTTTTAATCAGATTAGTTGAATCAAAGTTAATGTTTTATTTTCCATTAATCATTGTGAAGATTTGGTTTTAGGTCTTTTGTGTAAGATCTGGTCTCTCGCACCATTAATATTGTCCGCTTTATCTCTGATGGGTTGTCCATCCAGATGGTCACATATATTTTTTTTGTTGCTCCGGTGAGGATTTCTCAGGAGATCACCCATCCTAATACTACTCTCACTTGAGCAAGCTTAATTGTGGGGTTTTCATGTGCTCCACAGCCAACTAAGAATCTCTTCTAGCCACGGCAGATGTAGGATTTGCCTAGGGTGTTACAATGGTCCATGTTAATCTTCTCAGTAATTGGTATCTGTATGATGTTGAAGGGTCAATTTTTTTGAGCCAGACCTTGGAATCATATAGATCCGACCTAGTCTTTTTGTCAAGCTTGTGATGGATTAACAATATAATTAAGAAACTTGTTAGAAAGGATGTAAGACTGTATCCCGAGGATCGTCATTCAACGCTCAAGCTATACAGGATACATGTATGTGTATGTATAATCAACATGTAAGCTCATAATGTATAATATGTGTGTATGTATCTCTCCTCTTCTAGAGAGAGTGAGTGTGTGGGAGAGCTGGGAGGGGGAATTTGGAGTGAAATGTCAAGGAGAGGAGCCAAAAAGTATAGCGAGGAAGGAGTTGAGGTTAGAAGTCTCTAGAGTGGAGGACTGAGCCTCCTTACACACGAGGGAAAGTGTGTTTGGTTTGGCCTAATAGGTGTGACCATATTTGACCTCAACCTCAAGTATATAGCCTAATTAAACATGTGTTGTGATATTTGATATAGGGTGTCACTGGGTGGTCATCAAGGGACATTGTAGTTAGAATATTGAGCCGACGGTGGTGCATTTCGATGATCATACGTGTCATGATGATATGCATGTGAACGAACACAAACAAGGATACATTCGTGTTCTTTTAATTATAAAGGAACAAACGAACGAACACAGACACTTAAGCAGAATAGTTATCTCGTTCGTGTTTGTTCGTTAAGAAAATAAACATATTCATTTGTGTTTGTTCGCTAATATTCTAAATGATCTAAAACGACAAAGGCACAACAACTACGTAATAGTCCTGGATTTTATTTTAAAGGTAAACGTAATAATTTAATAATTATTAAATATAAAAACAGTTATAATTAGATAATTGTAAAATGCAAAGTAATTTGTAATTTAGATAGATGTCTCTTAAGTGGGAGGTCCTAGGTTCAAACCTCCGGTTGCGCTTGTTAGACATATGAAAAACCCCTACTCACGTTTCTCTCTCAAAATCTTTGGTTGCGCTTGTTATTATTGCTATTATTTGACAATAGTTTATAACACATGATAAAATCAAACTTGTGCGATTAAGGTATGGACTACTGAACAACTCATGTGCATAAATTTGGGGTTTACTCTACCCAGTAGTCAAAAATCTAAATTCGTCGTTATGTGATTTTGCAATTGCTGAGAATATGTAGTGGTAACTAGATTAATGTCATTTATTATGTTTAAATATTGATAATGACAAACCAAAAGGCGACACACTAAAAAACCGAATGTGAATTACTGATTTGAACTATAGAACATGAGTCATCACATGTTGTATATAAGAATGTGTTCTAATAATTGTAAGCTATATTGATATATTGTTAAGTATTATATATTGTAGAGTTGTTTTGCGTGCATTAGCATACATTTTTCTTTTATGCACGTTAGGTTACAGGGCTATTCATTTTGGAAAGAGCTCAAGAGATAAAATGTAACATTTATTGTAAAATGGGTTTCCAAAAACCGTTCCGTTTAAAATTCAAGTATTTATTAAATGTTTCATTACGCATTTATTCATCTTACAATTTGAGTTAATAAATTTTTATGGTAAATAAATAAATTAATTATAGAGTTAAAATAATAAATAAATAAAAAGTAAAAATAATATTAACAAATAAAGTTTAAAAATAATAAAAATAAATACAAAAGGGGCAACCGGGTTCAAACCCGGGTCCCCATCAAGCACACACACAGCTTAGACCACTCCACTACACACACATCTGATTCATTTCAAAATCAAATAAATCTTATATTAAGAATAGCGCGCTATACAAGTTCAAACTACCCGCCCAGACCACATCTTAACTCCAAGAATTTCATCAAATCACTGTTTCAATCTAGAAATTTAAGTTGCAAAACTGTTTCAAATCGAACATTAAGCTCAATTATGATGCAAATCAATTATAAAATCATTAAGAATCATCACGGACAAAAACGGAAATCAATTTAAAACCACTTCTTCCCTATAAATAGCGATTCATAATCTTTCTGTAAACTCGCTCATTCTCACAAACCCCTCTAAAATCTCTCTGTCTTCAAATTATACTTCGCCGAAATCTTGTGTTGTTGTTGGAAGTATCGCCGGAGAAGTCGGGCCATTTTCTTTTCAGTAAACCATCTCTTAAACCTTTTATTTTATGTGTTATTGATAACTAACCACAAAACAGTTTCAGAATTTAACAATCGGGTATGATTTCTGGGTTTTTATGGTGAAGAGATGAAGTTTATAATGTGTTAAGTATAATTAAAATCAGAAGTTTAACTGGGTTAGACACACATCCAGCGGTGGACTGTGTGTAATTACAAAACACACGTCCCGGGTTCGAGTCTCACACGTTGCCGACTTTCAGAAATAAAACCCAAATTTTTTTAAAATCTATTCAGATCACCCCTTAATTAGTATATATAATTAATAGAATTCAGTGTTTAAATGAGTTAGACACACAGCCCAACTGGTTGGGCTGTGTGCACACAAGCAGTAAGACGCGAGTTCGATCCTGGCTTATGAAACCGGTTTTGGGAAATTTATGAAACCTTTTTAATAAAAATAAAATAAGGTTTAAGCTAACTAGTATATATATATATAATTAAAACAGAAAATTTTCGGGTTAGACACGTAGCTCAGTTGGTAGAGCTGCGTGCACGTATACGGGAGGTCACGAGTTCTAACCTTACACGCTGCCTATAATTCCTAAGTCAAACGGTCGACCCGGTCAACCCGTGTAAAAGGGTATATTTTTTTAATACCATTTTCTTTATTATTTAAATTAAAAATGCATTTAAAATGCTTAAAAATAAGATTTTTTAAGTTTAAAAATTTAATAAATATCACAAAAATAGATCTAAAAATCTAATAAAAAGCACTAATTAGAAATATTAATTTCAAATAAAAGATATATATTTACTGAATTATTACGTGATTATTTAGGTTAGTTTTTCTCGTCGGTTAGAATCCTAAATCGTGCGAAATCGTCATCAATCCCAAGAAAGCACCCACTGTGAGTGGTTTCCTTACAAATTCCCCTTTTATTCATGATTTTGGGGTGTATCATGTGTCGTTTACATATTCGTTTATTCAAACACTTGTGCTACTACCATAATATGATTTAACGTGATATGAAATGTTTGTTTGTTGTTATGTGTAATTACATTTTCTCATTTACAGTGCAATCATTCATATTAGGCCCATCAGTTCCTCATTGGATACGAGCTGAGCATCGCGTGCCACATTAGATCGGCTCCGTTTGATTGAGTGTCTTGATCTCACAGTTTATCATTTGTCATGCTCATGTGTTCATTGTTTGATGTTATGTGGTTTGTGGATAAATTTACATATACGCTTGCTCATATTTGGTTTATGCACATTTTTTTAATTAATCAATACAACTAATTCTTTCAAATGTTTAAATGAGATTCACTCGCCAACTTTTTTGACCCAAATCTTTATTTTGACAAGATACAGTGGACAGACTGAGGAGAGGAACACTTAGGATTTGGCTTTAGAAGAAGAGTAAAACATTTCTTGTCTAGAACAATTTTCTTGTGTTTGTTTGTTTTCATGTGTCTGTTGGGATATTCTCTTTTAAATTTGAATTAATAAATATGAAACTTAATTATAGTAAATGTCATGAGTTTTGATGAAAACTCGATCATGCGCCGACTTCTATTTCTGTTGCGGGTCAGGGTGTGACAGATTGGTATAAGAGCTTTTGACTATAGGGATATAGGATATGTTATTAGACCCTTAGAGCCTACACTATAGTTGATTAGATTTTAATTGCTTATGTGTTGTTTGGTTACATGCAAACTCATGATATTTATTTGTTTCATATTTATTTCACACACAAATGCATGCAAGCACTCTCATTATTAAATGTTATTGTTTGATGTTTATTGTGGTATACGTATTATCAACATATCATGCTTATGCAAACACACACGTCTTAATTTCACATATTTGAACATTTATCATGTTTTTCTCAAGAATTTTATGATGTTTTCATATTCTTCAATCTCATCAAAGTGATTCTACGATGGGCATGTAGTAACTGGAAGGGTACGAGTACCGATAGTCGGAACGTCCTGTCTAGGACTGGCATTCGTATAAATCCAATATAATGGACCAGTTTGCCTACCTGGGGACTAACGTTGAGAGTACGGAGGACCTATTAGGCCAAAGCATGCCACACCAAACGTCGTGTGAACTAACCCCACTTTGAGTTGTCACTTTGTCTACACCTGGACACCCTCTGACTTTATATCACGCAATCATGTTTTACGATTTTCATTTGGGTGGTGCGAGTGTTAACAGGCCAACACCAATGTGAACCCTACAAAGCCCAGTAGTCATGGGGCCCACATGACTACCTAGGCCAAAGTATGGGAGACATATGGGGGCTCAAACATGAGTAAAACCCAAGACATCCTATGGATGTAGTAAACTTATTTTCTTATTTATTTTGTGAATATTGATTTTTCTTTTTACGACACATGACACCTAAAACATTCAACTCATAATCTCGCTACGTATTTCTTGTAGATGTCTGCTAGACACTCACGAGGAGGTAGAAGGTCAGGAAGATCTGGTGTAACACCCCAACCGATGGCAGAAACATCGGGATGAGACGAAAACGAGATTGCTCATTGCTCACAACATTATTAAGTGACAATAATTAATTAAACCATATTTCATTTCATAAGAATTGTCAAATACATCAATGTGACAAAACAAAGAACAACATAACATTTGCAAAGTCATAACAAAATTGATACATCGACATTAAACCTAACGTCTAATTTGTGTGTATCTAGTCCTTGCTATATTGTTTTCATAGCATCATCTCCTTCAACCTGTAACATGTTTTAAAATAATGTCAATGCGAAAGCAAAGGCGAGTACACAAGTTTAGGCATAGCATACGTATACGAATAAGTTTAAACAATCCACCTGGCAACCAAATCTATACAAGAGCAATATCAAGGCATGCAATACTAATAATCAAACCCTTAACGCAATCACGATGTTTTAACATGACCTCACGAATAACACGATGGAGGTGGATGCGTGAATTCCTATAGCGCTAAGCATGTCAAACGAAGGCTAAAAATAGTTAATGACTAAAGCATAGCAATACGAATATCCAAGACAAGCATCAAGTATAAGATTCAAGCTTTCATGTATATGGGATCGTTTGTGTGTTCCATAAAGTTTAAGTGTTCGTTATTTTGTATATGGAAACATGTTACACCTGAAAAGTGTTATAAACAAAGTGGGTCGCGTGTACTCACGGTTTTGTTAAGTCTTTTCTACACTTAACAATCCGTGAAGACGTTGGTTCGAGGATGACGCTGAATTATCCTACAAGAGGAAACAAGGCGTATGAGTATAGAGTTTCAACGGGAGATTAGGAGTATTAGAGCATGATTAAAAATAAGTTTGATAAAGTATTATGATACGAAAGTATTCACTAAGATGTAACACTCGTTCTTGACACTATAGTAACTCTTACGAGTTGGGTGTGATTTCATAGGTTCGGGGCCTATTAGAATCGTGACAAGGAATTACATACTTTAGTGTTAAACTTAATAACTTGATAGGTGATTATAAGTTCATTATCAAGGTTTCGGTTTTAGAATTATAATATAGTTATATATATATCATTATAATCATGTAGGAGGTGGGAGGATGAACCATCCACTTTGTAACCTCTAGTGTCATGTATGTCAAGTATGAGGTGGGAGGTTAAACCATCCACTTTGAACCTCGGATTATGTTTACCACTACACAAGTTACCATTGGTAAAAAGGAGGGTACAAGAACTATATACTATACAAGAATGTAAAGACAAGAATGATAAGGTGTCATCTAGATACCAAGTAGCCAAGTATTCAACAACCCGACGAGCACACGAGAACAATCGTCAACGGCTTTGTGGGGTTGTGACACTTTAAGTCTAGCAAACTATCTTGGGATCTTGATGAAAAATCATCAAGTGATGTGTGGTCTCAAGTTAGGATAGCCCAAGCTTCCTTGGTGGACATACATGAACAAGTTTAAGAACTTGCATCACTTGTGAGCTCAATGCTCTTCAAAAACAGAAAGTTTAGAGTGATTAAACACTCCTATTTACAAGTTTAACAACCTAGGTTAGTCCCCATAATCATACATGTGATTAGGAGTTCAAGAACACTAGGATGAATGAGAAAAGTAAGAGATTAAACAAGTTTATGAGAACATAAAGTAAAACAGTCCACTTTGGAACCTTTTTCTGGTCATTCCAGAGCTTGGTTTTCCATGGAAAACCAATGGAAATGATCCTTAGGTTAATCCAAGCAAGTGGAAAATAGAATGGAAGGATTTTGTTAAGAAATGAGTGAGTTACACTCACTTTAGTGAAGATGAGTAATTCTACTCGAACTTGTAATTTTGCAGCTGATTTGGAAGGTTTTGAGAGAGATTTGAGGGAGATTTGAGGGAGATTAAAGTGTAAAAGTTCTTGGATTAGAGGTGGGTTTTATAGGGAAAGGATTAGGGTTAGTTAGGTGGGGTTTAAGTGAGTATTAAAGGCCTCAAAAACACAAAAAAAAAAAAACCGCCCAAAAGGGCTGCTGTCCGCGCTCCCTTTGCAACCAGCCTTACCCGGAAACAAAGCTTAACAGCTTTGTGTTTCCGGGTTCTAACACAAGTGGTCTGCTGGTGGAGTGGCTGTGTTGTTGTTTGTTGAACCGGAGGTCCCGCGTTCGAGTCCCGCGGATCCGGTTTTGTTGATTTATTTTTTTTTTCATTTAAAAATCATTAAATCAGGTTTCATAAATGACAAGAATAGCCCCTGTATTTTGAGAATCCAAGAATTACACTTTAAACCTTGGACTTATTAAAAAGGGGTATATATTAACATCTAAAAACTAAATGTTAATATATATATATATATATATATATATATATATATATATATATATATATATATATATATATATATATAAACTAAATATCATTTTAATTTTTTTTGTAAAAAGAAATTAATTAATTTTATTAACTAATTTAATTAATTAATTTAAATAATTAACTTAATAAATGAATAGGTAATTATATTTTCGTAACGAATTTAGTTTAACGATTACAAGTTTCACGTTTTAGTCTCGATTACGCATACATACCATGTTTGCAAGTTATGACACGTTTACGATTGAGAGTACCACGAATATGTTTACATGTTTAAAGTATGAACACGTATAAGTGTAACAGGACTATGATTAACATAATATGGATAAAATACGAGTTTCTCATTACAATCCAAGTCTCGGTTTACAACATTTACAACGAAAGACGAATACAAGATACAACGCTTACTAAAAATAGAAGTACGATACAAGGTTTCCAAATATAGAAAGTATAGAAACGCGGAGCGTTACATCTGGCGAGCGCATGGCTGCTCAAATAGCCCAACAGATGGCCGCCGTACTTCCCGACATCATAGTCCAAGTCCAACAAGCCCTTGCTGCTAATCCCATCAACCCAACAAATCAAGAAGGTCAAAATGTTGCCAATCCTCCCACCAACACCACCAAGTGCACCTACAAGCACTTCAACTCCTGCGACCCTCCAAAATACAAGGGGACTGAAGGAGTAACTGCTCTCCTTTGATGGTTTGAGGAAATGGAGAGTACTTTCCTCAATTGTGATTGTCCCAACGACCGTAAAGTTCGTTATGCTACTGGCCGTCTATTTGGGGTAGCATTAACTTGGTGGAATGCCGAAAAAGGCAGAAGAGGCGCCGAAGCCGCAGTAGCCCTAACTTGGGAAGAACTTCGAGAACTCATGACAAGACGCTTATGCCCAAAAAGCGAAATTAAGAAGCTGGAGGATGAGTTCTACTTCTTGAAATAAAAAGAGGGAGATCATATAACCTACAACAAGAGATTTCTCGAGTTGAACCAAATGGTTCCAAATTTGTTCACTCCTCTCTACCGTCTGATCGAGCATTATATTCGGGGTCTTCTTCAAAGATTCAGGATCCTGTGATGAGTACTGTGCCTGCAACCTTGGAAGCAGCAATGGAGCTAGCTACTGAACTCACCGAAAATCATATCAGAAATGAGGACTTCAAGGATGAGAAGAAGAAAGGTAAAAGACCAACTGAAACCTCAAACCCAACCAAAACTGAATCTTCTTCTCAATTCACTACCAAGAGAAAGCGAGACGGGCAAAATTTCGCTGTCACTCAAACCAGTCAACCAGCTCTACAAGCCGCACCCCTCCAAGCTATCTCAATCACTCAAGTAGCACCCAACTCAGCATACCCAAGTAAGAACCCTTACATTGGTCCTCACCCTCAATGCAACACCTGCTATTATCACCATCAACCCACTATACCCTGCCGACTGTGTGCTAATTGTGGGCGTTATGGTCATCTGAGTAAAACTTGTCGTACTCCTTAAAACCAAGCCCCACCCCTGCCCAAAATATGATTCAACCCTATCAACAACCTCAAAATCCCATGGTTCCATATATTCGAGCCTGCTTTAATTATGGTGACTCTACCCACTTTAGAAACACATGCCCTACGTGGGTGAATATCATTAACGCTCAAGCTGAAGCAAACTCAGTTAACCAAGCGAATCAGGCAAACCTAGCACCTCCACTAGCAAGAGGAAGAGCCTACAACATCAACGCGAATTCAATTGAGGTCAACAATGGTGCAAACAAGCAACCCAACTAGTCTTCCATCGCAAATGAACAAGGCTCTGCTTCAACTGTTTATACTTAATGTTTTCTATAAATTTCATTCCTTGTTTAAATTATTCAAGATATCTTTGTTTCAATTTGGAAATTGATGTATCAAAATTTTAATGCCAATAACGTAATTTACAACACGTTGTTTCATTTCATTCATCGATTTAATATTCATGTCATCGTACATCACGACGAACCTCATCTCATCATATAAAGAAGTTGGGTCGTGTCTCACTTTTCCATAGACTGATCACTTCATCATAACAAACAAGAGAGGTACCATCGTCATTCTTATATCCCTCCGATTTGAGACTCAAACTTTGGTTGTTGTGTTTTTTTTATGTTTTATAGATTTTAGAACGAGTCACATAGAACTAATCGTGACTTGCTGACAAAGCCAATGAAAAATTGACAAGGATATGGTGGATACGCCGCTGGTACTTCCTATATATAAGTATTCTTGTCAAATGATCAAAAGCATTGTTAGGCGGTTATGAAAAGTTCTGTTTAGGTAGTGTAAATTTTAATTTGGATAACGTCATGGTTGAAGATTTCGTTTTTGTGATATAACTTTATCTTTTCGACGTTTCGATTTTTCTCAAAACTCTTATACATGAGATTATATCCAGTCAATCAACTTTGTTTATCAATGCTTCTCACTTTTATACCTTAGGCATCAAAAAACGATTCCTGTAACAGGGTATTCAACCCTTACGAGGAACGTTACTGTCTCAATCAAAATCCAAAACTTCACCTGGTTATGTAAACCTTTAACGTCAAATCCAAACCTCACACTCCCTTTTTCTGTTAAAAGATACTCATATTTCTTAATCTATCTCGTAAGACAACCTGTAGAAATCATGGACTTCAGTAAGAAATTTTTACGACGAAATCTTTCCGATAGTCAGAGTACATTGGGAGTCAAAACGAGGACTTAAGTTTACTGGGGAACGCGAACACTCAATGCGTGAAAAATACCCGCATCTCTTTCCAGTTACATCAACTACTTCAATTTCGGGACAAAATTTCTAAAAGTAGGGGAAACTGTAACATTCGTTGTAAAACGGGTTTCCAAAAACCCGTTCCGTTTAAAATTCAAGTATTTATTAAATGTTTCGTTACGCATTTATTCATTTTACAATTTGAGTTAATAAATTTTTATGGTAAATAAATAAATTAATTATAGAGTTAAAATAATAAATAAATAAAAGGTAAAAATAATATTAACAAATAAAGTTTAAAAATAATAAAAATAAATGTAAAAGGGGCAACCGGGTTCGAACCCGGGTCCCCATCAAGCACACACACAGCTTACACCACTCCACTACACACACACACATCTGATTCATTTCAATATCAAATATATCTTAATATTAAGAATAGCGCGCTATACGAGTTCAAACTACCCGCTCAGACCACATCTGTAACTCCAAGAATTTCATCAAATCACCGTTTCAATCAAGAAATTTAAGCTGCAAAACTGTTTCATATCACACATTAAGGCTCAATTATGATGCAAATCAATTATAAAATCATCAATTTCTTGTCCGAAACGGACAAAAACGGAGATCAATTTAAAACCACTTCTTCCCTATAAATAGCGATTCACAATCTTTCTGTTAAACTCGCTCATGCTCACAAACCTCTCTAAAATCTCTCTGTCTTCAAATTCTACTTCGCCGGAATCTTGTGTTGTTGTCGGAAGTATCACCGGAGAAGTCGGGCCATTTTCTTTTCGGTACAACCATCTCTTTAAACCTTTTATTTTATGTGTTATTGATAACTGGAGTAATTAACCAGCAAATACAAAATAGTTTCAGAATTTAACAATCGGGTATGATTTCTGGGTTTTTATTGTCACACCCCGACCCGCAGCGGATAAGGTGATCGGGGCATGATTGGGTTATCATCAAAGCTCATGACATTTATTAAATGTTTCATATTCATTAATACAAATTAAATGAAAGTTTACAATAGTGATACAACATGATCTAACTAACAATCTAACTCCTTTGTTCGCTTCTAAGGCATATCCTATGTTATCCTTGCTTCAACCTGTTCACCTGTATCATGTGTAAAAAGGTTTTTGGATCAACATAATGTTGGCGAGTGAATCCTATGGAAAACATTTGAACAATTTATTTAAATTGATTATGAAATATGTGCACAACCAAACATGAATAAAATTAGATGTAACTTGATCAATAATCATAAGATGTTAAATGAAAACACTCATGAACAATAATGGAACAATTAAAGGCACGCGATGCTCAACTCGTCTCTCACGAGGAACTGAGGGGCCTGATGAATGAATTGCATAAACATGATAATTATGAATAACACAACTACAAACAATATAAACTCAATGAAAACACACATGAACAATAATGAATTTGAATTGAAGCACGCGATGTTCTACTCGTTTCCCACGAGGAACTGATGGGCTTAATGTATGAGTTTCATGTAATTTGACAAACGGAATATAAATAAATCACAACAATAAATCAATCTAAGATTAAGTCATGATGTGGTATGGCACAAGTTTAAATAAATAAATTAATTAATTCATAACACATGACACACCCCAAAACGTGTAATTTAAAAAGGGGAATTGTAAGATTCACTCACAGTGGGTGCGTTCGGTTGATGACGATGAATGCACGCGAAGTGGTTTTAACCACGAGTGAGATTTAACCTAGATAAATCGCATTATGGTTTGGTGAGTAAACGGACTATTTTAGTAGGATTGTTGGGTGTATTTTTGTGAGTTTGAAGCTATTTTCTAATCTTAAAAATGTTATTTTTAAGTATTTATAATTGATTTTTAATTAAAATAATTAAATAAAAATAATAAAAAAATTTATTTTTTTCTGCTACAGTTGACCTTGACCAGTTGACTTTGACTGGTCGTTGACCGGTTTGCGGAATATTGTTGTGCGCTCGGTGAGGCTCGAACCCGAGACCTCCCGTACGCGTGCACGCAGCTCTACCAACTGAGCTACGTGTCTAACCCGTTATATATCCGATTTTAATTTCATATATACATTAATTAGAATTAATAGAAAATCATTTATTTTAAAAACAGTTTAAGGCGAAACGGTCATGCACACCACAGGTCTCGAACCCGGGACCTGTGGGTTAATCTAACACACAGTCCACCGCTGGACTGTGTGTTCAACATGTTATAATATTCGGTTTTTATTATACTTAAATACAAAAATAGATATTTCCTTTTCTGCCTTATTTAAAAGAAAAGATAATTGTCCGAGTCGGTGCTGAGGACCGGACTCGAACTCGTGACCTGTGATATAAACAAACACACAGTCCACCGCTGGACTGTGTGTCTAACTTGGTTATTATTCCGGTTATTAATATACTTAACATATAACTAAGGCGACTCCGGTTCAGTAATAAAATAAAAATAGATTTTATTAAGGCAGCGTGTGAAACGGGAATCGAACTCGAGACCTTTGCATAATTAACGTCTTATGTGCACACAGTCCACCGCTGGACTGTGTGTCTAACCCGATTAAAATCATGATTTATAATATACTTATATGATATGGAAGAACATCGTCTTCTTCGTCAATGCTTGAACCAGAAATCGGAATTCGACTAGTTCAAGTTTTTTTATCAGTTTGTTAGTGTTTTACAGTTTATTTCGGTAAGATAAAAGTGAAAAGGAAAAGAAACTGGGCGGAGAAATATACCGACAAGACTCTCTGTTTTCCGGCAGAACTCCGGCGACAGAATTCACCTCCGGCGATAGGTTCCTTGCAGCAGCAAGTCTCCGGAAATCTTGGGGAGAGTATGGGTAACTTCAGTAAAGGTTTAGGGGATTAGTGAGGTTCAGAAAATTAAAACTCGGTTTTCCGGCGAAAAATAGGACAGTTCCGGCGAGTGAAATTACGCCGTGAAAAGATGTGATTTTTAGCGAAAAGGTTTGCAGACGATTGTGGTTGAATTTATAGGGAATAATCGAAATGCATTTGGTCTGATTTTGGACTGTGTTCGTTATTTAAATTTTTCCGGCGGTTTTGAAAAGTGTCGCGGACTTCAAACATCGGTTATAACCGATATGTGATTAAAGGTTTACGTTATAACGTAAATTGGTGTTAAGACTCGCGAATAATCCGGGATTCCGACGACTGAATCGTTGGGCGCCGATTTTTGAATTTGTAAAGTCACTTTATGAATTAAATTATTTCATTATTTATCAAATAAATCAGTTGGCGCAGTGGTTTTGTGTGTGAGATGTTAAGTCACTAGGTGACTCGGTACAGACCCGGGTTCGAAACCCGGCTGTAACAATTCATTTTTATTTTTCGATTTTCAACAGTTTTTCAAAAACTAAATATATACCCCCGTATAATAATTGATTACGGATCGTTTAAAAATATTTTGGGCATTTAATTCGCAACGAAAATTTTGACTGACTGTTCGGTTGCTAAACGGAGCGGGTTTGGTAAATCCGTTTTTGACGGATGTTACATTTATGGTGAAGAAGATGAAGTTTATAATGTGTTTAAGTATAACTAAAATCAGAAGTTTAACTGGGTTAGACACACAGTCCAACAATGGACTGTGTGCAATTACAAAACACACGTCCCGGGTTCGAGTCTCACACGTTACCGACTTTCAGAAATAAAATCCATTTTTTTAAAATCCATTCAGATCACCCCTTAATTAGTATATATAATTAATAGAATTCAGTGTTTAAATGGGTTAGACACACAGCCTAACTGGTTGGGCTGTGTGCACACAAGCAGTAAGACGCGAGTTCGATCCTGGCTTATGATTTTGGGCGATTTATGAAACCTTTTTAATAAAAATAAAATAAGGTTTAAGCTAACTAGTATATATATAATTAAAATAGAGAATATTTCGGGTTAGACACGTAGCTCAGTTGGTAGAGCTGCGTGCACGTATACGGGAGGTCACGAGTTCGAACCTTACACGCTGCCTATAATTCCTAAGTCAAACCGGTCGACCCGGTCAACCCTGTAAAAGGGTATATTTTTTAATACCATTTTCTTTATTATTTAAATTAAAAATAATTTAAAATGCTTAAAAATAAGATTTTTAAGTTTGAAAATTGTAATAAATACCACAAAAATAGATATAAAATCTAATAAAAAGCACTAATTAGAAATATTAATTTCATATAAAAGATATATATTTACCGAATTATTACGTAATTATTTAGGTTAGTTTTTCTCGTCGGTTGAATCCTAAATCGTGCGAAATCGTCATCAATCCCAAGAAACGTACCCATTGTGAGTGAATCCTTACAAATTCCCCTTTTTATTCATGTTTTGGGGTGTATCATGTGTCGTTTACATATTTCGTTTATTCAAACACTTGTGCTACTACCATAATATGATCTAACGTGATATGAAATGTTTGTTTGTTGTTATATATGATTACATTTTCTCATTTCAGTGCAATCATTCATATTAGGCCCATCAGTTCCTCGTTGGATACAAGTTGAGCATCGCGTGCCTCATTAGATCGGCCCCGTTTGATTGAGCCTTGATCTCACAGTTCATCAATTGTCATGCTCATGTGTTCATTGTTTGATGTTATGTGGTTTGTGGATAAATTTACATATACGCTTGCTCATATTTGGTTTATGCACATTTTTTTAATCAATCAATACAACTAATTCTTTCAAATGTTTAAATGAGATTCACTCGCCAACTTTTGTTGACCAAATCTTTATTTTACACATGATACAGGTGGATAGGCTGAGGAGAGGAACACTTAGGATTTGGCTTTAGAAGAAGAATAAAACATTGATTGTCTAGAACAATTTTTTTTGTGTTTGTTTGTTTTTATGTGTTTGTTGGGATATTCTCTTTTAAATTTGAATTAATAAATATGAAACTTAATTATAGTAAATGTCATGAGCTTTGATGAAAACCCAATCATGCCCCGACTTCTATTTCCACTGCGGGTCAGGGTGTGACATAAAAGAACAAAGGATTTTCATAAACCCATCAATGATGTTTTGTATTTCTTATTTATTGTAATGTTTTACTCTTCATTAATAGAATAAAACATTGATTTCTGGTTGTTGCATAAGTAACACATCAACCTTAACTAGGTTGGGGTGTTACAAACTTAAATTTAACAACATTCCATTTAAAGTTAAAATTACATGAGATGATTCAAAAATCAAGTCAAATACAAGCTTTAAAATTTCCATATTAACCTATATTTAAGTCACCTCGTCAATGTAACACCCGCCTCTTATACCATCAACATTGTCTCCTATGTCCACAAGGACCTTACGAATTTGTTTTTTGTTACCCGGTTGAAGACCTCCCATGAGGCCACCCATCCTTAACTATTGAATTCTCCTTTAATCCACTACCATTAAGCCTAAAACACGTTGGTGATTTAAAAGGCATGACATTTCTTTTGAATCAAGAATCTCTCACGGTCACGCCCGATGCGGGATTTACGGAGGGTGTCATTTTAATCTTCTTTGTTTCATTATAATTACCCTCCTTTTGGACTCATCGTCTTTGATGAGGTTTGCCCCACCATCCCAATAAGGGGATATGAGATTTTCTTAAAGTGTTCTCATGGATACCACCAGGACTCGCCGTTCATGATGTGGTTTTCCCACCATCCCGAATGGCTCAGGAGTGACTCATACCATTTGTAGCATCCTGCCTTTCATACCACCAATATTATCCGTTTTGCCCACGATGAGCTCATATATTTGTTTTTGGTTGCCCTAGTGAAAACTCCACATTACTCACACATTCTAGTACTTCTCATGTCACACCCGCTCGGAGGCGGAAACGCACTGTGTGAACTTGATTGGTTTTCATTGCATACGATGTAAGTAAACAACTATATAAATGAAATATACACGACGTTCATCCATTCCAAGATATAAAAAGTTTACAAGTCAAAGGTTTGTTCTCAAACGACATTACATGTTATATTATTTTCAAAAGACTTGTACGAAAATAAGTTTTAATAGATTGAAGTTTTGCATTCAATCTTTCGCACAAGGGCGGGAGATGTGAACTAAATCCTCCGTAAGGATGACATCGCTTTCTTGACGTGTTGGTTCTTGTTTCCAAAGTGCAAGGATCCACTAGTTACCTGAAATAAAGTTGGTGAATTCATGTGTTTGTTTGCTTTATATCAAATGAATCTCGAAAACATTTGAAAATCTTGTATTGAAAATTTGTATGTGAAAGCGTTTATGAAATTCGAGGATCATTAATGTTTTGCAAGGACATTAATATGTGTGCTACATAATTAAGCAATCAAACCTAGACGATGATATGCGACTCTTCCGATACGGGACCACAAAAGCACCCCTAAAAGGCCAAAATACCAAGAGTGGAGTTCGCCAAAACTCAGTAGATCTACTCCAGTTGCACCTCAGTCATTTCGATTAATGGTTACTCTTGATAATTTTCCACTTATGCGCACATGATCTAAAGTGATTTCATACCATAACTAACATACCATTTATATTAACATGTATTCCCCTCAATTGTTTATCAATAAAACATTAAAAGTTTGAAAGGATGTACATGAACTCATAGTTTTGCGTTCAACAATATAGTGTACTAGCAGTCTCGGGCATCCGTATACATATCGAAACCTACAAGTGTTTCTTAACTAAACCGTGTACACGTTGCTCGTCTTGAACGTTCGTTAGGTTGGTATTTGTCTTGTTTGGATACCCTTGTTTATGTTAATATGTTGGTTGCTTATTTTTTCATTTGTTGTTAATATACATTTCTCAAATATATATATATATAGAGTAAATTGAACAAAACATCCTTTATGTTTCTTCAAACTTGCAGGTTCCAGCCTTAATGTTTAAAAGTTGCTAAAAACAGCCTTTAAGTTTATTTTTGTTGCGGGTTCAATCCTTTACAGCTAACCACGTTATTTTCTTCAGTTAAGTTCCCTCACATGCATAACATGTGAGGGTATATTCGTCATTTTGGTTGATCATGTGAGGGAACTTAACTGAAGAAAATAACGTGGTTAGCTGTAAATGATTGAACCCGCAACAAAAATAAACTTAAATGTTGTTTTTAGCAACTTTTAAACATTAAGGCTGGAACCTGCAAGTTTGAGGAAACATAAAGGATGTTTTGTGCAATTTACTCTATATATATATATATATATATAGTCATGTATATTAGTTATATATGAACAGTCCTTGCCCTTCATGAGTCTTCGTGCCTAGCACTATGTAAGTGGGCCTAGCCCATATACGTCTCCGTGTCTCGCACGGTGTAAATAGGCCTAGCCCATTTGTGTCTCCGTGTCTTGCACGATGTCGTTGATATGAACTATATATATTATGTCACTAATATGTATATTCATGTTTGAAGGGATCCTCGATCCTTGTATATATATTTATACTTGAAGGGACCCTCGATCCTTATGTATATATAATCATTCTTGAAGGGATCCTCGATCCTTATATATATATTTTTATGTTTAGTGAACCTCGTTCACATGTATAAGTATGTTCGGTTCGATTGTTTATATTTGTTTCACAAATATACATGTATATTTTTTCTAGATATAATAGTTAAAAATATTTATTTTTAATATCATATTTATGTTGATGTACATGTACGGTATTCTTTTTATGTGTACACTTTAACAAATGTATATGTAGTATGTACTTGCGTATTTATACGTATACGTATACCATGTATATACTTTACTTGTATATTATATTGTCGGTATTTATGTCGTATTTCTACGTATTTGTGTACATCAACATTCTTGAAATCTTGTAATTTCACCAAGTGTATTATTGTACGTATTTTTATACGTATTAGTATACTTGTATACTTTTGTATTTACACTTAGTGACCATTTATTTTATACTTTCCGGAATTTAGGAGCATTGGAATATATATTATCAAAGGTCTAAAAATATATTATTTTTCGAGTTCGTCGTAGAGTCGTTAATATATATTTTCGCATCGAGAGTGCCCAAATGCCGTCAGTAAGGTGTACATGTTCCTCGTCATGACGGTATGGCGATCGTTGTCGGTGACGACGTATTTAATTCAATATCGAATTTATACTATTTCGTCCATATAATATTTATGTAATGGTTTGTCCGATGTCTGTGGTGTCCATTGTCCGCGTTTAGAGATGTAACATATATAAGCTTATACATATATCTTCATGTAAGTACCTTTCCAAGTATTCGAATATTTGATGTTACGGTATATATGTATAAAGTTTCAAATCCTTGTTTACACTTTTAAGCATTTAGGAGGATTTTGCTTATGTTTGTGTATTTGTATTTAGTTAGAACTTTCCTAACTTCTAATACATGCACATAAATACACACAAGTATTTATACACACAAGATGGAGTATTCTAAGTTAATATACATTTTTCATCCTAAAAATATGTAGTTATAATTTCCATTTTACTTTTGAAAATATACATAGTGTTTAAGAAAATTACTTAAAAGTTTAAGACTTAAACTTTTCCATCAAGATTAGCCTAATCATGATTCAGGTCACTAATCACATTCAGTCATTTTAATCTCTTTTTAATTACACCTTAATCACGATTAGGATATTAGAAAATTTACCGTAGTTTCTCTTAAACTATAGCGTTTTCCACATTTTTTAAACATATTTTAAACCATGTTTAAGCCACATAATCATTATGAATCTCAAATCAAGCTCCAAGAACCAACTTTGCATGTATATATTAACTCATAACACCTTCATTTCCCCATGAACTTTTATATATATATATATATATATATATTAACATGCTTCAAAAAAATAATGACACTTTTATATATTTTAACAAGGTCATTAAATCAACACATTTTCCTCATGCTTTTTAATTAGTTCACCCATGCACATAAACTTGCTTATGTGACTTTTAAAAATATTTATATCACAAATCATGTCCTTTACAACTTGTAAAAGTTATATTTATTAAAAATTACTTTCAAGTTTATGGTAAAGTTTATGGATTATGAAGTGATTATCTTGCTTAGATCTAAACATTTAAATGTTTAGATCATTCTTTTTAATCATGTTCTTAAAAGATCATAATCTTTAAACACCCTGTTTAAATATAGTCAACAAGATAATACAAACTAGTCTACACTAATCAACATATAATACATATTATTATTTTTTTTTGTAGACTTTTTAGTTTATGATTAGAGTTTTAGCTTTGATTTTCATATATTTCAAGATGACCAAATTATACACTAATCTTCTACATAATATAACAAGTATAAAAATGAGTGTATAAGGGTCTTACTACTAGCACAAGGCTAGGGTAGCACCAAGATGAAAAAGATGAGAAGAATATGAAGATGTGAAGCTCCAAAATGCCTCCAAATGCTTGTACATGCTTGTAATTCCTTTAGATAATCTAAAGTGAGGTTTTAAAGCTTGAATTACGGTGGTTGGATGAAGAAAATGGTGGGCTTGGTGTTCCCCTTTGGAGCCGTGAACAAGGGAAGGAAAAAGGGTGTTTGTGATTTTTTTGAAGTGCTAGAATGATGGATATGAAAAGGGTGATATGTTATAAATCTTGCACCCACCATAAGTAAACATAAAATCAACCTACCATGCATCTTTATCCATTTCATCATCACCGACTAGTTGTAGGTTATGATTGTGGGACCCACATGTGGTAAAGTGTAAGTTTAAATTTTTTTATAACATAAGATTTATAAAATATAACATGTGTTAGATTCTTAAATCTAGATATTTATGTCATTACATGTATTCTTGCACCATTAAGATGTTAATGGTGTTTAGCGATTTGTTCTAATCTAGTATCAATTTTAACAAGAAATTTTTCATACTCATACCAACTCGTATCAAGTATCACATTTAATTAGGGATGTGAATGGTACAGTACTCGTACCTGTATCGATATCGAATTTGAACAAGACTGGGTATCAAATACCGTACCGAATATATTGGTACGACACCACTTTGTCTTTATGTTAATTTTTGGCACTCATATGGATACTAAATAGGTAAAATCGATACGGGTACCAATACGATACGGGTACCAAATAGATAAAATCAATATGAGTACCATAAAAGCATAATACGAAATAAAACATAATATAAAAAAAACTTTTAAAGGTCTATACAAAATTCGGTACCAGTATCCATTTTTACCCGTACTGATACCAAAAGTACCGAATACAGAAAGCAATAAAAGTGGATACCGATACATGTACCAAATACTCAAAATCAATACTGATATAGATACACGAACAGGTACGAGTATTTAAGAAAAAACTCATCCCTACATATAATGTTTGATATCATGGAATGAAATAGAGGGACCGGTTTCTTTTTTTCTTTTCTTATTTTATTTTATCTATTGACATATTAATAACAACAAACAAAACATATATATTGATATTACCTCACTTGAAAATTTCTAATTCCATTCATTGATGTCTATTAAAATATATATAGACGAATAGAAAAAAGAAAAGCAATTATGCAATTCTTTTTTAATTTAGGCTTTTTTTAGGCTATAAAAGTGGCCCTTACGTTGGGGTGCACCTTCGATACTCCCACTTCTATACACACACACACCCACATTCATTCTACCTTCTTCCTCTACTTCACATCCCATCTCAACTCTGTGAATCAACAAACCTAACTACAATGATGAAGCACCTGCTACCTCTCTTTCTCTTCACGTTGCTCGTCGCACTTGCTTCCGCTTCTTCTTCAAACTCAAGGTTCCTTTTTCTACTGTTTACTTTATTTTCGACCACATTCGTCTACATCATTTTAAATTTCAATTCGTTAATGTGCGTTACTCATTCCTGATATTGCTATAGGATTTTTATTATATTGTACGTAAAGCAGGTTCACAATTCAAAAGGGTTACAGCGCAGCATGTCGCGTGCTTACGTGCTGCTGTATATTTGTAATTTGTTGTTTTGGCATTATTTTATAAAGTATTATTTTATATTTGTTACAGGACAAGTGACATAGAAGAGTTGCAATGCTTCAACCACTCATCAATGGCTGCCAGGTAAATAACTCACTTTTCATCTTCTTTAGAACCGTTGATTTTCGTTTATTAGCTAGATTCACACCGTTAGATCCGTGTGTGTATATATATATATATATATATTTTCAAACAAAACAAAATCTCAGCCATTGGTTTCTCAAACGTTGTTCATCTCCAGATTCCTGTTGTCATCTTGTTAGGACATTTTGATCATTTTACACAAATTTATTTATAAAATATATTCGTGTAACGAGAAACCGTTTACATCGACGGTTTTAAACGTAACAAACAAACAGAAACCGTCTGCAATTAAACGATGCATGTTCGTTGAGAGTTTCATTTACTAAATTGCCCCCAGCTCAATATCGCTTTAATTGTATTACTTTTTTGCTCTGTTTCTTGGAACGAGTCACTTTCACTGAATTTTGAAATAATAATAATAATAATAATAATAATAATAATAATAATAATAATAATAATAAATAATAAATAATAATAATAATAAATAATTATAACAATAATAACAATATTTTGTATTTTGTTGTTTCCATTGTACATAATTATTTATTCAATTTTTACAAGTTATAATATCATTTTAATAAATTCGTTATTATTTATCTGGTCGTGTAGAATAAAGGAGATCGAAATGCTGAATGAAAAGGCAGTCCAAGATCCTGAGGAGGTTGTCGCTATGGTCGAAATGTACAAATTTATCCTCTCTCTTCCACGTACCTATATACACTTACACGTGTTGCTTTTAACTGTCATATTAAATAACTTAACTTTATATCTCTTTCACTACATTACTATCTCTAACTATCTTCCTTACACCACAAACATGATCACGCAGCTCTTTAATTAAATCTGGTACATAAATGTGAACATGCTTCGTTTTCCCGATTGTGTGAGAACTTGCACTAATGAATAAGCTCAAAGTCATTGATATAAATGTTGGGTTGGATTAGAAATGTACAAATTTAACCCCCCCGTCTCTCTATATACATAATACATTTATATGTTATACACTTATACATGTTGCTTTTAAGTGGTACATAAATGTGAACATGCTTGATTAATTGATTATGCGGCCCGATTGTCTTAGAACTTGCACTAATGAACAAGTTCAAAGTCATTGATATAAATGTTGGGTTGGATTAGAAATGTACATTTATCCCCCCCCCCCCCCCCTCTATATATACATAATACATTCATCTGTTATACACTTATACATGTTGTTTTAAAGTGTGACATTAAATAACTTTAACTTAACTGTATACTTTTTTGCCACATTGCTATCTCTAATTATCTTCCATACGCCACGTAAAGCTCTTGAATTAAAATTTGGTATATAAAGTGAACATGCTTCCTTCATGGTTCTTTCTTTAACGCGGCCGGATTATATGAAAACTTGTGCTATTTTTTTCTATGCGACCCGATTGTGTGAGAACTTGTACTAGCAAACAAGCTCAAAGTCATTGATATAAATGTTGGGTTGGAATAGAAAGGTGCTGGTAATAACATTAAATGTACATGTTTGTTTAAAATAGTTGCTGTAGGACTGACAGATCTAACTACAAAAGCCCTTATATTCACTTGTGGTTCTTAACATTTAATGGCCTTTGAGGCATTTAGCTTTCACAAAGACATATTTTTGTTTTGTATTTCCTCTATTGTTGAATTAATTCACTATATATAACAAGAAGCTACCACCATGTGCTCCTGCTGGCTAAAGTAACAGGTCCCTAATAAATCATACACTATGTCCTCCCACATGGGTCTTGCATTCATATCTTGTCCACTTTTTGCATTCACATATTTGTGTATAGTGTTTTCAAGCTGCAGAGTTTGTTTATAGAATAAAAGCAGGGTTTTCAAATTTTAAGTTTTGATTTTGAGTCAAATTAGTACTTTCAGTCAAGGTGGTCAGCCAAAGTTGTTTTATTTGTATAAGTGCCACTGCCACTCCCACAACCACCACCACCACCTGTCATCACTAGCCGCCATATAACCAATATAGCGGATAACCATTTTGATATTCTTTTCCCTAAAACTACTCATTTCAGCTCTCAACGAACCAAATTGATATGTTTTAAATAAGTCAAACTGGATTTCAATAATCCCTCATTTTCTTAGTTAACAAAAAATAATCATAGCTGAGAATATTTTTTTACAAGTCCCAACTTTATAACTATTTTTTTTCAATGGGTATCTGATAAAAAAGCTTAACCTAATTATTCTTTTTGATGACATGGACATATGAGGTGGAAAAAAATATAGTTTTTGTGTCAACGTTAGCAAGAAACAAAAAAAAATCCACCTCATATGTCCACGTCAGCAAAAAAAAAACTACTAATTTAAGTTTTTGTAACGGGTGTCCACTGAAAAAAATGAGTTAGAAAGTTGGGATTGGTCGTAAGAATATTCTCAGTTAGGATTATTATTAAGAAATTGTGGAATTATTCAAATCCAATTTGCCATTAAATAATGGCTCGTTTTAACTTGAATCCATTTTGACCAGTTACTAGACCAAACACACGCGTTTTGGTCAGGCTTATTTGTAATATCTAGAATGTGCACATCCATGTGAAATACAAAAGGCGATCCATTATGATTTATCTAGTTCTTCTAGTAATCATAGTATAAAAAGAACCTATCTTGACATGTGAGTATGTGACACCATTTAGAAGATAAATATGAAATAATTAAATAGCAAAATCTTTCTCAACCTTAGTTAAGGTCATGTTTGGCTGTTGCCCATTATATTAAGGTCCCAGTTTATGGTCACCGACAGAATTCGATACAATAATAGTGTTCATATCTTTCTAGTTTTGTGGTGCACATTCCCTTTAATTACTGCACTGTTTATTTGTTACTCCATTATTACTCTGTAAAACGAACGCTACCTTAGTTTTTTTATTTTTTTTTACGTAGGAGCATGAGAAACAGCACAGAGAGGAGAAAATTAGGTTATTTTTCATGCGGAACGGGAAATCCAATTGACGACTGCTGGCGGTGCGACCCGAACTGGCAACGGAACCGCAGGCGGCTGGCGGATTGCGGCATTGGTTTTGGTCGGAATGCCATTGGTGGGCGTGACGGGCGGTTCTACGTGGTTACCGATTCGCGTGACGATGACCCGGTCAACCCACGACCCGGCACCTTACGCCACGCTGTGATCCAAGAGGAGCCGTTGTGGATCGTGTTCAAACGCGACATGGTTATCCAATTAAAACAAGAGCTTATTATGAACAGTTTTAAAACAATCGACGCGCGCGGGGTTAATGTACATATTGCTAATGGAGCCTGCATTACAATCCAGTTTGTTACTAATATTATCATTCATGGGTTACATATTCATGACTGTAAACCGACGGGTAACGCGTTGGTGAGAAGCTCCCCGTCGCATTATGGGTGGCGGACTATGGCTGATGGTGATGCGATTTCCATATTCGGGTCGAGTCATATATGGGTTGATCATAATTCGCTATCTAATTGTGCTGATGGGCTTGTGGATGCTGTTATGGGGTCAACTGCCATCACTATTTCAAACAATTATTTCACCCATCACAACGAGGTGAGTATATAACTATACTTGATATGGCTATTAGAAAGATTTTGTGACAATATAATATAATATAATCATGGTTGTAAAAATCCCGACTAGCCTCTGATTAGTCGTAGGTTAATCGCTAGTCAGAGGTTCACCTTTTAGTTTTTATCTAATCGGCTAATTAATCAGCAGGCGGTCAACAAGGGTCAAATCCAGTCCTAACAGGCCAAAAATCGGTGGCAATGGCAGTCTAGTGATTCCTACCCCTGTTAATTCCTGCAATTAATCCTATCTACTTGAAAATATGGGTCGAATAAGGTGTTAAAACATGTCTACTTAAAAGAATATGTATAAACATGTGTGTATATACATATAAAATCTCAATCCGATTAATCCTTATTAATCTCATTTAATCACTAGTCGGTATCTCACATGCTGACTAGCGCATAGCAATTCTTATAACACTGAATCTAATATAATACAGGTGATATTGTTGGGCCATAGTGACACTTATTTTAGAGACAAGCTAATGCAAGTGACCATTGCCTACAATCATTTTGGAGAAGGTCTAATTCAAAGAATGCCAAGGTAGCATAAATTGAATAATGTCAATATCAACTCACTTGTTTTTGTTTTTTTCATTTGATTTGAATTTTCGGTACAGATGTAGGCATGGTTATTTCCATGTGGTAAACAATGACTACACACATTGGGAGATGTATGCAATTGGTGGAAGTGCAGGCCCTACAATCAATAGTCAAGGCAACAGATACCTGGCCCCTGCAAACCCATTTGCAAAAGAGGTACAAACTTTATTAATTTCTTTGTTTTTTGTTTGGCTATTGTACTATTGTTTAATTTGGATGCAATGTATTTAGGTTACGAAGCGAGTGGATGCCGATCCAAGACACTG
This sequence comes from Scalesia atractyloides, assembly GCA_947069175.1. NCBI lineage: Eukaryota > Viridiplantae > Streptophyta > Magnoliopsida > Asterales > Asteraceae > Scalesia > Scalesia atractyloides. The sequence continues at coordinate 91,522,165 of CAMTDV010000001.1, forward strand.
GCATGGGTGGAACTGGCGGTCGGAGGGTGACCTACTTCTTAACGGGGCTTATTTCATCCCGTCTGGTGCTGGGGCCGCGGCTAGCTATGCTCGGGCCTCAAGTTTAGGTGCAAAGTCATCGTCGTTGGTTGGTGTCATCACCTCCACTGCCGGAGTTCTTAACTGCGGCATAGGCAGACGCTGTTAGTTACACATTTGGTAAAGAGAAAAATAAGTTAAAACGGTTATTTTCTTTCTATCCTAAAGTCAAAAAATATATATAATTATAGATTTTCATACCTACAAATTACGCGATCTTGGTAAGTAAACATTTTACAAATTGCTTTCCATCATTTCATTATTGTGCAACCTTGATCAAGCTGTCAAGTGTTGCTTACGTTGTACTTACGTGTTATTTGGATTACATGACAAGACGGGAGTATCTATATATGTCGATCTTGTCGTTTTAGTTACTTTTATGCCCTGTAAGGTGTTATGTGAATTCAAAAACCTTGAAATTGAATGGAAAACTATTCAGTGTTCAATATTGGTTTGGTATATGTATATGGTTGATGAATCTTTTGTTTTGTTGTTGTGGGTACAGAATATCACTCTGTTAGGCTCATTACATAAACGATTGGGTATAATACCCAGCCCAACTCATGTCAAACACATACCTAATTCTCCTATTGGGTTTATACATGGCCCAACAGAGATTACAGCCGTTATAACCCAAGTTATCCCAACACATGAAACATATACCAACTAAATGCTTCATCATGATTGCTATTTAAACAAATCAGTTTTGTGTTTGGATCGGAGCAGTGGCGGGTCTAGAAAACTTTCATAGGGGTAACGTTTTAAAAGAAATGGGTAACGAAACCGAAAAAACGTCAAATTTACTAAAATTTACACTTAGCTAGCTAGCATCGTTATTAATGTTGCATGCATCACATGGCTTTGTTTCTTTTTAGCTACATCAATTATACTCTATATTAAAATAATACTTTATATCAAACCAAAGAAAGATTATTAGTGTCATGGTCTACAATATACCCGGTCGATGAATGAGTGGGTGTCAAGTGGCATCTACTGTCTGTTTTTACACCATTTCTTATATATATACATACGCAAGTCGCAAACATATTTTCTATAAAGAAAACAAGTTGGTGAAGTTGTTAGATACTACGTTGTTAACCCTTAGATCATGGGCAACTTTTGCACCACCCCCTTTTCCTTTATAAAGAAAACAAGTCGCCATCAAACTTTGTTTCGTGTTGAAGGGGCTTTCTCCTTCCTCTCAAGTTTCAAAGTTGACCCCCTCCCGGCTTCTAAAAGGTTTGTAGAATATCTCTTTGACACTTTCGACCAATACATGTATGAGTTCGAGTTCACCTTTTACTTTACGCAAGTCACTTAAATTCATGGTTTTTTTTACGTCTTTCCTCGGTTTTGGTCTAGCCGCTGCAAAGCAGCAGCATCAATTCTAGTTTAATTAATAAAGAGAGAGAGAGAGAGAGAGAGAGAGAGAGAAACATAGTCATTTTTAATGTAATTATAAAAACGGAGATGAGGGGAAGGGAGGTGAATCCTCTTAATGCATGTATATTTAGGAATAAATCACACAGGGGGTATCAGATGCCCAATAGTCGAAATGCTATGTCATATGTTCGACCCACCAAACCTTAAGGTAACAACGAATGTCAGTTCTGAAACACGTTAGATCATCCTAAGTTATTTATATGCTTTTCCGGTACATGACATGGTTAATATTAATTCAACTTGATTAACTAACCTTGTGTTATGGTTAGACCATTATCACGAACAACTTTAACTCCAAGCCATAGAATCCCATGAGCCCATGTAGACAAAAGTAAAAGAAATAACTACAAGTAAGTTTTATATTATTAAAACAAAACTAACATATAATATAATGGAACTGCATTATATCACCACATTTTAACACCCCCTCTCAATTCCATTATGAAAAATGATCAAACATATGCAACTCATTACACAAGTACTGATGTGTTTTTACCAAGCCACAATTAGTAAAGAAATCTGCTAACTGATTTTTAGACTTAACACCAAGACACTAATCACACCTTTAGATATATGATTTCTAAAAAAGATCTAACTCAAAATGTTTGGTCTTAGCATGAAAAAGTGGATTTGTTGTATTATCATAGTACAAGTTAATAGGAAGTTCAACTTGAATAGCAAGTTAGCTTAGCAAGAGGACCATTATTATTTTCAAGCAAAGTGTTTAAAACATGATTTTGATCTATTGGACTATTAACCAGTGATGCCATACTATGTTAGTAAATCAGTTGAGTATTTTCTTTGTGATAAACAAATACCTTTACTAATTTTTAGAACTTTAATTCCTAAAAAAGTTGAAGTTCACAAGATCTTTAATCAAAAAACTTAGTTTTTAAACTTTGCTTTATTTTTCCAATTTCAAATTCTGAATTACAAGTACAATAATATCATCTACATAAACAAGTAAGAAAACATACACATCATTATTATTTGAGTTAATTGCTCGGATGGTCCCTGTGTTCATTATCTTTTTCAAAATAGCATGTTTGTTCCTAGTAGTTTGATAAATTGTTACTTGGGTAGTCCCTATAATGGATGGGCTTTCAATTTCTCAGTTAAGTTGGTGCAAAATTACAAATATACCTAGTAAAACAAAAGCTAAACAATAAAGTATTCAAGTGGGCCCCACCAAACATATCTCAATCTTCAATTATCCAACCCCCCACCAAACCATTGCCCTTTCATCAGATTACACCACCACCCACCCTTCATCATACTTACACCACCACCCTCACCCGCCTCTTATACACCTTAGTTGCCGGAAAAATTGTTTCATTACCCCTCATCTTTCCCTCATATAACACCCATCATCTCCATTCGCGAATTACCCTTACATATAATAATATTTTTTTGAATGTGTTTTATTTATTATTATTATTATAAGTAAGGGTAATTTAGTAATTTCATACGAACGTAACTGAGCAACTTAACGCCCATCCATTATAGGGACTACACGAGTAACAATTTATCGAACAACAGGGAATAAACATGCTATTATGAAAAGATAGGGACTAAAGCTGAAAAACTGGCAAACCACACAGACGACCATCCGGGCAATTAACTCTTCTTCTTATGAACATAGAAGTTTCACAATAGCTTTGCAAAACCACAATCAAGTAACACTCTTATCAACTTTTCATTCCACATCCTAGGGGGTCGTTTCAAATTTATGGTATCAAAACTCACGACCGTGAATCAACACAAAGAAATACCTAACTTTTTTTTATGAAACCCAAAAGATACACAATCTTGTTTACAATAACAACTCCTAACCCTCTAATACAACAAGAGATGACTATCAACAAATAATCTGTCTAACAACAACAAAGAGAATCAACCTAAGATCAGATTGATATTGAATCTGATCTTGAAAACCTAGATTGCCCGGACTTAGTGAGAGAAAATGTAGGGAGTTATATGGGTGAATAATGAGTATCCAGAAGTCTCCTAAGCTTATAAGTAGATCCAAGACCCGCACTTTGACCCGGAACAAACTCTAGCCTTTAATCCTTATGCCCAACATCCTAAGCGCATTATCAACAGCTAACAAACAGCTTAACTCCAAGCCCACATAAAAGAAATAAGTATAAGTAAGCTTTATAACAAAAAAAAAAATTAAAACAAAACTAACATAAAAATAATGGAATTGCATTATATCACCACATTAAAACACCAATGTTTACCATGCTATCCGTTTCTACTCCAATTCAAAACAACTTTTACGAAAGTTACTTTTAATCCAGATGCCATATCGAAGCATCTAGATATCCAGGCAGGTTCTTGACATTTGAAGTCATCAATCTAAAAAAATGGCATCATCTGTCGGCATTGATATTGATCCTGTTGGCAAAGATTTTAAAGGTGACTTTGTATACACAGCAAATTAAATTAAATATAACCAATTAAATTAATTTAATTCGTCCTGTTTAACGTGTCTTTCACCTTAGGAACAAATGTGATATATACACCAAACGATATGTTTGATTTCAACAGTGGAGAATCGACTTATGAAGGAATATGCTTTCGTAGACGAGAGCTTTTCGAACCCGTTATTGTTTTTTTAAAACAACTAACACACTCTCTCTAAATTGTACTCCTGAATCTACGCATATGTTCACTATTGAACTAGAACTCTCAATCTTACTAGAAGAGACACCATTTTTAACATATCTTAATATTGTTTGACTACAAGCCCTTTGATCCGGTGGTTAAAGGAGTACGTCTGGGTGTTTGTGGGGCTAAGGGCAAGCTTGGTGTTGTTTTAATAAAACTTCCCATTTGGTTGGTTTAAAAAAAACAAGCCCTTTGATAAGGTAACCATAACTTTTTTTGGTGAGAACTAGATTGAGACGATGACCTTTGGAATTAATATTATCTTGAGAAGAACAAATATTTAAGCCATGAAGTTTGAACACGTGAGACGTATATAAGTTCAACTTCTATTTCGTGACTGAAATTATTATTATTTAATTTCAAGTGAAAAAAAATTATTAATATATTTGAGTTGGGACTTGGTTTTAGTTACATTTTTTTTTTGAATGGAGATTTTTATAAAGAAAAAACCTAAAAGATGCTTGAGCAACATTTACAACAACTTGATCTCAATAAAATGGAACTTATACCAATCACTCAATTCTAACAATCACATTTCCCCTTATATGTTATCCATATAAACGGATTTCTCTTGATGGACCAAACTATCTCCTCCCCCAAACCACAATGTGCCCATATATTGAGTAGAACTTTCTTGTAAGCATCAGTATGCGAAGTCGTTTTTGAAACCTCAATTGCTTCCAATACCATTGGGCATCGGTCGATTTGCACCATATGTAAACCTTACACCATACGTTATTCAATCGACCGCAGGCCACCAATAGATAATCCAAAGTCTCCTACATCGTTAACATAATTTAATCGCCCCTTTCTACTTTTGATGTTTGCGTGTTAAATGATGATAGTATGTTAATCGCCGCTCTCCATACACAAGGCTAGCTTTTGAAGTAAATAACATACAAACATGGTTGCAAAAGTCGCTCGGCGCTCCCTAGTCTGTCGACCGGGGAGTTGAGAGTACTCGGACCTTTTAAATTATAAAGAAATTAATTTTCGAAAATTAAGTATATGTCAAATAACATAAATTTACTAATATTTATAACAAAATACGTAAATTTTATTAATTCTTTAATATAATAGGCACAAAAATTATGTTTCATTATTTTGTAAGTCAAACACGCCCGAGTTGACCTACTAGATTTGATTTTGGCTGAGATTGATTGCGTTTGATTAATTCCGAGTAATTAGACAGAAGTGAAGAAAGTCATCGCGGCAGCTTATCCTGTAGCGATTGCTCAAAACGTTGTAAACCTTGTTTTACAAGGATGCATATAAATAATGTAGTTTTATCAACATACGGCTAGCTTTTGAAGTAAATAACATACAAATATTGTAGTATTATGGAACAGCTGATGTGAGTTGGAACAAGATCATACTCATGACACGTGGTGGTGTGTATGATGTTTCGTAAAGAACAAGGGGGAGGGTTGACTTATAATTTACACCAACTTAACTATTCTCTTCTTTTCACACACTTGCCCTCACCTAACTCTGAAACCATGCAACTCCATTCAATACTTCACACCAACATTAATCCCATGCACCTCATTCATTTCCTTTTCACCGTTCCACCACCTTCACTTTCTCCATAAATACCCACCACTCCTACCACCATCAACTCACAACATTCCCTCAGTCAGTGTACTTGTGTGTGTGAGAGAGAGTGAGAGAAAGATGGCAAAGTTGTCCTTTGTAGCAATATGTGTTTGTGCACTTGTACTTTTTGTGCAAAGTAATGCAAGAGACGTACCTAGTATCACCATAAGTGACAAAACTCCCACCACCACCGTAGACATGGCGGCTGCCACCGCACCCCGTGGAGGAGCTGCTGGTGTTAAAGATGAGAAGAACTTCATTGCATACGGTGGTGTAGGTGGTTTTGCTGGCGTAGGTGGATACACAGGTGTTCTTCCCACACTTGGTGGTGTTGGTGGACTTGGTGGTGCTGGTGGTCTTGGTGGGCTAGGTGGCATCGGTGGTGCAAGTGGGCTAGGTGGCATTGGTGGTGCAAGTGGGCTAGGTGGTGCAAGTGGTCTTGGTGGTGGGGTTGGTGCAGTGAAAGGTGGTGGTATTATAGTTCCTTGAAATAGGTTAAGAATTTAGGATTATGTTGGTACCACGTATTGCATGTTTGTTTGTTTTTGTACTTTTGATTTCCTTGTTGTATGAGGTCACCCTTTTGTATTTTTGATGGTCTAGACTCTAGAGGTTAAGTTGGTGAGTCGTCATATGTTATGGTCTTGTTGTACCTCTCTATGCAATTTCAAGATTTTATGCTATTAATCATATTATCAATTATTACATCTATCTTTACTAAATTTGGTATCAACAAATATCAACTATTTGCCTTTTCTACAAATGGTTCTCATCAATGAAACCTCATTGTTTGTCCTTTTTGCCGGTTTTAAAAGTAACATGATTTTCATATGAAAATAATTTGTTTGTCCTTTTTGCCAGTTATAAAAGTAACATGATTTTTCATATAAAAATAATGATAGTTGTATATAGTGAATATGCCATATTTGAGTGAGAACTCAAGGTCGACTTCTTTTCAAGTGAGGGGGCTGATATGGGTCCGATCCAAGAATTAGCAGACTTATATAGATTGAATGGATGACGCTTAACAAAGAGCTTCTTCATGATGTTGATCATTAAGTCATTCAAAAACTTAAATAATCTAAATATTTAGGACGGTAACGTATCGTATCATGAGGATCGTGTGGCTAGTATTACACGTATTGTTTGATTATAGAAATAAATTAAAAGAAACTAAAGGGAAAAGTTTTTATTGAAGTTTTAAATTAAAGTAAAGATACTCTAAAATAAAGAAAGCAAGAAACACACTGAAAGAGTTGAAATCAGTTATAAAGATGAGAAATGGGGAATCACTTTAGGTTTGGTTATTAATTAATTGCAAGACTTAACAGATAATAATGGTTAAGGGGCTACATAAACATAACTTATATTGATCCTACCACTCACCTATAGCATGATCCATCTACTTATACGCCAATTGTTCGATCATTAACTAAACTAACCAAGGTGAAGTGGGCACGAGTAGGTGACATACTATAAACCGAATGTTGGATCAAAGCAAATGAATCACACCAAAATGAACAATAATCACATGCATTTGGTTAGCACACATTCCAATGCTTAAATGACACCATTGGGAAATTTAGCAATAATTCGTCTAACATTCGGTACAACAAAAAATTTAGCAAGAAATATACACAAATAACTAAAGCACGTGCGTGCAAAGCTTTACACACCCGTGTCACCCAAAGATAGCCTCAAAAACTAAAATTTAAGCGAAGCACGACAATGGCAACAACAAGCATGACCGTACAGATAGGAAATATGCAACCACGCCCGTGCATGCGCAACGAGACACCTATGTCCAACAACTATAAGAAATATTACAAGAATGGGTGGGAACAACAGATTGTCACGACCATATCTCGCCATACACAGGTGACTTTTGCCCCTATCAATATAAGGCCCATCCTCCCAGTTCAAGCATCCATCCAACACGCACAAGTTGCATCTTTTACTCTCTATGGAAGACCTTTTAATGTTCTTACCATCATCTACTCCATACCTATCATCCTTAGGTTGTCTAGTCTTAGATTAGAGAAGTTGTAATCAAAACCGCACTGGTTTTGATTGGTTCAAGTTGGAACAACCGCATCGTTAATCCGCTAACTGTTGGTAACTATGTAATGGCTATTAGGGGTTAAACTTCTTGTATCTCTTTGGTCTAGATGAACTTTGATGCACTTGTTAATGTTTGAAGTTTATTTTAGTGGCTTGTTCATACATTTGAATTTTTAGACACTTTTATGCTTTATTGAATATGAGTTAAACTTGGGGTTTGAACTTATGTGTGTATATGTTCGCTTGATGTGGTCTTTGCACACATTATGGGTTTGTACATCTTATGCAAACATACAGTAAAACCTCCATAAATTAATAATGTTGGGACTAAAATATTTTATTAATTTAGCGATTATAATATTATAACGATAAATTAATAAGTTATTAATTTAAAGCTGTTTTACATATAACTTTTAAATTTCTAAGTCCAATGTACATTCACAAATTAATTGAATTTGTTAAGTTCATTTTTTATAATACAAAAGTTAGTTCATGGTACCAAAATATAAATTACAAAAACAAGTTTCAATGCATATTTCTTAAGTGCGTTGCAAGCGCTAACGACTCTTCACAACTTTTTGTTGTAATACGAGAAGACAATGCCCCAACTCTTATTGCAATTAGGATATTTAAAGATTAACTCAAGATAGATTTGAAGTTCAACAAAAAACAAATAGATTCATTTTTACAAGACAATCTTAGAATTTGGAATCTTTTGGTAAATATTAATTTATAGTTTCGTTTGGACCAATATATACACATTGAGATTTCAAAGAAGTTAATATCTTATTATTTTATAAATTAGGGTCCTGTTTTGTATTGGTCCCAAGTTGGGGAATGGACAAATTATTAATTTTATCGAGGTTATTAATTTATAAAGGTTTTACTATAGTTATTACACTAGATATGCTTGGTATAGTTTTATTTCTTACATTTTATATTTCAAAGTTATGAAAGCTATAGATATCGTGGAATTGGCTTGTAACTTTGATTGGTAATCTATCTTTTGCATGGTGATGTTACCGAGCTTATACTTTCAATCATAAGTCCTGGGGTACGTTTAATCTAGCAAGGGAATTTTACCCTTGAAGTATAGACTTTGTTTAAGATACATTTAATTCCGATTTTTGCAGGGTCCGTGCATTCCGGTCTTGCAACTAAGTTTGTGCTAGATGTGTGCCTAACGTGGTCTCTCCATTTTATCCGGGTGTATGAAGAGCTCGCCCAATGTGATCTTTCTCATTCACGGTGGGATGCGTTATTTATCTCACTACTTGAATTACGTCAAATGTTACTGCATCAAGGGGATTTAAAGCCAAAGGGATATCAAATCTTTGATTAATTGTCGTCTTTATTATATTTGTATGCTTTATTTTATTTCTTGTATATTTACTTTATTTACGAAACAACTCACTACTTTGTGATTGACTAAAAAACAATGAGGATATGGTAGTGGGAGACGCTAAATCACTAGGTTGACACTTGGTTTTAAACCAAACTATATACTACACTATAGTTCATTTGCCTATTTGTATGTAGTTGTGTATAAGTTAAAAACTATTTTTATAAATTTAAAAGGAGACATGTGCAAAGAAAACTTATAAAAAAAATATACATGTTTGCACGTATCAGTTGGTCTAAAAAATTGACATGGTTTTGATCTACTTGTGACACCCTAACCTCAAAAAAAAAAAAACCATCATTGGTTCTATCTCTGCCTACGGTGACTCTTTGTATTGATAACCCCATAATCACAGGAGCTCTCCTGTGAAATAAATGTAAACTCTTCTCCCACCTTCTTCTTCATGAGCCCTCGACCGAGTGGAATGATATCAATTTGCAAACCATGTAATGGCTCTAAATATTGCTTGATTTGATTAAATGGAAAACTTTGGGGAGTTCTCTATCAAAGGAATGTTTTTAGTCAAGTAGGTCCAATCCTTTTATTCATATTTAATAAGAGTAGTTTACTCATTTGGCAAGAAAATAAGAGAAGAATGGACCAAGCTAGCTACGTCAACCAGTGTTGAAAGAGTCGCTAGGCCTAGTCGGACGGTAGGGCACCGACTCGCGATTAATCGGGATTAATAGAGATTAATCGGATTGAAATTTCTTTATGTAATTTTTAGTTACATACACACACATTTTTATATATGTAGTTTTTTAAAGTAGACATGTTTTAACCCTCATTGACCCATTTATTTAAGTAATTGGAAGGAATTTATAAAGTTTGGTCGAAATTTGGTCGGTGTCTGGCTAAAATATGGCCAGAATAGGACCGCCATTGACAGCCTATCGATTAATTAGCTATTAATCGTGAATCTCCGATTAGTGATTAATCAACGACTAATCGGGACTAATCATGATTTTTACAACCATGAGTCAGCTAAAAGGACAAAAAAAATCAGAATAAAAAACAATTCATTTGGTGGAAATGCAGTGACGAAACCGTTTTTAGAGATACAGATTCATCGGGTTATTCTATGCGTTGATGTTGATAAATTGACAAAGAGATGGAAATCAAAGTTTGGGTGACTTATTACGTTTGGTATGTAAAATTATATTGGTTTAAAAGTGAAACAATAGAAAGAGTCAAGTAAAACAAGAGTTAAGAAGGTAAACGAATAAGACTCAAATTAAGAATCTTTGACTCGAGCTATGGAAGCTCATCTGTTAGGCTTAAACATGGATCTCCTTTAGGATTTAGTCTATATTGGGTATATCTCGGGATGGGCTAATACCCGTAATTTTGTATTCTTTTATCCGCTTTAATAAAACTTATATAAGCCCAACCTTTTTCCAAAGAGATAAGGTAGTAGATGTTACGATTAAGATATGTATCTAAACAAGCCAAGATAACCTTTTGTATAGGCTCGTTTAGAGTTTTATTTCTAAAGCTTGATCTTGGTTGGTGTTTATTTATATAGGCTTGGCTCGTTTTTTATTCATTAATGATTAATTATATCATTTATATATTTATAATTTTATATGTATTAATATATATATATAATAAGTTAGGAGTTTGCTACAAATTTCAAAACTCCTAAAAAATACAAAAAACCATAAAACACCATAATATCAGCCATAAAATATACCTAAAACACCATATACAACTATAAATATAAAACACCACATGAGTCAGCCATTTGATAATCAGAACTGTATAAAAAAACAACTCACAGATAACAGAGTCTAGATTACTAAAACATCATATCCGAACCCCAACAGTCCATAAACTATTCTAATCTAAGGCCCACATCATTTTTTACACTTTCAAACAAAATACACATTTTACTGAACCCAACCCTAATAATATATACTAATTTAATTATTATCATATTTTATATATAATTAGTATTTTTCCATGTGTGATGCGGTGCGATTGCGTTATTCATTAACCATAGACTAAAGCTTTCAAAATACTTATAATTCCACCTCGTGCGTTGTAGCGAGGAAACGCGTGTTGTAGCGCACTAAACCACGTAAATAATATCAAAACCTTTACGCGAATCAATCTGTCGTGTTGTGTCTATGTATACAGCTATAACGACGAGTACATAGGAATGTAGACGACATGTACGCTATCATGGAAAATTTCGTTTTAAACAAAAATAGCATCAAAACACAGATAAAAATAAGCACGTTACAATGTAATATTTAAATATTAATAAAAAACCATATTAAAAGTTATAAACGAAAAAGCCTTAAATATGACACCTCTCATGTAACGCTCCGCGTTTCTATACTTTCTGTATTTGGAAACCTTGTATCGTACTTCTATTTTTAGTAAGCGTTGTATCTTGTATTTGTCTTTCGTTGTAAACGTGAAAAACCGAGACTTGAATCGTAATGAGAAACTCGTATTTTAACTATATTATGTTAATTATAGTCATGTTACACTTATACTTGTTCATACTTTAAACGTGTAAACATATTCGTGGTACTCTCAATCGTAAACATGTGATAACTCGCAAACTTGGTTTGTATTGCGTAAACGAGACTCAAACGTGAAATTTTTAATCGTTAACTAAATTCGTTACGAAAATATAATTACCAATTCATTTATTAAGTTAATTAATTAAATTAATTAATTAATTAAATTAATTAATTAATTAAATTAGTTAATAAAATTAATTAATTTCTTTTTATAAAAAAAATTAAAATGCTAATTTATATATATACATATATATATATATATATATAACATTTTGAATTTAAATGTTAATATATATCTTCTTTAATAAAGTCCAAGGTTTAAAGTGTAATTCTTGGATTCTTGAACTACAGGGGCCTTTCCTGCCAATTGTGAAACTAAATTATTGAGCTTTTGATTAAAATAAAAATAAAATAATAATAAACAAACAAAACATGATCCGCGGGACTCGAACCCGGGACCTCCGGTTCAACATGCAAGCGCCTTAACCACTCCGCCACTCGCCACAAATCAGAAGTAACCCGGGAACAAAAGCCTTATATGCTTTGTTCCCGGTCGAGATGAAATGCAGCTAGCGAGGACAGCAGCCCTTTTGGGCGGTTTTTTTATTTTTTGTGTTTTTGAGGCCTTTAATACTCACTTAAACCCCACCTAACTAACCCTAATCCTTCCCCTATAAAAACCACCTCTAATCCAAACATTTTTACACTTTAATCTCTCTCAAATCAGTCTCAAATCACCTCAAGATCCTTGCAACATCAGATTTCGAGCAGATTGTATACCTCTTACTAAAGTGAGTGTAACTCACTCATATCTTAATGAAATCACTCCATTCTTTTTCCTACTTGCTTGGATAAACTTTGGGTTGAATTCCTAGGGTTCTCCATGGAGAATCCAGACCTGGAAATGCCCCAAAATATCCACAAACTTTCTGTTTTGTCTAAACTTTTATCAAACTTGTGCTTTAACTTCAACAAACTTGTGTTCTTGTGCTTACAATCAAGCTTATGATTAGTAAAGCCTAACCAAGCTTGTTGACATGAACTAAGGGCTGTTTTAACACCCTAAACTTTTTGTTTTTGAAGAGCATTGAGCTCACAAGTGATGCAAGTTCTTAAACTTGTTCATGTGTGTCCACCAAGGAAGCTTGGGCTATCCTAACTTGAGACCACACATCACTTGATGATTTTTCATCAAGATCCCAAGATAGTTTGCTAAACTTAAAGTGTCACAACCCCACAAAGCCGTTGACGATTGTCCTCGTGTGCTCGTCGGGTTGTTGAATACTTGGCTACTTGGTATCTAGATGACACCTTATCATTCTTGTCTTTACATTCTTGTATAGTACATAGTTCTTGTACCTCCTTGTTGCCAATGTAACTTGCGTAGTGGTGAACATAATCCGAGGTTCAAAGTGGATGGTTTAACCTCCCACCTCATACTTGACATACATGACTCTAGAGGTTACAAAGTGGATGGTTCATCCTCCCACCTCCTACATGATTATAATGAATATATATATATAACTATATTATAATTCTAAAACCGAAACCTTGATAATGAACTTATAATCACCTATCAAGTTATTAAGTTTAACACTAAAGTATGTAATTCCTTGTCACAATTCTAATAGGCCCCGAACCTATGAAATCACACCCAACTCGTAAGAGTTACTATAGTGTCAAGAACGAGTGTTACATCTTAGTGAATACTTTCGTATCATAATACTTTATCAAACTTATTTTAATCATGCTCGAATACTCCGAATCTCCCGTTGAAACTCTATACTCATACGCCTCGTTTCCTCTTGTAGGATAATTCGGCGTCATCCTCGAACCAACGTCTTCACGGATTGTCAAGTGTAGAAAAGACTTAGCAAAACCGTGAGTACACTCGACCCACTTTTGTTTATAACACTTTTGGGTGTAACATGTTTTACATATACAAAAATCATGAACACTAAAACTTTATGAAACGCACAAACAATCTTATACACATGAATACTTGAATCTCATACTTGATGCTTGTCTTGGATATTCGTTATGCTATGCTTTAGTCATAACTATTTTTAGCCTTCGTTTGACATGCTTAGCGCTATAGGAAATCACGCATCCACCTCCATCGTGTTATTCGTGAGGTCATGTTAAAACATCGTGATTGCGTTAAGGGTTTGATTATTAGTATTGCATGCCTTGATATTGCTCTTGTATAGATTTGGTTGCCATGTGGATTGTTTAAACTTATTCGTATACGTATGCTATACCTAAACTTGTGTACTCGCCTTTGCTTTCGCATTGACATTATTTAAAACATGTTACAGGTTGAAAGAGATGATGCAAAGAAAACAATATAGCAAGGACTAGATACACACAAATTAGACGTTAGGTTTAATGTCGATGTATCAATTTTGTTATGACTTTGCAAATGTTACGTTGTTCTTTGTTTTGTTACATTGATGTATTTGACAATACTTATGAAATGAAATATGGTTTAATTAATTACTGTCACTTAATAATGTTGTGAGCAATGAGCAATCTCGTTTTCATCTCAACCCGATGTTTCCGCCATCGGTTGGGTGTTACATCTCAACTTGTGATTTGCCGATGAAATTTGTAAAAGTTCACAAGGGTAGATTTAATTAAAGTGGAGGGGTATGCTTTATAATTTTAAAAGGGGCAAAATGTAACTTTGGAAATTTGCATTTATGTGTTTGTAATTTACACATAAATAGTTGTAGTGTAAGCGGGAAGAGGTACTCCAGGGTTGTACTCTAGCCCCCACTAATCCTGTAATACCATGTCAAATATACTTCAAAGTACCTTAGAATCAAAAAACACCAGCAACGTTTACCCATAGATACCCTAAAATCATAGACCTCATTTTACTCCACTCGCTAATTATACACCCCGAGGAGATGGACCCCACATCCTTAAACTTTTAAAGTCTAAAACCTCACGACAAAGATTTACCAGGTCGTGTGGCTTCGAAATTGAGAGAGGTACCCGCAAGTACCCGACCCCTACATAAAGTGGTGACTTATGTTTTTATAATTTTTGGAATGGCTTAAATGTAACTTTAAAAATCTTCTATTATATGTTTCTGACTTATGTATAAGTAGTTGTAATAAAGAAATAGTTTTTTCACTCATAACAAATGTTTGCAAAATAAGTTGTAATAAAGAAATAGTTTTTTCACTCATGACAAATGTTTGCAAAATAAGAGTAAATGGAACACCCAAAATCTATGAAAAACTAAATAGTAAGAATAATAATAATTTAGAAAGTTAATAAGTTTTAAATAATTTTTTAAATTCTTAAAAATAATTTTATAAAACATAACTTCATCCATGAGCTAAGAGTTTTCTAGTTAAGAAGTCGATTTAATTTCAATCAAAAAGGATATTTAGTTAAAATATAACTTCAAAAGTTAATGGTGATCGGTTAAAAGTAATTGGCGGTTTAAATTGTATTTATTTATTATTAGCTATCCAAATTAATGAATTGTATTATTTAGTCTTTTATCATGATCTCCAAAAGCTTCTGCATATGGTTATCGTCTTTGGTATATTGTATTTGTATTACCCTATCAAAAGTCACTTCACGTTCATCCTAAGGTTTTATGATATTTTATATCAAGCCTCGGTATTTATCGGTTATTGTTATTCCCGATTAAGGCGCAGATTTTGTTTTCTTTTCATCGCAGTACAATTTCCGTTTCTTTCTATAGGTACGGATTCTTGGTTCCTTACATCGTAGTATATTCGTTTATCCGTTACTTGTGGTATGGAGTCTTTGTCTTACAATCATGGTATAAATTTGTAGTTGTGACTTGTAATACATATTTTTTTCTATGTTTTAGAGTTTGATTTGCCATGGTTTGATACGTTTTCATACGTCATTTGGTTTGGTTCTATATTGTTGTTTGCTAGCACGTCGTAGAATGGAGTAGACCATATATCTTGTACTGATTATTGCATGTTCTGGTTAGACTTATGTTCGGTTGCCTGTAGGTTAATAACATGCCTTCAAACTTTGTATTATGTCATCCGAGCATGTTTGAGTTGTTTGGGCGTAACGACATGGCACTATTTGTGATAGTGCCTAATAAAAGTTAACGTCTCTTGCTCGTGCTTGTGTGGACATGGGATAATGGGTGGACACCACACTCACCATCTCATAGGAGCATGGACTAGCTAGTTGTGTACCCATTTGTTTAGGCTCGTGTGTGCTTCTGTCTAACATGATTAATGCATTATCATGTGTAATCCTGTCATGTGGTCTTTGTATCTACATATGTTATCTCTTATGTTTCTCTTTCTGTTCATTATTCGATTATGTTTTGCATTAGTTATATCTTTCTTGACTCAATATATGTACCAGTTTGTATTAATAATCGTCTCAGTGTCACTATTAGTTTCGATTAAGATTCAGATTCCATGTTATATGTTTAGTTTGTATATGTGAACATCTATTATTAGTATAAGTTTCATAGTCAATTCAGACTCAGTTATGTTATGTTTTGCCTCTGTTTGTTGGCCTTTACGTGTGTTATTGATTCCTCTCTTATAGAGCGATTTTTGTTCAGCTGTAGTTTTCGTGTTGTGTTTATATTATTTGTTTGACAGATAATCAAGGAAATCCGGGGAATAAGTACAGAGTGCTTTGAAAATCAAGATTTTCTTTCTTCCCGAACTATAATAAAATGTAATTGGGTTCCTTTTTATTAATTGTTTGGATTGATTTTTGGGTTTGATATGTAAGGGTGACAAGTTAGCCTGTGACGGGTTAGGTGTGTTACAATAAATAATAATGATTATTATGTGAATTTATATTTATTATATTAAAGAAAAATCATATAAATAAAAAACTCGCTAAGGCTCGCGAGCCAACTCGAGTTATGTAAAGCTCAGGCTTGAACACATGTATTATATTATCATCAATAAAAGCTTGGGCTCGGATTCGAGTTTGTTTAAGCTCAGCTCACATCAAATTTTAGCAAGCTCAAACCAATCTCAAGTAGCTAACAAACGACTCGACTCATTTACATCTCTAGTTCTAATTCCTTCTAGCTTTCCCCTCGGCTTTGTAATATGATTTCAGTTGAGAAAAAGCAAAAAGATTTAAGTTAAATATATATTATTTTACTATTCAGTTTTGAGTCATGTGCAAATAATGGTTTAGTGATAAAAATAGAAAATACTGAATTCATACCAATTAAGTTTCGTCTCCTCCTGCTATAAATACAAGTCTCATCCCATCAAAATCCCAACAATATACATCATGAAAAAATGGCAAATCTTGCTCATTTTTCTAATATCTTTACAGATGGTTTTCATGTACATGAAGTACCACAAGACCGAACATTATTTCTCCATACAAGGTGTTACGTACCAAATCCGTGTCGTTAACGGTTTCACCAACAACTCTTCTGTCCCTCTAGTCATATGGTGCACCTCACAAGATGGTGTCGATATGGGTGGCCAAGCCCTTCAAGAAGGCGACGACTACACTTGGTACGCCCGGCTCACTTTCTGGACCCCCGCCCGGGTTACTCTTGCACCGTAAAGTGGGACCAAACCCGAAAGACCTTTGAACCTTTCCAGGGGCACCAAGGCAGACATAGGTGTGGAACTCTTAGGAAATGTTTGTGGCTGGTCAAGGAAGATGGGATCTATTTCGGCAATGACGAGTCTAATTGGGTTAAACATTTTTCATGGAGAAAAATATAGTATGTGTTTGCTGACCATTTTAAGGAAGAAAAAAAAAGATTTTGAAGTTTTTTTTAACTGCTAATTCTTTTTAATTCATGTCGTCTTTTAATTCATGTCGTCTGTGAGACTTGTACTTATGAAGTTTTATTTTCTTTATTATTTTTGCACTTACAGCTATTAATGTGTTTTTGTAAAAATCGTTTGTTCTTCTTTTAGTTTTATAATTCAATCGAGTTGGTCTAGTGGTTAGTCACTTGGTTTCTCTATTTGGTCTCAAGTTCAACTCCCACTAGCATCACTCTGAAGAACATTAGTGGTGGCAATGAAGTTTAGAACTAGACCTCTCTGGAGGTCACCAGTTCGAAAGCGAGCCAAACCGGGTTTTACCGCAGTGGCGACGGGTTTTTCCCGGAACTGGTGGCTTGGTGGCTCGGGTATGCATCCAACTCTGGCCGTTATGTAGAAGTGGATGTATTTGCTCGATTGAGAGTATCGCAGAATGCTTATCCGGTGATTTAGTTAGCCGTTCAAAAAATATGATTACTATAGTAATGTGCATTTATTAGTAAATCCACTTTATGATATTTTATAATTGCATAGAGTATTTTCATTATTTGATTGCCTTTTTGGTTGTATACATTAAACATTATAGATTTATTCATTTAGAGATTTGCTTTAAATAGCAGATATTATATATTAACTTCCTCTAATTAGTACCTTTGTTATAATTTTTTAGTGATTTTAGAAAAAGGGATGGACTATATATTACTTTTAATATCTCCAGCTAAAAGTTCACATTAAAACTTGTCATATTTCTCCTTTATATTTTTTAAAGATCAAAATTACTTTAGGTAAAGAAAATTAAAAACGTTCTAAAATAAAATAAATAAAAATATTTTCCAAAAACTTAGAAATAAGCTTTTCTAAAAAAATACATTTTTATAAAAACTTAAAAATTGTATAAAGTACGTATAATAAAAAAATGAAAAATACATAAAACAGGTTACCTGAATGCAATATTGAAATTTGATTGCAGAAACTTAAAAAATAAAATTATCGAAAAATAATCTGTCTAACACAATGCTAATGTCCACTTTAAATAAAAGAAAATAAGTCTCATAATTGGAACGCAATTAAATAAACTAAAATCTTCATTAACCTTAAATTAAAAAAAATAAACTATGCCTCAATCTTACAGTCTGGTTCGGGGTTATTTGATCGGCTTTGAATATAAATCGTAAACAAAATCATTTGTGACGCTTTGAAAATTTTTAAGCCAACCGATCAAAAGATTAAAAGAAAAAAAATGAGTGGGAGACTAAACTGATAACGACACTGGGTGCGTTTCCTTGGATTGACGACGAATGTGCACGAATTTGAATTTAACCACGAGAGAAACTAACCTAAAAAATAACGTAATAATTCGATAAATAAATAAATTTTATTTGAAATTAATATTTTCAATTAGTGCTCTTTATTAGATTTTTAGATTTATTTTTGTGGTAATTAATATAATTTTTAAACTTAAAAAAAAGCTTATTTTTAAGCATTTTCATATGGTTTTTAAATAGTAATAATAATAAAGAAATAAATAAATTAAAAATTAAAAATTTTTGACCTTGTCAGGTCTGACAAGGTGGTCTGACCGGTTTAATGTTTGAAATTGGCAGCGTGTGTGAGGTTCGAACTCGTGACCTCCCGTATACGTGCACGCAGCTCTACCAACTGAGCGGTGTCTAACTCGAAATAATCTTGATTTTAATTATATATACATATACTAACTGAGTTAAATCATAAATTCATTTAATTAAAAAGGTTTTGTAAATGGTCGAACCGGTGACAGAGGCCAGATCGAACTCGGGTCTCTTCTATCGTGTGCACACAGCCCAACCAGTGGGGTTGTGTGTCTAACCCGTTGAATATTGGTTTTTAATTAAATTTATACACTTGCTGACAACTGTTATATATAAGTAATAGAAAGGTTGGGTTTAATTAAGGAAATCGGACCTATCTGAGACCGTATCGTAAGCCGTCATGGTGTACCATTAAGCATCATTTCAGACCGTGATGGTCGTTTCACTTCACGAACATGGCGAGCCGTACAAACCGCCTTGGGTACACGATTAGGCCTCAGTACCGCTTTTCATCCTCAAACTGATGGTCAATCTGAACGCACCATCCAAACCCTTGAAGACATGCTGCGAGCATGTGTCATAGACTTCAAAGGGAACTGGGACGCTCACCTACCATTAGTGGAATTTTCGTACAACAATAGCTATCATTCAAGTATCGGCATGGCTCCTTTCGAAGCTTTATATGGTCGTAAGTGCCGATCTCCAGTATGTTGGCACGAAATTGGGGAAGCGCAAATCACCGGTCCAGAATAATTCAAGAAACAACCGAAAGATCCTCCAAATTCGAACATCTTCTGGCTAAAGTGTCAAAAGAGTTATGCAGACAACGCGAAAGCCTTGAGTTTGACATTGGTGATCAAGTACTTTAAAAGTATCACCGTGAAGGGAGTGGTTTCGTTTTGCCAGAAGGCAAGTGCACACGCTACGTAGGACCTTTCAGATACTCAAAGAGTAGGTCCAGATACAAGCTTGACCTACCAAAGACTCAACGATTATCCCATTCCAATACAAATTGAAAAGTGCTTTGCGATAAAATCTCCATATTCATCTAGAAGAATTCAAGTCGATGAATCGATACACTTCGTTGCAACCAGTAGAAATCATGACTTCGAAGAGCGTTTAGGCGAAGTCGTATGCAATTGTCAGGTTTGTTGGGATCAAACGAGGACCCGAGTTTTCTGGCGTGAAGACTCAAATGTGCGAAATACCCATCTTTTTTCAGTTACACTATACTTAAATTTGGACGAATTTCTAAAAGTAGGGATACATGTAACATTCGTCGAAAAACGGGTTTCAAAACCCGCTTCGTTTATTAATCAAATATTCAGTTATATGTTCGTTGCGTATTTATTGTTCAGTTTATTTTTAAATAATACATAATTAATAAATATTTAGAATTTAAAAACCAAAAATTATAACTAACAATAATAAGTATCAAAAAAATAAATATTGGGGTAGCCAGGTTTCGAACCCGGGTCTCCCGCAAAGACAAACACACACCACACCACTCCGCCACACCCTTCTTTTGTGATAAATACTGAAACGAATAACATTTATAATAAAAACCGAAAATCAAATCTGTAAATCAGCGCGCCCAGAACTCGCAATCACCGGAAAAAAACCGAAACTCCCGATTTTGGCTATTCTCCTTTGACTGAAACGCATAAACGGATCGCGACATCAGTTATAACCGTTGCTGGGCACTCAATTTCAGTCAAAAACCGATGAATCATTGATCCGATTGTTGACCCCTAATTCAGACCCAATCGACCTGCCCCCTTATAAATACCCACTCAAAATCCTTGTAAACCTTTCGCTCAGAACCGCACTCTCTTTCCGAAGCTTCATTCGTTCCAAAGCACGTCGCCGGAGTTTTTCTACATCGCGGAATATCGTCGGAATCACTGATTAGAAAACCGCAGTTGTTCTTCAGACGGTATAAATGTCTAAACCTCCCTACTATCTCTTGATTGATATTTAATTGCTCAAATCAATAATCAAAACTGTTAAAACAGTTCACTCAGGCCGGAAATCGCAAATCAGAGCCGACGAAAATCTTGCCGGAAATCCGAAGCAAACTCTCTGTTTTGGTATACCATATTAATTAATATTCTTTTTCTATTCCATTTCAATCAAGTATAAGTTGTGGTCGATTAAAAAGAACAGTCGGGTTTCACTGTTCTGTATTTTTTCTTAGTAAAGAAGATGAAGTTGAAAATGCGTATTAATATAATTAAAATCGGATATTTAACCGGTTAGACACACAGTCCAGCGGTGTACTGTGTGCAAATACAATACACACGTCCCGAGTTCAATCACGCATGCTTCCGACTTTCTGAAATAAAACCAACATTTTTTAAAACTTATTCAATCAATCCACAGAACGTATATAAGAGGAATATAATCCAGTAGTTAAGCAGATTAGACACACAGCCCAACTGGTTGGGCTGTGCGCACTCGAACCGAAGATTTCGGGTTCGACTCCGGGTCTCTGCAACCGGTTCGGCCATATTAAATCATTTTTAATAGAAAACTAAATAAGGTTAAAGTTAATTAGTATATATATATAATTAAAACAGAGAATATTTCGGGTTAGACACGTAGCTCAGTTGGTAGAGCTGCGTGCACGTATACGAGAGGTCCCGAGTTCGAACCTCACTCACCGCATAGAATAAACACAGTCTGACCGGTCAGACCCGGTCAAACCTGACAGAAAGTCAACCATTTTTTTTATTTTACTTATTTATTTAATTGAAAAATCATTTAAAAATACTTAAAAATAAGATTTTTAAAGTTAGAAAATTTCCTTAAACTCACAAAATAAATCTAAAAACCCCATTAAGAGCACTAATTAAAAATATTAATCTCAAATAAAATTTATTTATTTATCGAATCATTTCGTTATTATTTAGGTTAGTTTTTCCCTCGTCGGTTGAATCATAAATTCGTGCGCATTCATCGTCATCAAAGAACGCACCCACTGTGAGTGAATCTCTACCAATTCCCCGTTTTAATCATGTTTTGGGGTGTATTATGTGTCGTACAATTTTTATTTTAATTAAACACTTGTCAACTCAATCCGTACAAATGTGACAATTGTGGTGAATATATGTAGATTGGTTTTTATTTTCAGTGCACGCATTTATTATAGGCCATCAGTTCCGTGATAGGGTTTGGAGCATCAGGAGCTCATTAGATCGGCTCCGTTTGATGAGCATTGATCTCACATACATCATCATTCATGTCATAACTCATCCAAAGTGTTTGTGATTGGTTATCTAATATGTTTGCTCACATGTGATTATGCAACGAATTTTCTTTATAATAAAACAAGAAATTAGGTAAAAATGTTTTATAAGGTTCACTCAACTTTTGTTGACCCAAAATCTCCACTGTTTTACACATGATACAGGTGATCTACTGAGACAGGAAACACTTAGGTAGGCCTAGAAGAATAAACAAGTTTATGCTTTGGAATAATTGTTAGTTTCATCTTGCTGTAATTGTATGAATTTTGTTTGGATATTTAAGTTTGTAATTTGATTTTATTAAATATGAAACATTTAGTAAACATCATGAGTTAGGTGAAACCCAATTAGCCCCGACTTTTATTCCGCTGCGGTTCGGTTTTTGTGACAGTTCAACTGAGATGAAAGGATCCCTATTATAGTGAAAGCTGTTTGAAGGTGGTTCGGTTTCGAAGATTCGATCAAAACATTAAAATCTTTCATGATTACATAACCGTTTTGACCCAATAATTGCACTTAATCACAAATTTGAAACTGTTTCCGTGGTTTAAATCGAACATAAAAGGAGAGAATTGATGATGATTTGGAGGTTACAGTTCAGATTTTTTTGAATCTTGCAGATTTGCTTTCGGTTCATTATAAATTTAGTTTGTTTTTCAAATTCAAAACATAAGTGTGTGTAGTTAGTGGTGTAGGTTTGTGAACTTTTGTGGGAAACCCGGTTCGATTCCCGGCTCCCCCTTTGTTAGTTCATTTTAATTTTTTTTATTTTAGCTACTTCTTTATTATGTATATTATTATTTTTTTATAGATCTTAATTAATTATTTATTAACTATAAATATCAATTTAAATAACACAACTAAATGTGCAACGAACTTCAAATAAATACTTGATTTTTAAACGAGCGGGTTTTGAAACCGTTTTACATGAATGTTACAGAAAATACCATTTTACTCTAGTTTTATTTTAAACTTCTTTTCTTATTATTATTATTAATTATAAACACACACAGTCTTCTCACTCCCCCTTTCTACTCACCACCACCATACCTCCGACAACACCCCCATTATCGCATGTCGCTCCCATCACCATAACCACTGTCGAAGACTTGTAGACCACGAAATCCTTGCGCCCTTGCCTCCTCATCACCACTCAAACCCTTGTGTCGTTGTCCTCTACTGGTCTAACACCAACACCAACACTGCTACTGCTACCAAAAACCATATTATCAGATCTATTGCAACCTAAGGGTGGAAAACAAAATCTCTACGATCCATCGGGATTTGAGCATGGATTCATCTATTTCTATGACGGTGGTTGTTTAGATGACTATTAAGGGTTTTACACAATGAATATATGTCATGGTCAGCACACTGTTTGATGTTTCAAAGTGTGGGTGTTGTTGTTAAGGTTGTTACTTGGTGGATCTGGTAGGATCATATCCAAGTGCCATGATAATTTTTGTCAGAAAATCCAGATTCTTTATCCTCTTCCATCTCCAACTATCATCATTTCTGTTTTGATTTGTAGAAAACGAATGTTATTAGGCCTCATTCCAGTGCTCTGACAGCCATTCCTCTGATTTTTTGTAACACTCTTCACTCTTTGTTTGTCTCAAGTTGATAAACTAATGGGTATCGATCTTTAGTGGTCCACCCTTGGTCCATGGGCCAGCCCAATACAATGTTTATTACCTCCTTTCCCGACCTACATAAATTAGAAGTTACTATTTACCAATACCATAACCTTTACCCATAATTGGTCCATCTCCTGAGTTATATTCTCTTATCCCACCTACACCAAGCCCTCAAACTTTTAAGATGCAACAAGAGTTATAGTTATTCTTCCTTTTCATTGTGTTCATTCACTTTAATTAATTAAATTGGTGGTTTACAATATATCTAATCTATAATAAATATAATTAATTAATATGTAAAGCTAAATACACAATAATACTCACACCAAAGTAGTCACCTTTTATGGAAAAAAATAAATCAAATCATTCACTGTTTTTAACATCAACAATACATCATAAATCTTTTTGATGAATTCTACCCATATGACATATATCTCTTAATGGGTTGGATCAATGCAACCTTTTCATGTTGCTCGTTGGCTTAATCAATCAAGATTCAAGATTGCTAAGAAACCATGTGTTTTTCATGAGGTTGTTGAATTTTGGCTAGATCATAAATATTATCATATAGTCCATATACATATCTGGTTACATGGGTTGGTCAAGCCTAGTCAAAAGTCAAAACACTCTCAATCTTAAAACTCAATCTTGATTTAACTTCTTAGCTTGAATTCGAATCAATGAAGTAACCGATAAAGGTTGGTATATCATGGATTATAAATAAATTAACCCACAATATTAAAGCTAAGGTAGGGTCTGAGTAGGTAAAATGTAGATTAGTCTTACATCCACCCCGTAGGAATAGATAAGACTGCTTCAAGCGAGACTCCGGGCTCGTAGTAGTTTTGCATTAAGTTTTGGACAAAAGATACATAACACTCAACAATCGGAACAAAGGCCGATTAGTGAATAGTGCATGTAACCTTTTGTCTTTCGGCTATCAATGCCACCACATGATGCATTGATTAACCGTCTACCACTTTATTAACGTATTTTCACAAAATTAGTAAATAACGTTAAAATTATGCAATTTCAACTATCCCCCCCCACACACACACAATAATATATAATATAATTGCATGCGAAACACCCGCAAGCGTGACGTAAACTAGCAATACATTTGTTGAAAGAAAGTAAGATCAGTCATCAAGTTTGTGGTTTCTGAGTTCTCTACATAAAATTTGTTAGTGTTGAATGTCTCTCTACATATTA
Organism: Scalesia atractyloides; assembly: GCA_947069175.1. Classification (NCBI taxonomy): domain Eukaryota; kingdom Viridiplantae; phylum Streptophyta; class Magnoliopsida; order Asterales; family Asteraceae; genus Scalesia; species Scalesia atractyloides. Next base: position 91,547,391 of record CAMTDV010000001.1, read on the forward strand.
TAACTTTACAATGTACCATGAGATTTGCCAAACCTGTTTATAATACACTGACTTCTACTTCAACTATATAGTTATCAGTCTTTTATATGTATAAAAAGATTGCATAATTTGTGAAATAAAACATGTCCCTTACTCCCTTTGAGGCTGAAAGCCATTGTCTGCTTCATTGTTTAAAGTAATCTCTTTCCTGCTGGTGCACCAACTCCTCATGGTGGGAAAAATATTGACTTAATTGCTTGACTATTGTGTTTTAATTTATACAAGTTGCTTGATCAATGCCATTTAAAAGGCTAGCACTACTAGTCAACCACAAAATTCATTTGCATATTTGAGGAAATCTTCTCATCAAATTATAGACAATGAGTAACACAAACTCCCCCTTGAATACTAGAGGAAGAAATGTATGTACAATCTCATCAAATATTGTTGCAAAACCAATACAAACAAAATTAGAATCATAATTATATTGGTTAACACATGTAAACTAATACATACACTCTCATTGAGAACGATCGTCATATAGCGAAGAAACAATGTTGCCAGCTCGTTCATTTGATTCGATCAACATCGACACCACTTCTCTCATCGATGGCCGATCATTAGGCGACATTTTTGTGCAACGTATAGCAACTTTAAGTACCGAAATCATGTGGTTCACCACATGTTCATCGTCCTCAAGATCCAAACGAGCGTCAAGTATCCCTTGATCTAACGAATGCTTCCGTATATAACTTCTTACCCATGTAACAAGATCACCCCCTTGTTCTAGTGGTTGCACCGGGGCTCTTCCTGTTACGAGTTCTAAAAGAACCACCCCATAACTGTATATGTCACCACTTTTCGGTCACCTTCATCGTATAAGCATATTCTGAAACAATGAACAAAAGTCATAAATCTACCCTAAATTCTCGATGCAATGAAGAGAAATGTGACATGTGAGGTTACTCACCAGGGGCTATGTAGCCGTAAGAACCTGCAACGGCTGACATGGATTTCGACTGAGGCATGTCAATGACTTTAGCCAAACCGAAATCACCCACATGAGCTTCATCGTTCTCATCAAGCAAGATATTGTTTGACTTGATATCGCGATGAATGATTCTCGGTTTACAGTCATGGTGTAAATACATAAGACCCTGAGCAGCCCCAAGGGCGATTGTAAACCGTGTTGGCCAGTTCAAGCTGCAAGACGAACCGTTATGCAGCAACTCCCCCAAACTACCTCTCGCCATATATTCATACAGAAGCAGATTCGAATCCTGATAATAGCAGTACCCGTACAGCTTCACAATGTTTCGATGTCTGATCTTTCCTAATGTCAGGATTTCCGCTTGAAAACTGTTTTCAATGGTGCTCCCTTCTCGATTCGAAGCAAACTTTTTGACAGCAATCGTCTGCCCCGACTGCATCACCGCCTTGTAAACCGTCCCTGCAGCCCCTCTTCCGATGACATAACTGTCGTGAAAGTTTCTCGTGGCGTCTACCAACTCCTGGAACTTAAAACCGTCTTTTGGTGGGAAGTAAATGTCTGATGACACAAGTGATGATCCATCTGTATCGTCCTCCACAGTAGTCTGGTTTCGTGCAGAGCCTTTTTTCATAAAGTATAAGATGATCACGATCAGAACAAGCGAAACACCGCCAACAACCGCAGCGATTATGGTGACGAGTTTGCCTCTGGAAGCAGATACATTGTTCGAAGAAGGTGGTGTGGGGTTAGAGTCTGAAGATCCGTCACAGGGAGGTAACGGGCCGCCACATAGCCCGTTGTTACCGGTAAAGCTGGCGAGAGCCATGTTTTGGAATAACGGTACTGAAGGTATCGGGCCTGTGAGGTGGTTGTACGAAAAGTCACACGTCATTAAACTGGAAAGGTGTGCAAACGCCGAGGGGATTAGCCCGGTTAACTCGTTGTTGTTAAGGTATAGATTCTCAAGTAATATCAGATTACCGAGTTGAGACGGTATGGTGCCAGTGAGATTATTGTGACTGAGGTTTAAAGCTATCTGCAAGCTTGTTAGCGACCCGAGCTCTGACGGGATCTCGCCAGAGATAAAGTTTCCGCCCATTTGTAGCTCGGTCAGCCGCGAGAGATTACCGAGGGCAGCTGGGATGCTGCCCGAGAGCTTGTTATCCGAAATCAATAACAGTTCAAGTTGAGATAATGAACCGAGTTGATGAGGTATGTCGTATGAGAATGCGTTTCGGCTGAAATCAAGTCGTTGAAGCATCTTGCAATGGAGAATCTCCGGTGGAATCCTTCCGGTGATCAAATTCGAAGAAATGTTAAATGTTACCAAATGTGTGAGTCTCTTGATCTCGTTAGGTAATTCGGACGAGAAATAGTTTCCAGAGAGATCAAGTCGTTGTAACTTCTTACAGTTCCCAATCTCGGGTGGAATCGGGCCACTAAACCGTTTTCCTCCCAACTCTATCGCGGACAGATTCACTAATCTGCATAGTGATGAAGGAAAGTTGCCGGTTATCTTGTTACCGTTTAACCGAAGCTGCACCATTGATTTACATTTCACAATCCCGTTTGGGATGTTTCCATAAAGATCATTCGATTCGAGATTCAGCAGCATTAGATTACCACCCCAACAAGCGTAAGGCGGGATCTTTCCGGTCAAATCATTGTCCGAAAAGTCAACGACCCATAACCGATTGTACAGCCCAAGCAATTGAGGAATGGTGCCGTTTAACGAATTGCTAAACAGCTGCAACTGATACATTTTCGGTAGATACTGAAAGCCCGATGGAATTGGACCCGTGAGTGAGTTTATTGACAGATCAAGCTTTGATAAGTTCTTCAAGTTACCTAGTTCACTTGGTATCACTCCATGAAGCTGATTTTCAAACAGATAGAGCAATGTAAGCCCGCGTATACGAGTGATTTCAGTCGGGATTTCACCTGTCAAGAAATTTTCTGAAAAGTCGATCTCGGTTGCCAACGAAAGATTGCCGATTTCTCTCGGGATTGTCCCGTTTAGCCCGTTTCGATACAAGTACAGCTTCTGCAAGAACTTAAGTTTCCCAATCTCTTTCGGGATTTCGCCAACAAGATTGTTTTGATACAGAGCAAGCGTTTCGAGACATGTACAGTTCGAAATCTCTTTTGGAATCATTCCAGAGAACTGATTACTCCAAAGAATCAAATCAGTCAGCTTCGTTAACAACCCGAATTCCTTCGGTATCTCCCCATCAAAATTATTTTGCGCAACACCGAAATACACCAGATTTTCGCACCCGCCGATCTCTACAGGTATACGTCCTGTCATACCATTTTGCCCGGCCCGAAACGTAGTGAAATTCTTAAGTTTCCCGATCGAATGCGGGAGTGGCCCTTTGAGATTATTCGTGTACGCGACAAACTCAACCAACGAAGAGAGCTGACCGAAAGACTCTGGAATCGACCCGGAAAGCTTGTTGTTACATATGTTTAAATGACTCAAACGTGCGAGCTTTCCTATCTCGTCCGGTATGCTTCCTTCGAACTGATTACTGTTCAAGTAAAGCTTCTCTAAACTCGAGCAATTCCCAATTTCTTTCGGGATGTTACCGGTAAACTTGTTGAATGAAAGATTAATATAAGCTAAAGAGGATAAACCACCTATACTTGGGTTTAAAGTTCCTGAAAGATTCATTGAGTTCAAATTGAGAGAATAAACAAGAGGGGTGTAATCATATGTACAGTTAACACCAGTCCATCCACAAGGTGTGTCATCAGATGGATTCCAGTTTTTCAAATAGTTTAATTCATCTGTAATGTTTTTCTTTAACTCAAGAAGATATAACCCATCTGAATTTAACCCTTTGCAATTGAATACTAACAAACCAGAAACTATAACCCTTATGATCCACACCAATAGCCCAGAAACATTTGACATTGTGCGCAAGTCAAATAGTCAATAACTTTCAATCTGAGACAATAAGTCAGTTAGTCAAACACCCTCATCAACATCTTCAAGAATGAATATGCAATCTGCAGATTATTTAAAAGGGTATAAGAATCCAAAACCATAATCAAGAAAATCTGCAAAGTTTTATCCTTTTTAATCAAACAAATAAATCAAGAAAGACAGAATATAAAGATTCACAAAGCCCACAAAAAGTGGATAAATTTGTCATTTTTCTTTGATCGAAACAAGTAAATAGTCCAAAAACAAGATTTTTATAAAAAAAAAAAAAGTTCAAAGATTTAGCAATCAAGAAAATAGTCCAAAACAAGATTTTTATAAAAAAAAAAATCAAAGATTTGACAATCAAGAAGAAAGTAATCAACTTTGCTAACAAAACACTGAAACAAGAAAAGGGTATGAAAGATCTACAAACCTTTAAGCAATCTTGAAAAATTCAGGTGATTCCTTGAGATGATTCAAGAAAAAAGTTCATGGGTTGAACTTTGAAGTCTATGGACACAATCTTTATCCAAGAATGGAGGGATGTTACAATCTAAAAAGCCCATATGAGAAAAAAAGGAGAAAGATCCATGAAGCTTTAAGCTTTTTTCTTTACTTGTTGGTAAAAGGAGCAGCCCTTTTGAAGCCGAAAAGAAATGAAATCAAATGCAATGAATCAAAAGGTTTATTGATTAGAGTGAGAAGGGGATTAAATATTAGTAAATTTGGGGGCACTGAAAGATTAACAAGGAAGCAAAACTACACACAACCACGTCTGCTAGCAGTTGGAATGATGATTTGTGAAGTTATAAAATTTTGTTTTTTGTTTTTTTTTTTTGCTAAATTTGAAGGTACAATGGCCGACCAAGCATGCAATGAATCACCTCTTTCTAAAAGGGAAAAGCTCAGCTCCTCTTTGAAGTGCTTGAGAAAGGTGGGCAGAAAAAGGTTGCAAATGCTCTTTTCGACTAAACATATGTATGTACATTTAATTTAATTTTTTTTGTCAAATATTAACATACAAAACAAGGCCCCTTTGGTAAAGGTATGATAAATTTTGTGGTGTTTTTCTTTTTAGGTATAAGTTTTATGTTGTACAATATTATTGTGTCTTATGGTATAACACTTTAAGTTAAGTGACACATTTAAGCTATGTCATATCAAGTTTGTAACGTTTATGTTAGCTGTGGGAGAGTCACGTGTAAGGTTGGGGGTGGGCTAGCCCCTTTAAAAAAGTTAGTGTATTTTGTAAGCAAAAATTCCAATTATCTCCTTTAAAATTTCAATTAAAATGCCCCGATCTCCCCAGAGAAAATAAATTATGGATTCATCGATGGTTAGATCTAAAAAATGTTGCATTTCATAGTTAAGGAAAAATTATCATAAGCATATTAACTAGGTTTTGTCAAATACTTAATAAACTTGTAATCCCCAAATAAAATATATGACTCAAATAAAATATGAAGGAATTTTTCATAAAAAGGATTTTCGGTATTTAAGCATTAAGAAATCAGGAACGTTGATTGTGTTTCTGTTTTGACAAAAGATGATAAACTAATGCATGATTTGCTATGCATTTTTCTTTACGTAATAGAAATAAAAATAGAAAAAAATATAACCAACCTGCATAAAGGAATGCATGGCAAATCAAGCATTAGTTTCTCTCTTCTTTTGTCAAAACAAAACCACAATCAACATTCCTGATTTCAGTTAAACACTTAAACCCCCCAATCCCTTCCCTCTTTTTCACCCATCGGAAAATAAATCATGGATTGGCCACTGGTTAAATCTTAAAAACTGTTGTATTTCATAGTTAAGTTAAAGGAAAAATTATCATAAGCGTATTTACTAGGGTTTGTCAAAGACTCACTCAATTAACGTATAATCCCCAAATAAATTATCTGAGTCAAATAAAATATGAAGGAATTTTTCATAACAGGAATATTTTTGAATAAAACAAATCAAAGAGATTGGTTTATAGAAATATATAAAAAAACAGATAAATATAACCAACTTGTATAAAGAAAAATGCATAATAAATCAAGCATTAGTTTCTCTCTTCTTTTGTCAAAACAAAACCATAATCAACATTCTTGATTTCTTTAGTGCTTAAACTTTGTTGAAATCATGGTAAAAATTGTTAAAAATCATAGTAAAAACTGTTGAATATCCTAATAAGTTCCTACAATTAAAAAAATGAAAACATGTACACAGTAAAAGCTTAGTTATAAAACAGGTAAATATGAAATTTTAAATTTTAGATAAAAATAAAGGTAAAATGGTTATGTTTTGAATTACTTTTAGTACAGTAAAAGCTTAGTTATAAACTTTTAGTACATTAAAAACTTAGTTATAAAATAGGTAAATATGAAATTTTGAATTTTAGATATAAATAAAATTAAAATGGTTATGTTTTGAATCACTTTTAATAAGTATATTAGATCGAGTGTATCTAATAGTCTGTGTTTTTGGTTTGAATAGGTATAAGTATGACATTTAAATATTTCTTGTAATTAAAGATAAATATAACTTATAACTTATACCAAAAGATATAATAGCCTTGAATTTATACTTGTTACCTTTGGAAAGTATAATAGTATAAACATTTCTTTAATGTGATTAAGGTGCGTTGAAACAACTTATCTAAGAAAAAGGTATCTTAACTTTTAAAAAAACAAGGCTTTAAAATATTCAAAAATAAAATGCAACATTTGGTGGAGGCTTAATTGGCTTATCAGTATATGTTTCTTTTTCTTGTTTAAAGATGTAGAATAACTGGGATTGTGACAGGTTGGTTTTTTGGGTGGGGTGGGTAGTGAGAGATCCATATATCAGTTGAAAGTGAAAGATGATATTTGTCGCAACGGCATTGTTTTCTACCAACATTAGGCTGGGTGATGTCGTATCACGTCTCTAGAGGTTTTATCACATCAGTAAATGTGATGTAGGTGATACATAAGCGGAGAGCTTTATCGTTAATTTGTACGGTGTGGAATAACACCCCCTATAAAGCCCCTTTTAACTTTATTAAAAAACAAAAAAAAAATAATAAACTCAAATTTGATTGGTTCAAGTAGCGGGCCCCATCTCCTTCTTCCTCTTCACGCCTGCTATGGCTTTGGCGGATGCCAAGGATAATACCCCCCTTGACGAGACGGGGTGGTGTAGGAACGCCATAAGACGCCAAAATAAGTAAGGTGACAGAATGAGCGAAACCACACCGTCCAATCTTAGTCTTAGATTTAATATCCTGGATCTAATCTAAGTGTTAATTCAATTATGTCAGTAAATGCATGATGGCTAGATCTAGTATCTCATTTCTTTATGATAAGGATCGTGTTTTAGATACGTACTTATTTTTTTATTTTATTTTTTACTACCACTTTAATATCACACGGTTATCCAATACTTCATATTTTTTGTATAAAAGAAAACAATATGAGAACCAAGATACTCCAAAATTCTAAAGTATGAGATATTATGTATTCTTGAGTTCTATTGACTATTTGCATATGTTATGCAGTAAGTTATGCATTTCTTTTTTATATAAAATCCTTTTTTCTTGTTATAATATAAGTACAAAAATGAGAAAGTCATAAATATTTATAACATCAAAAGAAACAAATACACCTCTAATGTAATGAAAATCATCAAAGAAAAAAGTTTGTGATGCACTTTTTCATGTTATATTATAATTATATTCAAAATTACAATATACATTGTTTATAAAATTGAATCACTCGAAACGGATGGATGAACTGTATTTCAATTTTATTTTATCTTCTCTCAGAATGCCATTTACTAAATTTTTAGTGATTCAATCTCCATCTTTGCATATTACACATCTCAAATACTTGTTAACATTATAAATCCACACATAAAGTACTTCTTTGCTTTCTTTTAAATTAGTTATGTATATTCAAAGTTTAGATGATTATTACGCTATTTAGTTTTTAAAACCGCTTTGACTGACGAGAACCTTGACGATACATGACTTTTTTTCGGGCCTTTTTGCTAGATCAAAAGTCCCAGTTCTTCTTTTTTTTTCTTCTTTTTTTGCAATATATGATTTTTTTTAAGATCATTGTGACTCACTTTAAAAAAAAAGAAAAGGAAATGGGCAATTGCTTGTTGTCAAGATCATGGCTGTAAAAGTATCAAAGATAATGTGATAGTCAGAGCACTAATAATATTGATATTGATGTTAAACATTATATATGTGTATTGTATTGTATTGGTGGGGTGGGGTGGGGTCTCTCATTCCGTACCCTCACAATTTGTATCATCTTTGAGGTAGTGGGCAAATGTATAAAGGAACAGGGTCTTTGATCATCTCTAAGAATTCAGAAGCCATGGTTGAGTTAAAAGAGACAGACTTCTCCTCAAAACTTCAGCCTTTGTTTTTTAATTGAGTAAAGCATTGTTAGGTTCAATTGGGTTGAATGAGAATTTGGTTTATTTGTTTATATGAGCCTAGCCTAAATTAATAGGAATATAGGATAAGTTAACGAGTTCAAAAACATATTGAATTTGTTTTAATTTATATAAATTTTATTAAAAGTAGAGTTATATTTAAATTTTATATTTTAATTATACTGAGTACCAAAACTGTATTGGAGAGATCCGAAATCGAATTTCCTCCTCATCATATACAGAATCCCACTGGTTTGTTACAATGTTTCAGTTCATTTATTAAATTTTGCATCCTGATTTAATATTATTTTCGTTTAATAATAAAATAATAATCTAATGATAAATAAACAAAGCGTACGGTCATACAAATAGGAAAACTCTAATTTACTACTATCAATGTACAAACATATGGAGCGTGTGTACAAGTGTGAACACCATCTTTTACTTTTAGTGATAAACAATCTTGCGATTCTTCTTGTTTTCATCGCAACGCCTCATTCAATGCAATTTCGTTCTATTATTACATGGCTTATTCGGTTTTCTCTAATACAAGTTCTTGGATTAGATTTTTTAGAATAAATATATCACAACTTACGCTCTTGTTATCAAGATTTGAACTCTCATTCTTTTAATTACATACCAGATCACTTAATCATTCTTTTAATTATATACCCAATCTCGTCTCTTTTAATTTTTCCGTTTTCCCTTTTAAGCTTAGCTCCTAGCTAGTTTTTGTTTCCTTTATTCAACTCGTTCGTTGCAGCAGGGACGTGAGCAAAATACGGTTTGTACTGGGCTGCCGATCAGAAAAAAAAAGAGTAAACGTAACATTATTCGGTAATAATTTAAGATTATTGGTGTAATAGAATATCAGTAACTTTTGCTTAAAAAATTAAATTAACAAAAAAAGCAATTATTAATTGTGTTGGTCCATGTCTTTATAGCCTAGTGACATCTTAAGGGTGAGATAAGGTTTTGGGACTAATAGGTCCTGGGTTCGATTCCCACAAGGGGATTTTTTCTCATATTTATTGGGTTTTCTCGGTGTATATGCATTATGCATAGTAGAGATAGATATGATCGGATAATGTATATGCATTATGCCTAGTAGAGATGGATATGATCAGATGATTCCGCTGGTGACATAATAATACTTTGGTGGTTTGTTAGTTATCCAAATTTGCCGAAAAAAATTGTGTTAAGAGGCGAAATTGTAGATTGTGCCATCGGGGATACAATTGACGGAATATAAAATGGGTTGTAACGACGTCATTGGTGACCAATGAAGCATCGACGACTGTGGCAATACGATGCAAAAGAAATAAAATAAACCAGTCTTTGAGGCTTCATTATTATATTTTAATCAACTTAATGTGAAGACCTATTCCATGTTAGCCCCTCCTACCATTTTCTTTTTCTTAATCTTCTAATATTATATACAGATTAAACAATTACATTTTTTTATTTTTAAATCAATAGTTTATATGAAGGTTACTCTTAAATAATCTATTTTTCTAATTAACGTCTCTCCTGTATTAGGACGCATATATTCGGTCGTTTATATCTTGGTCAAAACATGTATGAACTTAGTCAAATGAGAAAAACATTAGAATTTTTGCATCAAATCATTATTTTTGAATTTTGATGTATCAATACAAGAATATTTTTTTTCTTAAATAAGGGTATTTTCGTCATTGTTGCTACATCAATTGCCATGGTCGGGTCTTGAACTTGTATCTGCCCTTCCCGAGCTTGATATGAAGTTCCAACATAGATAAACTTGCTTAGAAGGGGTCCTCGTAAAGTCTTACATCCTCGTAGTTCACGGGCGAGTTGCCAATGGCCGATCAAAAAAGCTTTAGATGGTGTTTCTTTTCTAATCATTGTTCTCCTTGCGCTTGTATGCTTAAAGGTAAGAAATTCTTGAGATTTTCAATTGAGTATTCTAGTTAACCTTCAATTTAGCCGGACGGAGGATTAAAGGACCCCCGAAACCTCACTTGGTTCCACCAATATATATAAAATATTAAATCATTTTTAGAAAGATAAAAATATTAGCCCCCTAGGTGAGTGGGCCCGCCCCACCCTGCCCCTTCCTAAGGCTGGTGCTATACATAATATATGTGTATACAGTGGTGAAGTTTGAGATTTCTGATCGGGGGATCGGAAGTCAACAAACCTAAAATTTTACCATAAAAATTATAAAACCGGGGGATCGAAAACGTATATACTTAAAAAATTCTATACAAAAGCTACATGCTGGACACTACTGAGCGAAAAATTCGGAGGATCGGACGCCCCCCGACCCCACACTAAGCTACACCCTTGTGTGTATATAACATAGGGATATAAAGAGAATATGTAACAAGAGGAGGAGTTAAAACATTAACATTAGAATCACTATCAACGTCTCTATAATTTAACTAAAAAATCTTATTTTTAAACTTATCTCTGAATTTTGTTTACATACTGGAAACCCCCCTCATCACATTCTCCAACTCGATCTCTATATTCTTTTTTATTACGGTTTTCTTTTTCTTCTTTTTACAGTTTTAACTACGAACTATTTTGTCTTATTATCTTTTTTAACTACTTGCAATTTTAACATACATATTTGCAAGATAAATCACGTTCAATTATATTGTCACCCATTGTTATTACAATCCTTTTCAGTTGGGACTTTTGACAACACATTTTGTTTATGAATAAGAGCAAATCAAAAGTGTTTTGACATGTGATCACAAACACAAAATGACTATCACCCATGAGCTAGTACAACCCTTTTCACCCAAAATAGTTGATGTAAGCAAAGAATAAAATGGAAATCATGAAGATTTGAAAACCAATGACATCCGCAATGTGAATAACGTTTGTCATTTTGCCCACTCAGTTGACATAAGCTTAAAATGCAAAATACTGAATCATGATGTTATGTTTTACATTACCAAATCCATTAATTATACCTAAAATCAACATAAACATAGGAGCTTAGCACGTTGGAAGCATATTGACTAGCTCTGGTTTTTGCTCAGCTTGCCATTTCAATCCTTTTGTCTACATTTGATATTAGGTTTGATAAGAAATAATGGATTTTAATAATTCTAACTATTAGTTGTTAGCCGGCAACAGTCTCAACTTAATAAATAACAGCGATGATCCCACCTTTCCATATAATGTAAACCAATGGACCTTTACTAAACCGAAAAGGATAAGGGGATATAAAGAAATTAAGGATTTGGTAGTAAATGTCTATTAGTTTATAACATGTGAAAATGTCGGACCACCAATGGTTTTTTTTTTAAGTTGGTACCGTTATCTGCCAACGGCTAATAGTTTGGATTATTAAAATCCATTATTCCTTAATCAAACCTAATATCAAATGTAGACAAAAGGATTGAAATGCCAAGCTGAAAAAAAACTAGAGCTAGTCAATATGCTTCCAAAAAATAGTAGCCTCATAAGTCTTAGAACCCACAACACTAAATAAATAGTATGTATGTTTCCATGCAACCAAAAGAAACACAAGAGATCCTAAGGATTGAAATCTCAAGCATGATTGTGTTACCTTATGATTTCTCTCTGAAGCTCCTCCAAATATCATAATTCGTTGATCTAATTCTCTCTTTGCATGCTCCATTTTCTCAGCCTTCCATCCTTAGTCTTTCATTCTCGCTTTAAGGCAATAAAACTCTTTCTCTTGAGTGTGTGACTCCTCTAAAAGAGTACACTTCATCATTCTAAGTTGGATGATATCCTGGATTGAACACCTTACGCCTTTCATTTTCTTTATGCATCGTTTCCATTTCCTTCCTCAATATTAACATCTACGAGGACCTCCAGTCCATGATTATCGCTTCAATTTCCAACGCTCCTCCCTCCGCCGCTTTCGTCAATTTAATTTGTGTTCATTTATGTTCGTGAACACGTTCATTTCCTTATTGAATGAACGCGAACATAAAATCTCGTTTGGTAAGTGTTCATAAACTGTTCGTGAACACATTTGTGTATTATCAATTTGCAACATGCTTATGCTTCTACTAGTTGTACTTCACGCATTAGGGCTTTAGTGTGCATCTCAGGTTTGTAACTTTGGCTTTGTCAGTTGTTTTCTTTAGTGGGTACTTAAATGGTGGTTTTAGTGGGTATTGACTTCACTCGAAAGTTTCCATTCTCTCTCTTTCTCTCTCTCTCTCTCTCTGCAACCAACGAACCCCGCTACCTCTTTGGCAACGTTTGCCTGCGATGGCTAGATCGCTCGATCGTTGGCCTCCTTGATGTTTACCGATAGATTCTTGTTGTTGTCTTAGATTATGTTTTTTACGTGTTTTGACGTCGTTAGAAATGTTGTATTACGTTTCGGATGTTCTTTTTAGAGTTTACTGTTGAGGTTATGTGTTGGCTTTAACGATTTGTTGTTGCATGGTGTTTGTTGGGGTTGTTCTTCCTTCGTATAAGACGAAGGCTTACGATTCATCGTTTAGTTTTCCATTTTCTGGTCTGGGTTTTATGTCTTTGTGAACGGTCTGTTTGTTGCATGTGTTTTTTTTAATGTGAATCAGGTCTCATTATTGAACAACTGATGTTGTTGTTTAACCTTGGTTTTGGTTTAGAGTTGTTTTTGGATGCTTGGATGAGACATTTTTTTCGTTTTTTAAGGGTCTGTGATGATGTAACGATAATGTTGACCAGGGATTCTTTGCGGTCGTAAATCTGTTGTTTGTCTTTGTGATGTTTGTTTGTTTGTTAGGTCAATGATGATGGTTTATGGATCATCAAAGACTATTGGCTTTGATGTTGCTTTGGGCTTGGATGAGTAACTTATGTTGTAGCGGTCTATTGCTTATGAGCTTTGTTTTATGGTTGTTTTGATGTTGATTATGGCTATTTGGGTTATGTTGTTATTGGATGATGTACAAGTCGCTTAGGTTGAGTGGTTCGAAACACTCTATCATGTGCCTTTGGGCTTGGCTTGATGACCTAAATTGCAGTCGTCACAGCTGTTGTTAGTTTTTGTGATGTTTGTTTGTTGGGTCGATGAAGATAACTTATAGCTCATCCGAGACCATTAGCTATGATGTTGCTTTTGACTTGGCTTGGTAACTTAAATTGCAACAATCTATTGCTTATGAGCTTTGGTTTATGGCTGTTTTGATGTTCATTATGGCCATTTGGATGTGCAATGTTATTTGCAAGCTCTTTGTTAGTCCTATTCTATTGTTGGTTGATGTACCACATGGTTCACCTAAATGGTTAAGAACAATCTTCTTCCGAGAGCCAAAGTAGTGATGTTGTGAGGATTTGGCTTGCTATTGTATGCTTCTGCCATCTGACACCTCCGAGCTTCGTTATTTAACTATTTTCTTGAAGGTCATGGTTGTTTGTGCATATTCGGTGCATTGTTAATCATGGTCATGTGTTTTATTTGCCTTTTACATTGCCGTTGTTAACTATGATAGTCGTCTTGATTCTCAATAGTTTGGCCTCTTAGAACACTTTGATATAGGTGTTTATGCATACGACCTTAAGCTGTTGTGTTCTTCATATGTCGTAGCGTTCTTGACTCTCTGTTCGAACAGTTTAATGTTTCTATATTTGTTTATTTAAGTTTGCAACATAGGTAGCCTACGTTTAAGTGTGCGTGATGTTTAATTGTTTTCGTTATATTATGTTGTAGTTTTTGGTTCATGACTTCATTTGGAAGCTATTATTTTGTCACATTGGTAGGCTTTCAGCCATGTTTTTTCTGTGCCCGTTATGGAGTTTAATGTAGGCCTATGGACTTGCGCCGACGTTTGGTTTAGGTTCGGGTCAAAAGGTTGTAACCATAAGGCTGAACAAAAATCAACCTACGGTGTTTTTGGAAGAAGAAGGAATGACTGGAGACGGAAGACAGGGTTCCAAAACGAGATCGTTCGGCTAGAACAACTAGAAGCCCGACCGCTTAACGAAGACGAGATAACCAATTTTGTCACGAAGATGCATTCGCATTGGTTAGGCGCATTAGGTTTAGTCGTGTAGTATAGATTGAAAAAAATGTTGACATTGTATCCTTTTAAAACTGCTTATAATAGTAGTTTGTCTTTAAATGTGTTGTCTTTTATTATAGCTTTTGTAATAGTAATTATACTTTCAATGTGTTGTATTCAAATTAATTCTAGTTTATTTTCTTAATGAACGAACACAAACAATGCCTTATTCGTGTTCGTTTGGTTTGGTTCGTTTCCTTTGCATCCCTAGTTCTAGAGCTTTGAAGACTTTAATTATTAGCTTGATATTTGGCTTAAGAATTATTTTAAATGTAGTTCGTAGAACCAACCTGTTTTCAAACTTGAATCTACATCCACTAGATGTATTGGCTTACGGGCCAAGCTGGGGCTAGCCCGAGTATAAACCAGTATCGAACTTGTTTGAACTAGTCTTACTTGCTTGGGCCTGAACCGGTTTTAGCTGGGCCTGAACCTCGTTTACCTGGGCCTGGGTTGTAAAGTTTCTAAGCCCGTATCGCTTTCTTCATTTTTTTTCATCTTACTTTCTTTTTTTCCTTTAAACTTCACTCCATCAACTAGAATAAGTAGGGCAAAAATATTAACAATCCACATTCGAATTTTCTTTATATAAAGGACATTGTTGTAAAACCAATATAGTGTTTTTTTTATATATATAAAATTTTCTTTATATAAAGGACATTATTGTAAAACCAATATAGTGTTTTTTTATATAAATAAAAAGCGTAGAAAGACTTCAGAGTAAGATACATACATATACATGACCATATTATATGAGAAAGTTACATGTGATAGTTTGACTAGATGCAGTTTTTGAAGCAATGCATAAAGTTTGACACGAGTAATGGGTTGGACACACAAATGTAATAGGTTAGACGTACTTGCGTGACTAAAACTTGTTACAAAACCAGAGATCACTGTAACATTTGTCGAAAAAACGGGTTTTCGAAACCCGCTTCGTTTAATGACCGAACAATCAGTTTTAAATTTTTGTTGTTCATTTGCGGCTTATTTTAATTTTAAACGATTCATAACTGATCAATAAATCAAAAGATATAAATTAAAATCTTAAAAATATAAAAATGATTAATTAAAAAGGAAAACCGGCTGCCGGGAGTCGAACCCGGGTCAGCCGGATATTCCTCAAAGTCTTAACTCTCACACAATAAACCACTCCCCACTTTGATTTCTGTTAAGATAATGGATTTATTAAATCAAATAATGATTGCGGAATTCAAACTCAGTCAACTTGCGCCCAAACAGCTGTCGTCGGAAATTCCGACGACTTCGCCCATAAATTACGCAATCGCTCAATTTAACCAATTAGTTGACTCCAGCGACAGCTAGCCAACGTCTGGAACCGCGTCATCATCCATAATCGCCGGAGAATGGTTGACTTCGAATTAAGACCGAATTCAGACCCCATTCATCTCGATGCTACCCTATAAATTCACCCACAATTCACCAGAAAACCATTCACTCTCAAATCGCACCTTTTCTCGACGAAATTTAACTCGCCGGAAAACATCTGCAAGTCGCCGGAAAACCGAGACTTCCACCTGCACGGTAAAAACTTCGATTTTTCTGGCTCATTCCTTTATTAGACAAATTCTAATATAAATCCCTCACCCAGAATCCTTTGCAGTCGACGTTGCCGGATTATCTGATTCGCCGGAGAAATTCTGAACTTTCAGGGGAACTACTGATTATCGTATGATTCTTCTGTTTCACTGATTAGTCATTACCCAGTAGTCCTACTTCACATCTAATCCTTCCAAATTGTTGGTAGATTCTATCAGCCGCAACTCACCAAGACGGAGCCGACGACCTTGCCGGACGTCTGAAGAAAAGCGAGCAGTCGGTACAATCAACTCTCCAATCTCTTTCCATTCATTTCTTTTCGATGTCCCATAACCTTCATTTAACTAACTAAGCAAATAACAGTCCTTTGATCGATGATGATGTTTTGAATGAAGAAGACGAAGTGTGGTATAATATAAGAATAATTAAAATCGGTTTAATAACCGGGTTAGACACACAGTCCAGCGGTGGACTGTGTGCAACAAACATACACGAGACGCGAGTTCGAATCCTGTCCCAGCTTTACCCATTTGAAATAAAAATCCGCCTTTTTAACTGAACCGGGTCGACGCACAGTATATGTTAAGTATAATAAAAACCGAGTTAATAACCAAGTGACACACACATCCAGCGGTGGACTGTGTGTACGCTAACCCACAGGTCCCGGGTTCGAGACCTGTGGTCAGCAACCGGTCCGATGAGTTTAAAAGCTTTTTAAAAAAATAATAAATTTCGGTTTAAAGTAAATAGTGTATAAGTATAATTAAAAACAGAATTATTTCGGGTTAGACACGTAGCTCAGTTGGTAGAGCTGCGTGCACGCGTACGGGAGGTCTCGAGTTCGAGCCTCACTCAGCGCACAATTTCACACAATTAAACCGGTCAACAGTAACGGTCAACGGTCAACGCTCTCGGTCAACGGTCAAAGTCAACTTTTTTTTTTATATTTATTTTATTTATTTTAATCAATTATTTAAATTAAAAATCAATTAAAAATACTTAAAAATAACGTTTTCAAGGTTAGAAAGTAGCCTTAAACTCGCAAATTTATACCCAAAAATCTTATTAAAATAGTTAATAAAATCCACACACTTACTCTACCTTTCGTTATTTTTTTTGGTTAGTTACCTCTCGTCGATCCATCCCTTAAACTCGTGCGCATTCAGCCATCCTCAAGCAAACGCACCCAAAGTGAGTGAATCTCTACAAATTCCCCGTTTTAATCACATTTTGGGTGTATCATGTGTCGTACTTATTTATTATAATTAATCATTGTGCATCCATCATGTTTATGATCAATGTGTATTCAAGGTGAATCAATTGACTGTGTGGTTAAAGTTTAGATTAATGTTGTCATTTCAGTACATGCATTTCATAGGCCGCCGCTCCCCATTACCTATGAGCGTGAGCTGTTCCCCATTACCTATGAGCGTGAACCAGGCGTTGCCAACATAAGATCAGCTCCGTTTGATTGAGCCTTGATCTCACATACATTAGCATAGGCCGTCCGTTCCCCATTACCTATGAGCGTGAACGGGACGTTGCCAACACATACATTGTTACTTCTATATCATGTTTAAGCAAGGTGGTTTGTGATTGTTATGTTTACATACATTTGTTCATATATGATTATTGCACAATTTTTCCTAAATTAAATTACAATAATTAATCAATAACAAATGTTTTAAACAAGGTTCACTCGCCAACTTTTGTTGACCCAAAATTTCCCATTTTTACACATGATACAGGTGATCAAGTTGAAGCAAGAAACATTTAGGGCGGCCTAGAAGAATAAACCAGTTTAGATTATGGATTTGTTTAGTTAATCTTTCTTTTCCTTGTATTGTATGAATTTGGCTTGAACTTTGAAATGTAATTTGGATTTAATAAATATGAAACATATTAGCAAACATCATGAGCTTTGGTGATAACCCAATTATGCCCCTACTCTTATTTCCGCTGCGGGTCGGGGTGTGACAGATTGGTATCAGAGCCATGACTATAGGGATATAGGATAGGTTATTAGACCCTTAGAGCCTATACTATAGTTGCTTAGAAAATTTAAATTCTTGTGTTACATGCAAAATTCATGATGTTTGTATGCTTGATGTTTATTGTTACATCAATGTTATGCAAGCATATTCATAAGTATATACTATCATATATTGCTTATCATGAACCATACTCTTATAACATATCACATCCATGAAAGCACACACCACATCATTTTCATGATTGTTTTACAATGATTTATGTATTTTCAAATCTCATCAAAGTGAGTTTCCATGACGGGCATGTAGTAACTGGAAGGGTACCAGTACCGGTAGTCGGAACGTCCTGTCTAGGCTTGGCATTCGTATAAATCCAAATTAAAGGACCAGTTTGCCTACCTGGGGACTAACGATGAGAGTACGAAGTACCTATTAGGCCAAAGCATGCTATACCAAACGTCGCGGGAACTAACCCCACTTTGAGTTGTCATTGTGTCTACACCTGGACACATTCCGACCATACATCTTGTAAACATATTTTGTGGTTTTCATTCGGGTCATGTGAGTGTAAATCGCCAATACTAATGTGAACCCTACCAAGCCAATAGTCATGGGGGCCCACATGACTATACAGGTGAAGGTATGGGGGACATTTGAGGCCCAACATGAGCTAACCCAAGACATCCAATGGATGTGATTGCATTATTGATATTTATGTTAATTTCATTTTTTTTTTGACACATGACCTCTAAACATTCCATAAACTCACCATCTTCCTATGTATATTCCTATAGATGTCGGGTAGGCAGCTACGTGGAGGACGGAAGTCAGGAAGGTCAAACGAACGCTTGGCCGCTCAGATAGCAAAACAAATGGCCACAGTACTTCCTGATATTGTAGTTCAAGTTCAGCAAGCTCTCACTGCAAATTCAGTCAATCCACCAAACCAAGAGGATCAAAACATCGACAACCCCTCCTCCAAGAAGTGCTCCTACAAGCACTTCAAGTCTTGCGATCCCCCGAAGTTCGAAGGACCGAAGGTGTCACCGCCCTTCTCCACTGGTTTGAGGAGATGGAAAACACTTTCCTAAATTGCGATTGTCCCGAGGATCGCAAGGTACGTTACGCGACGGGGAGATTATTCGGGGTAGCCCTGACCTGGTGGAACACCGAGAAGGGTAAGAGAGGAGTGGAAGACGCGATGGCCTTAACTTGGGAAGAGTTAAGGGAAGTAATGACAAAACGCTTCTGCCCAAGAAGCGAACTCAAGAAGTTAGAGGACGAATTCCACTCACTGAAGCAGAAGGAAGGGGATCACACTTCCTACAACAAAAGATTTCTTGAGCTGAACCAGATGGTTCCAAACTTGTTCACCCCCGTGTACCGATTGGTGGAACACTATATTCGAGGCCTTCCCACGAAGATTCAGGACTCAGTCCTCAGCGCTTCGCCTGCAACTCTCGAAGCCGCCATGGAGTTAGCCACCGAACTTACCGAGAACCGCATCAGAAACGGTAAGTTCAAAGAGGAGAAAAAGAAAGCCCCCGTTGAGGGCCCAACTTCCAACCACCCCACCTCATCCTCAAAATTTTCAAACAAGAGAAAGCGAAATACCAAAAATTTTGCCGTTACTCAAACAAATTTCCCCACCCCTGTTGCTCCCATCACACAAGTTACTCCTTCACCCGCACCACACAAAAGGCAATACTCTGGCCCTTACCCAAAGTGCACCCGTTGCCAATACCATCACTTCCCCGATTACCCCTGTCAATACTGCACCGGCTGTGGCCGTGCAGGGCACACCATTCAAGCCTGCCGCACACTGCAACGAAGGAACCACAACCAACCCACAACTCAAACCCACCATCAAATGATGGGTCAAACCCAACAACCTTTTCAAACCACCGCCTACACAACATACAACCCAAACCTACTATCAACCCAACTACCCCATGATGCAACCCATGCGGGCTTGCTATAATTGTGGTGACCCAAACCATTTTAGAAACACGTGTCCACGCTTGGTAAACATCATACATGCTCAAGCTCAAGCGAATCCAGTGAACCAAGCTAACCAAGCTCCTCCACCTGCTAGAGGGAGAGCATTTAATATCAACGCCAACCAAGCTAGGGCCGACAACAACGTGATTAACGGTACGTTTCTCGTTAATGGTAGTTATGCATCTGTGTTATTTGATACTGGCGCGGATAAGAGTTTTGTGTCCTTAGAATTCGAACCCCTCCTCAATCAAACTCGTGTCGAGCTTATGAAATCCATAACGGTAGAAGTTGCTGACGGAAAGCCGGTCTCATTAAACTCAATTATCCGGAACTGCACCTTTACTCTAAACGATCATGATTTCTCTGTTGACCTCATTCCTATGAAGTTGGGAAGTTTCGACATTATAATCGGCATGGACTGGCTCAGCCAACATCAGGCTGAAGTAGTATGCCGTGAGAAGTTCATTCGCATTCCCCTTGCAGACGGTCAAACTCTACGAATCTTTGGAGAAACCCCTTCGAAAGGACTCAAGCTGATGTCCTGCCTTCAAGCCCGAAGGTATCTCCGCAAAAATTATGTAGCATTTCTAACCCACGTTGTCAAGAAAGGAGGCAAAGAGAAGAGACTCGAAGATATACCCGTAGTGAAGGAATTCCCGCAAGTTTTTCCCGACGATATCGCCGGACTTCCTCCCAAGAGAGAAGTCGAATTCCGTATCGACCTTATACCTGGCGCTACACCCGTCGCGAAATCCCCTTATAGGTTAGCCCCATCCGAGATGCAAGAGCTGGCCAGTCAATTGCAAGAACTGACCGACAAGGGATTCATACGTCCTAGCTCATCGCCTTGGGGTGCACCTGTTCTGTTTGTAAAGAAGAAAGATGGGACTTTTCGCATGTGTATTGATTACAGGGAACTCAACAAATTAACGGTCAAAAATCGCTATCCGTTACCTCGCATCGATGATCTTCTAGACCAACTCCAGGGTGCTTCTTGTTTTTCAAAGATCGACCTTCGTTCCGGCTATCACCAACTCAGAGTACATGAAGAAGACGTTCCAAAGACCGCCTTCCGAACGCGATATGGTCACTATGAATTTATGGTTATGCCATTTGGTCTCACCAACGCTCCTGCCGTCTTCATGGACTTAATGAACAGAGTTTGTAAACCCTATCTTGATCGCTTTGTTATAGTCTTCATAGACGATATTCTCATTTACTCAAAGTCTAAGACTGATCATGAACGACACCTTCGGCTCATCCTCTCACTTTTGAAGGCCGAAAAGCTTTATGCTAAATTCTCCAAATGCGAATTTTGGTTAGAAAGAAGTACAGTTCCTTGTCATGTCGTAAATGACAAAGGAATTCATGTCGACCCCGCAAAGATCAAGGCAGTACAAGAATGGCAAGCGCCACGTACCCCAACCGAGGTACGATCTTTCCTTGGGTTGGCTGGTTACTACCGTCGGTTCATATCGAATTTCTCTCGTATCGCTGTACCACTCACGGCTTTGACACATAAAGGAAAACCCTTCGCATGGGGACCTAGACAAGAAGAAGCCTTCCAAACTCTTAAGCAAAAGCTTTGTGACGCTCCTATCCTCACACTCCCCGAAGGTTGCGAAGACTTTGTAGTATATTGCGACGCATCAGGACAGGGATTAGGCTGTGTCTTAATGCAAAGGGGAAAAGTGATAGCCTATGCTTCTAGGCAGCTCAAAACTCATGAGAAGAACTACACTACTCACGACCTAGAACTTGGCGCCGTTGTATTCGCTCTTAAGATATGGAGACATTACCTCTATGGTACCAAGTGTGAGATTTACACTGACCACAAGAGCCTCCAACATATCTTTAACCAAAAGGAGTTGAATATGAGGCAACGAAGATGGGTCGAACTTCTTAATGATTATGACTGCGAAATTCGGTATCATCCTGGCAAGGCAAATGTGGTGGCTGATGCACTCAGTCGAAAAGGTTATGCGAACTCCATTCGTCTTCTATGTTCGCAAATCATGACCAACATCAAAGACCAGATCCGAGAAGCTCAACATGTTTCCATAACAGAATACGACATACGCAATGAGTTATCTTGTGGAGCAGAACTTAAACTCGAAACAAAATCTGACGGCATTCTGTATTATCTCGATCGCCTATGGATTCCTGATCACAACAATCTTCGCGATACCCTTATGAAAGAGGCTCACAGGACACGATACTCTGTACATCCAGGAGCCGACAAGATGTATCAAGACCTTCGATACACCTACTGGTGGCCTGGCATGAAGAAGGATATTGCTGTTTTTGTTTCCAAGTGCCTTACCTGTTCAAAAGTGAAAGCTGAACACCAAAGACCCTCAGGACTTCTGGTCCAACCTGAAATACCCGTATGGAAGTGGGAAAATATAACCATGGACTTCATCACCGGGTTACCTCGCACTCCTGGTGGGTACGACACAATATGGGTAATCATTGATCGCCTTACAAAATCAGCTCACTTCATTCCAATTCGCGAGGACTTCAAAAATGAGAAGCTAGCCCGCATTTACATCAGTGAAATCGTAAGCCGTCATGGTGTACCTTTAAGCATTATATCAGATCGCGATGGTCGTTTCACTTCACGAACCTGGCAAGCTGTACAAGCCGCTTTGGGTACGCGATTGGATCTCAGCACTGCCTATCACCCCCAAACTGATGGTCAATCTGAACGCACCATTCAAACTCTTGAAGACATGCTCCGGGCATGTGTCATAGACTTCAAGGGGAATTGGGACTCTCACTTACCATTAGTCGAATTTTCGTACAACAACAGCTTTCATTCTAGTATCGGCATGGCACCGTTCGAAGCTTTATATGGTCGTAAGTGCCGATCACCAATATGTTGGCAACGAAATTGGAGAAGCTCAAATCACCGGTCCAGAATTAATACAAGAGACAACTGACAAGATTCATCAAATCCGAAACAACCTGTTAGCGGCACAAAGTCGTCAAAAGAGCTATGCTGACAAGCGACGAAAGCCCTTGGAGTTTAACGTTGGCGATCAAGTACTCTTAAAGGTATCGCCGTGGAAGGGAGTAGTTCGTTTCGGCCAAAAAGGCAAGCTAGCACCACGCTACGTAAGTCCTTTCAAAATACTCGAGAGGGTAGGACCTGTAGCCTACAAGCTTGACTTACCGGAGGGACTCAACAGAATTCATCCCACATTCCACGTATCGAACTTGAAGAAGTGTCTTGCCGATGAAAACCTCCATATTCCTCTAGAAGACATTCAAGTTGATGAATCTATGCATTTTATTGAAAAACCAGTAGAAATTATGGACTTCGGAGAAAAACGTTTGAGAAGAAGCCGCATCCCTATTGTCAGGGTACGCTGGGAGTCGAAACGAGGACCTGAGTTTACTTGGGAACGTGAAGACTCAATGCGCGAAAAATACCCACACCTTTTTCCTGTATCTACTACTACTTAAATTTCGGGACGAAATTCCTAAAAGTAGGGGATACTGTAACATTTGTCGAAAAACGGGTTTTCGAAACCCGCTTCGTTTAATGACCGAACAATCATTTTAAATTTTTGTTGTTCATTTGCGGCTTATTTTAATTTTAAACGATTCATAACTGATCAATAAATCAAAAGATATAAATTAAAATCTTAAAAATATAAAAATGAGTTAATTAAAAAGGAAAACCGGCTGCCGGGAGTCGAACCCGGGTCAGCCGGATATTTCCTCAAAGTCTTAACTCTCACACAATAAACCACTCCGCCACTTTGATTTCTGTTAAGATAATGGATTTATTAAATCAAATAATGATTGCGGAATTCAAACTCAGTCAACTTGCGCCCAAACAGCTGTCGTCGGAAATTCCGACGACTTCGCCCATAAATTACGCAATCGCTCAATTTAACCAATTAGTTGACTCCAGCGACAGCTAGCCAACGTCTGGAACCGCGTCATCATCCATAATCGCCGGAGAATGGTTGACTTCGAATTAAGACCGAATTCAGACCCCATTCATCTCGATGCTACCCTATAAATTCACCCACAATTCACCAGAAAACCATTCACTCTCAAATCGCACCTTTTCTCGACGAAATTTAACTCGCCGGAAAACATCTGCAAGTCGCCGGAAAACCGAGACTTCCACCTGCACGGTAAAAACTTCGATTTTTCTGGCTCATTCCTTTATTAGACAAATTCTAATATAAATCCCTCACCCAGAATCCTTTGCAGTCGACGTTGCCGGATTATCTGATTCGCCGGAGAAATTCTGAACTTTCAGGGGAACTACTGATTATCGGTATGATTCTTCTGTTTCACTGATTAGTCATTACCCAGTAGTCCTACTTCACATCTAATCCTTCCAAATTGTTGGTAGATTCTATCAGCCGCAACTCACCAAGACGGAGCCGACGACCTTGCCGGACGTCTGAAGAAAAGCGAGCAGTCGGTACAATCAACTCTCCAATCTCTTTCCATTCATTTTCTTTTCGATGTCCCATAACCTTCATTTAACTAACTAAGCAAATAACAGTCCTTTGATCGATGATGATGTTTTGAATGAAGAAGACGAAGTGTG
The DNA here is from genome assembly GCA_947069175.1 of Scalesia atractyloides. NCBI lineage: Eukaryota > Viridiplantae > Streptophyta > Magnoliopsida > Asterales > Asteraceae > Scalesia > Scalesia atractyloides. Next base: position 91,571,857 of record CAMTDV010000001.1, read on the forward strand.
GTATAATATAAGAATAATTAAAATCGGTTTAATAACCGGGTTAGACACACAGTCCAGCGTGTGGACTGTGTGCAACAAACATACACGAGACGCGAGTTCGAATCCTGTCCCAGCTTTACCCATTTGAAATAAAAATCCGCCTTTTTAACTGAACCGGGTCGACGCACAGTATATGTTAAGTATAATAAAAACCGAGTTAATAACCAAGTGACACACACAGTCCAGCGGTGGACTGTGTGTACGCTAACCCACAGGTCCCGGGTTCGAGACCTGTGGTCAGCACCGGTCCGATGAGTTTAAAAGCTTTTTAAAAAAAATAATAAATTTCGGTTTTAAAGTAAATAGTGTATAAGTATAATTAAAAACAGAATTATTTCGGGTTAGACACGTAGCTCAGTTGGTAGAGCTGCGTGCACGCGTACGGGAGGTCTCGAGTTCGAGCCTCACTCAGCGCACAATTTCACACAATTAAACCGGTCAACAGTAACGGTCAACGGTCAACGCTCTCGGTCAACGGTCAAAGTCAACTTTTTTTTTTATTATTTATTTTATTTATTTTAATCAATTATTTAAATTAAAAATCAATTAAAAATACTTAAAAATAACGTTTTCAAGGTTAGAAAGTAGCCTTAAACTCGCAAATTTATACCCAAAAATCTTATTAAAATAGTTAATAAAATCCACACACTTACTCTACCTTTCGTTATTTTTTTTGGTTAGTTACCTCTCGTCGATCCATCCCTTAAACTCGTGCGCATTCAGCCATCCTCAAGCAAACGCACCCAAAGTGAGTGAATCTCTACAAATTCCCCGTTTTAATCACATTTTGGGGTGTATCATGTGTCGTACTTATTTATTATAATTAATCATTGTGCATCCATCATGTTTATGATCAATGTGTATTCAAGGTGAATCAATTGACTGTGTGGTTAAAGTTTAGATTAATGTTGTCATTTCAGTACATGCATTTCATAGGCCGCCGCTCCCCATTACTATGAGCGTGAGCTGTTCCCCATTACCTATGAGCGTGAACCAGGCGTTGCCAACATAAGATCAGCTCCGTTTGATTGAGCCTTGATCTCACATACATTAGCATAGGCCGTCCGTTCCCCATTACCTATGAGCGTGAACGGGACGTTGCCAACACATACATTGTTTACTTCTATATCATGTTTAAGCAAGGTGGTTTGTGATTGTTATGTTTACATACATTTGTTCATATATGATTATTGCACAATTTTTCCTAAATTAAATTACAATAATTAATCAATAACAAATGTTTTAAACAAGGTTCACTCGCCAACTTTTGTTGACCCAAAATTTCCCATTTTTACACATGATACAGGTGATCAAGTTGAAGCAAGAAACATTTAGGGCGGCCTAGAAGAATAAACCAGTTTAGATTATGGATTTGTTTAGTTAATCTTTCTTTTCCTTGTATTGTATGAATTTGGCTTGAACTTTGAAATGTAATTTGGATTTAATAAATATGAAACATATTAGTAAATATCATGAGCTTTGGTGATAACCCAATTATGCCCCTACTCTTATTTCCGCTGCGGGTCGGGGTGTGACAGATCGGAACTTGGTTATCGTAAATAAAAATCATAAAATATGAATTTTAAAAAACACACAAGTCAAATGATGTATATTAGAGTAACAAAAAAATATATATAACAAATAATTTAGTCATGTCTTCAAAAGAATATGTCAACTTAATGTTGGCCTTTTAGGTGATCAAAACATTCAAAACCTAGAACCCTTTAATCACCCAGCTTTAGATTGATAAAGTCACGGACCACATGTTACCTGACCAAAACCCACAAATCAAACCAGCAATCAAATAGATCACAAGACACATCCCCCTTTGCAGTTGGTTAACACTTCACAATTTCACATGTTTGCTACAAAGTACAAACTCATCAGACTTCACACCATAACTCCAAAAGAACCATACAGGTCCGGTCAGCGGTCCCAAACCGATGAACCCGGTTTCATCGTGCTTTTAAAATTGTTTCGAAAGCGGGTCCTAAATGGTGGTTTAACTCATTCAAATGATTCAATTCACCATTTGTTTAAATCAACCAATACAAGTAAATGAAATTGAAGTAACTCAAAAGTAATGCTGACCCTGACTGACACCTAACTATTTCTGATAATCAGAAAACCAAAAAAGACCCTAAACCTATCCAGCCTGCATCTTCTTTCTCATTTCCATAATCTTCCTATGAGAATTCGAATGCAACGCCACCGAAAACGTCGGACTGTTTGCAGGTCTATACTCCGCCACCAGCCGCCCCAACTTGTACCGAACGCCACACGCGTTACACAAAGTCTTCGGGCCCATTGGACCCGCTCGCCATTGTGGCGTTTTCTCCGCCAAGCAATGCTGGCACCTCCTCCCTAACCCACCCCCACTGCTTGTTGCTTGCTTCGGCAATGAAGTTGGCACCTCTATCACTTGATTCCACCACCAGCATTGCCGCTGCTTGCTGCGTCTACGATTAGACCGCTTACGCACCGGATAGTTATGTGGAACCCGAAGGCTGCCGCAACAACTTGTAATGCTGTTGCTATTGCCACTGCTACTGCTGTTGTTGTCAACAACTGACTTGTTGGGGTCTGTGAAGATGTCGTCGAGTGCGGGGAATGCGTCTTTGTTCGATAACCATTCGAGTTCTTCCTCTACAAATTCCTAAACAGGAACAACACATAAATTAACAATAAGCTTCTAACTTTCCACATATATACCCAAATTAAACTCATTCAAAGCCAACAAGTGCGGTAAAAACAGATATCAAACTAACAATTCAACATTACCCTCTTAAGAACAAGCTGTCCTATACCGAGTTAATGACTCAGTGAGTAAAAAGAACTTACCGGAAAAGAAGAGTCATCGGAGTAAAGGGTGTTAGGGATTGAAGAAGGAGGAGAAGGGGGTTTGTTAATATCGTCAAAGGAGAAGTTGAGGAGGTCATCATCGGGAAGAATGAGACAAGAATCAAGGTCGGAGGGCATGTTTGTTGGAGGGTTTGAGTTGAGTTGAAGAGGAGGCGTGTACGTATGTAAGTATGTATGTATGTATGTTGAATGTTGTTGGTTTGAGGGTTAAATTATCAACATTGTTTGTTGGTTGTAGAGACAGAGATATACGGATGAATGGCAAGGGAAGGATGTCTCATTTCTGGACATTACTCTTCTTTTCACTTTCACCCCTTTTGGATTTCTTCTTTCTTTCTTTCTTTCTATTGCCTTGCCACTATTACTATTACTATTATTATTATTATTATTATTATTATTATTATAGCTTTTGTGTTTACAATCAGTTCGGTGAATCGATACATGAAAAGTTCGTTTGTTTATTAAGCAAACGAACACGAATAAGAAATTTCATTCGTTTAGTTAAATGAACGAATGTGAACAGAGGCCGCGTTCGTTCGTTTATGTTCGTGAACGTTCGGTGACGTGTTCCTTTGTGTTCGATACTTCATTAGTGATTTTAGATTTTATGTTTTATATAAATACTTCAAAATTCTGACAAATAAAATATTTAGTAAGTGGTAGTGTGTTATATCTTTTGCTCATGAATGCTTGTTTGTGTTCGTTTGTTTCCATTTGTGTTCATTAGCATTTTGTTCATCAACGTTCGTTTTCGTTCGGTGCCTAAAATTAACAAACAAACATGGACAAGCTCATTTCCTTGATAAACGAACACAAACATAAGATCTCATTTGGTAAGTGTTCATGAACAATTCGTGAACATATATATTTCTTAACAAACGAACACGAACAAAGTCTTGTTCGTGTTCGTTCGATTTGCTTGCATCCCTAGGTGTGTGGTTTAATACTAGGAGGGTCATCATGTTAGATAGGACCACGGAGAATTCTTGCTGGTGAACATGATGTTGAGGCCGTATAGATGACCGTTGCAATTTGGGAAAAATGAAATTTTGGTTCATTGAGTTTTTTTGAGTGCACTAATATCGTTAGTAACACAAATCATAAATTTTGGGTTTGCCTTACCACTTTAACAATTATTATTTCTAATAAAGTTTATACTTTTAAGGATTTTCACACCATACAATTGGGATGGGTATTTGATATCAGGTACCAGTATCAAATTTCTCATAACGAATCATTTCAGTGCCTTCGTTACCTACTATGTGGAGTTTTTGATGCCTGCATTTTCGGTTCGGTGCCAACATTTTACCGATTTCACCTTCAAATACCGGTACCGAGCTCATCCCTAGCGTACATCAAACTTTGTTATGTAAAAATTAATAAAACATACAACCTTATGAATAGGCATGTACGTTTTATAGGTTTTGGGTAGTGGTATATAATTAAGAAAGTTGTAACAAAACTAAATGATTAAAAATACCCAAGATGAGTGATGTTTTAGTATCAAGGAATGTTGTGGAAGTAACAGGGTGAAAATGTAAAGAGACAATATGAATGAGGGGGTAATTGTAGAGATGGGCATAATCGGGTTTTATTATTACCCGGAACCGGTTCCAACCCGGAACCGGTTCTGCTCGGATGTCATTGGAACCGGGTATGGTGTGGAACCGGGTCCAGTTCCTACCCGGGTTCACACCCAAGAATATGGAACCGTGTAGAACCGGGTACGGGTATTATGGAACCGGGTATGGTGTGGAACCGGTTCCTGTGTGGAACCGGTTCCTGACAGTCGAAAATCTGATTTTTTACTGTTTAGAACCGGTTCCTGACAGTCGAAAATCTGACTTTTACTGTTTAGAACCGGTTCCTAACAGTAAATCCTGACTTTTACTGTTCAGAACCGGTTCCTGACAGTCGAAAAATCTGACTTTTACTGTTCAGAACCGGTTCCTGATAAAAATGTTACCGTTATAACGGTTCCTGATAAAAATGTTACCGTAGAACCGGTTCCTGATTAAAAAAAGTTACCGTTGGGAACCGTTCCTGTTCGTCGAATCGTTTTTTATATAAACCCCTCCCTACTTACCATTTCAACTTACAAACTCACCATCATCAACTTACAAACTCACCATCATCAACTTACAAACTCAATCATCTTCTCAAAAATCTTGCAAAATACCTATGGCAAGCAACGAACAATTGTTACTGTCTTAGAGACAAAAGAAACCCAGCTATATGGAAGAATTTTGATCTCTGTTTAATGTCCGACAGCCACGAGATGGCTAGATGCAAGCTTGCGGAAAATTTATGAAGGCCGCAGCCAACTCAACCCTTAAGAAACACACGAGCGGCATTGCCCATTGACGAAGGCAAAGAAAAATGAGACGGAGAAGGTTCCGGCACCAGTTCTTCAAATGTTTGATGTAACCCGTTTGGTTTGGTGTTTTAATAAAGTTTGTGTAATGTTTCTTTCTATTGTGTTTGTTATTTTTGTGTTTCTTTCTATCGTTAGTCTCCACTTTTTCGGCTATAACCGGTTCCAAAGGTAACATTTTAACGGTATAACCGGTTCCTTCTAGAACTGCATTTCCGGGTACTGATGGAACCGGGTACTAGTGAAACCGGGTACGGGTAGGAACCGGGTACGGGTAGGAACCGGTTACTACCCGATTCAAATGGTAAAATTGTGGAACCGGGTTGGAACCAACGGGTATTTTGAACCCGGAACCGGTTCTACTTAATGTCGGGTAGGAACTGGAACCGGTTCCAGTTCGGTTCTACCGGTTCGGGTTCGGAACCGGTTTTTTATGCCCATCTCTAGGTAATTGTATAAAAAGGGAATTGAAGATGGAGTGAAGTGTTGGGCCGCCTACAACGCTCTAAACTCCAAACCGTGTTTAGAGTATGATGCGACTTGCGTGTCAGTTGGCCAAGTGGATGCTGACACGTTGGATTTATTCTTTTCAATGGTCGTAAATCTTTGACCCCCGATCCATCCGCTAATTTTTACTTCTTACTTTAATCTCAATTTTGTATCAAAATAGAAAAGGTTTAGCGGATAACATTACATTGTCATATCTGAAAGGATTGTTTCTTGAAACAAAAAACATTTGGAAAAGTAATATTATTTTCTTACAAAAATAAACGTATAATTAAGAAAATAAACATTTATTTTCCCTTTTTTTTTAATCTCGTACAATATAATATACTTTTATATATATATATATATATATATATATATATATATATATATATATATATATATATAATTATTTTCATACATGTAACGGTGTAGGTTTTATAATGCATAAGGTTTGGATATTTCTCTAAATCGTGTTAAAATCAATTCCATAGTTACATATATTTTTCGTACTCACAACAATTTAACTCGCTGTTTTTTTGAACGGCAAATTTCTTTAACCAAGACCTCTCCTCCTAAGGTGTTTATAACTGGGGTGTCCATCAGATTTTTCCTTCGGGTTTCGGGTTTTTCGGGTCGTGTCGTTCGAGTTTTTTCTGGAAAAAATTGATCCGATAACCAACTCATTTAAAGTTCGAGTTGGTCAGGTTTGGGTTATTCAGGTTCAGGTTAGTTCGGGTCAGGTTGTTTGGTTTTCGGTTTTAGATGTGAAATGAAAATAAATGGCTTTTTTTTTAGAAAAATAACATCAAAATTTATATTACTACTTTAAAAATATCATCAAAGTTAAACATCATTTGACAATATACTAATATAATCTTTAAGAGTCTAAAAACTTAATGTTACATATATTAAAGACTCCAAACCAAAACACTCCTATAAAAAAACAATAAATTTCGAGTTCATTTTTCGGGTTTCGGGTTTTTCGGGACCGGTTGTTCAGGTTTTTGGCCGGGAAAAGTTTGTGTTGACCGAGTTTGAGGTTTCTCGGGTTCAGGTTTTCGGGTGTTCGTTGATTCAGATTCGGGTGACTTTGAATTCAGGTCGAGTTTCAAGTTTTGGATAAAAATGAATAGCCCTGTTTATAACTGGATAATTCAAAGACAATACATAAAGATGAATGAATATGCAATGAAAACAATATCAACTAGGATTAGATCAAAGAGTCTTTTCTATACTTGAGAAACCATCACAACTTTTCAATTGACATATGACAACTATAACTAGTATTAAGTCCCTCGTGCAACGGGCAGGGGGCATAAAACCGTGCTAAGTGACAACAGAAGGACAATTGAAACCGGGAAAAAGTGTGAACAAAAGCACGATTTTTTAACACCAGGTGATCCACGTGATGTAAATAATAGATGAAGTTAAATTTTGATCTACGGCCGAGGGAACTCTCCTCGTTCCGAGTCCCATGAGGCATAAGAGCAAACCGGTTGTTCAATCATTTGATAACCAGATTCATTCTTTGATAAATGATCACTATGAGTCGTAGTTCAGATTCAAGTCGTTTCGTTGAGTCTACAATTCATGCATCTATTTTTTTCATCCTCCTTTCGTTGACCTTTCAAAACCAATTAAAAAAGGGGGACGAACCTTGCGGAGGAACCCTTAGGTTTTCGGGGCATTGGATTCTCACTAATGTTTGCGTTACTCAAGCCGACATTCTCGCTTCCGCTTCGTCCACTACCGCTCGCGCGGGTGCTTCACTCTAAGGCAGAACGCTCCCCTACCGATGTATTTTTACATCCCACAGCTTCGGCTGATCTAACCAATTTAATGAATTACTCCTAAAGGTTCACATCAAACTAGTGCTAGTTGATGCGAGTTACTTCGGAAACAAACGGACTAAAGTCAAATTCATTTGGGGTATTCTCACAATTCCAAAAAAGCAACGGGATCAAGTATGAGTTGTCGATCAGAACATATATGGATAGAACCTATAAAGGGGGCTCGAAAAACAAGTAATTTCTGCTGGGCTATTATCCTTTTTTTAGGTTCATTATGTAAGCACGCGGAATCATAATAATATAATCAAGACTGGGTCAGGGTTTCCTGGAATAAAGGAAGGGATAGGTTAGTGAAACTCTTCTTCTCGAGTTGGTCCGTTGCAGAAGACGAGAGGGACCTAAGCGCTGCATCTCATTCCTCTCTTTTCATATCCAAGAACTCCTACTCGAGCAGTAACAACGGGTAGGGAAAGAGCGCTTACTTTTACACCGACTAAGAGAAGAGTAAGGGCTTATTCAAATAGCACTGGTTACGTCCTTCTTTCAAACATAGTCTGATTGAACACTTAGAAAATCTTTCATTCACAAGGTTAGCAAGAGATTCAATAGAAACTGGCATCCTTTCTTTTGTGGAAAAGAGGCTTTTGGTGAAGTTCTCAGGAGTCAAAACCTGTAGTGATGACCATGCTTAACAAGCTCCTTTTAAACTCAAGTACGAAGAGTCGATAGTGCAATTCACCTTGGATTGAATGACTATGGGTACCCAATAACCGAATACTTTTGTCTGTAAATACTGCATACCTGATTCCATCCATAAATCGATTTGATTCCCTATGAGTTCTAGTCTCAATAAGACTATAATTCTTACTGTTCATATAGTATGATATGAATATACCACATCAATTCGTTATGTATGGATGATGAGATTTCATTGATACAGAGCTAATTCCAATAGACTCAGCTAACCTAAGCGGGGGCAAAATCAATGACCCAAGGTTTGGGAGTCAAGGAACTGGAAGACAGACACGCGGTGGACTGACCTCTTTAGGCAAGAGAGGCAGTACCACCAGCCGTTGTACAGAAAAAACCCAATGCCTCTGCTGTTACAACCCAGGAATTCGTCACAGTAGCAGAACTTACACGCCGGTGCTACGCTGGTCTCGGAACTTCCAGTGGAACTGCTTCCAAATAAATCGGTCCACCGGAAGCCTCTTCCCTCACTTGATCCTGAGCCATACCAACACATATTAGAAAGTCGAGGGGGTAAAAAACCCGAGGGACCAAGTGTGAACACCAATTATCGTGCTAAGTAGCAACCGGATAATGACCAAATCTAAGAAAAAAACTTAAAACAAAAACTAATAAGATACTAAACTATTTAACTTTTGTGACAAACTTATAAAAAGACAAAGTTTTGCTACAAAATTAAAAAAAACCCTAAAGTTTACTACACCAAAAAACCACCAAAGATAAAAAAACTAAGAGAAGACCATTAGTAGAAACTCTATAACTTAAATATTGCTTATAACTAAGTTACCAATTGATAAGCGAGTTGCAACTAATGATTTTAGTTACCACTACGCTACCCTTTGGAGCCCGTTAGGGCGTTGGCCTCGAACCACTGTAAAGGAGGCGTTGTATCCTTACATTTACGATTTTTTTAGTTCCTAAAATTATACTGGTCTTGAACAAGCGTAACCCTACATTTGCCAACTTGTATCAATGTATATATCGTAGTTTCATTATAATTTAAAGTAAATCTCAATTAACTAGAATGATTTGATAGCACTAAAATCAACAACGGGTAGACATAATTCTAAAAGTTTAGTGGAAGCATTAAGTGTCTTAAATCATAACTTGCAAGAGCTGTAAGTGGTAGCGGAGTGAAAACCTTTTATTACCTCAATTTGCACCTCTTACACAAGACGTTAATCCTTCACAACTTGTCTCCTTAAATCTAATGCTGCTCTTACAAAAGTTTCATTCTTGCTTGAATATGGGCACACTCAGATTTCCTACCAAAACTATAATCCTCAAACAAGAGAAACTAAAACAAGTAACATCATTAAATGGTTTCTCTATTAGTATCTATCGGTCCTAAAATGTTGACCCTAAGCACGCTAATGTCGTAAATATTTTTAAGGTCAGTGGGAGTAGTAAAAGTCGTTATCATGACTTGCCTGAAGTACAAGAGGCGAGGGGAAGAGACTCATTAAAATTTTACTTTCAATTTAACTCCAATTATACCTCTTGTACACTATACTGTACCGACTTTTACACACTTAGACTTTTGAAAGTGATAGCAACCTAATCAAGAGCTAATCCATAAAACTGAAAACTTCAATCAACTAAGAAGGTCATCTAGGCTCAAAAGCCTTTTGATGATTGTGTATCCTCCCTAAATAAAGTTGAAATGGATATTGGAAAGTCTACTAATCCTAGTTCTTCTAATTAAGCCATTAGTATCAAATCAATCTTCTAATGGAATAGAAGTGTTTTGTAGTAAAACTGATTTCATGTGTTTAAATAACATTTGGGATCTGGTTTAATTACCAAAATCCGTATGGAAACGTTAAGACATTAAGAAGCATAATTGATCACTAAAGGGTATATTCATGAGAGAATAAATTATCAAGAAAATCTTGGTATTTCTCTTATAAAAGATTTCTTTGGAAACATAAACAACTAACACTAAACCCTAAATTTCTTTGGAGAACTATTATTTGACCAACCATTTAAGTGAGTGTATTTTTACTTGGTGGTATAAAAGCTAAAAAATATGTAAAAATGTAAATGGTTCGGTTTAGTTAACCGAAGGTACAAAACACGACAACCGATTTTTTTGTTAATTCAGATTTCAGTTAATGAATTTTTGGTTCCATTTCGGTTAATGGTATGGTTATTACTCACTTCTACACATTGTTAATCACATAACATGTCATTTTTAATATTAAATAAGTATAGCAATACTATATTCAAATTAAAGAGAATAATATGTACATTTTATATGAAAACGTTAAGACAAGTTAAAAATTATAGAAGTAGTGGTTTAAAATGAAGTGGTAAAAATTATTTAATAAAAAGTTGAGGGGCAAAGACGTAAATATTGTAAAAAAAAGGCAGATTTGCCTAAGGTTTTAACATATGAATTATATGTTGTACTATAAACAATTATAGTTGTAACATATAGATCAGTACTGTTATTCTGGTACGGTGCCCACTTTGACAGGATTTTTTTTTATCTTTTGAGCAATAGTACGGGTACAATATAGAATCAAATCGGTACGAATATCAATATAATACGCATATAAAATAGGGTAAAATCGAAAGGAGTAGCAATACAATATGGGTACCAAATATAAACGAACAAAATATCTATTCCAAAAAATTCTTGAAATTCTATAAAAAAATTGGTACCAATACCATTTTTTTTACCTATGTCGATTCTGAAAGTACCGAATACCAAAATCAATAAAACTTGGTATTAATACATGTACCACATAGTCAAAATCGTTATGGGTACCAATATGAGTATGAGTACGGGTATTCAGGAAATAAATATCATCCCTACTCTACACTGCTAAATCACCTACCCATTTTAACCTTGCCTATATATACTTTGTTATAAACCTATTCCCTATAGCCCTTCTTCCATAAACCACAAGCATATCTTAGAGTGTTTGAGACTAGAGAGAAAAAGTGTGTTCAAGCCACAAGATCTAGGGACAACCACGAAGGCCAGTCACTATCAACGTTGGCGGCACGAGACTCTTGTGAGTTCAAGATCGTCGTCAACTACCTCACCCTACCCTTCATCGCTGTTCAACCTGGTCCTAGAAACACCTAATTAAGTTAGAGACACATACTGACATTAGTAACGTAATGACCATCTACGATGTCGTACAATAGAGTTGTTTCTCCGGTGACGAGAAGGTTGCAACTAATGGTGGTTTTGGTACTTCCAAACGGTTGTTGCAATGGGATTTTTAGAAGATCAGCGGAAAACCCCTCAGACCTGACTTTTTATACAACCGTAGAACATTGTTTCATGGTGGAAAAGGGAGAATCGAGTCAGATTTATACCTTCGGCAACCAGATCGACTACGGTACCAAACTTTGGTGAGTAAATTTTACCCTGCATGCTTCTGATTTACTTAGATATGTTGCATCGAATGTTGTATCTACCATATTAGGTAAGTTGGGTGGTAATTGGCGGCGACAGTGGCTGCTAGCGGCGGAGATGACCTCCAGCCACCAGACAATTGTGAGCAATGGTGATGGTGCATAAATTATTATCATTCAACCTATTTAATAAGGTGTGCACAATCATAGTAATAGAAGAAAAAAGTTGGAAAATAATACTACCTCAACAACATTAGAAATGGTTGTCGTCATGTCATATGATATTCCTTGGGAAGTTCTATCTAAGAAAAACCCGACGGTGGTAAGCTTTTCAACAATCAAAAAAGCTTCAATCTCTTTGCGACACGAAATCTTATGGTAAGGTCTCGCCTTCACCAAATATTCCAGTGCATTATCATCCACAACATTAAGGATGTACTTTGATAAACATTTACCAATGTCCTTACTAGGTGGCATGAATAATGCACAAATATACATGAGTTCCCATGCTCATATTAAACATGGCATGCACCAAAACAAAAGACGCCCACAATAGAAATCAATTAACACATAATCATTGAGATATGTTAGATAAGTTTGAATATGCATGGTGCATGCCTATTAGAATAATTCTTGGTGTATGCCTCTGAGGACAATTCCTGGTTTGCCTAAAAATTTGGGCAAAAATTTCATCTCGGAGCTCAGAGTGTTCCAAAGCTTATTTATACAACTCACCAACAAGTTTAATTCTTTCTTTCAAGCTAAATTTGATTCTTTTTCTCAAATAAATCGATTCCCATGTATTTCAAAATGGTTTGGAAGCGCTTTACAGTCTGGATCACAAAATCAGGGTTTATTTTCAGTAGCGATGTTGGAATAGGATCCTGTGTCATGTAGATTATTTTTTAGAAAAAAGGTAAACCATAATAGATAATGGCTCATAATGCCAATAAGCTTAGAAGGGTAAAGTGATTACCTTCTGGAAAGATAACATATCTTCAAATGTGAACTTCTCACGTTTTCCGGCTCCGGCTGAACATATCTGTTTTTGCATGGCCTTTAGAAACCCATTTACCTAAAAAAGATTAAAAATGTAAGTATGAATCTTGAGTTCATCATTCGTAAACTTTACTTTCTTATTTAACATACAACCAATCCAACCTGTAATTTATCGGGTATGACACCGGCAAGAGCAAGTTCTGCAAGATTCAATTTAGAGAAGATCATTGGTGTATTGCAAGAAAGCAAGACAACCTGATTAAGGAAACATTCAAACATATCATCCATAAAAGCAGGACTACGTTTTCTTAATGACAACCACACAAACTAAACCGTCCAAATTTGAACCTGTATTTTCAAAGGTGAAGAAACACTTACGGTGATGTAAAAGTAGAACCATCACTGTCATAATCATCACTGGCGTATCCGTTGCTTAAGCTCAAGGAAGATCCGCTTGTTCTCTCACTTTGACCGGCCATGACTCCAGGTATAATGTTTGAGGTATCGTAACAGATTAAACACTTTGAGACTACAAAATTGATGAAAAATTTGTTTCATTTGAAAAAAATTAAATGGTAAATACAATATTATGAGAAAACCTTCGCAACAGTAATCACACATAACATATTTACAGGTCTTGTAAGTAGTTTATTTTTCATATTCTTTAACAACATCAATGTATCGATACTTCATCAGTTGTCCAATGAGGTTACACCACGTGGACCAACCAAACACATATACTTAGTTAACGATACATTTTAAATGAGTTTGTGACTTAGATGGAAATGACAGTAAAATCAAAACGCCGGGTGTCCTAGATTCATAAAAAGTTACTTTTTAGATGTAACAGACAAATTAGCGCAAACCTCAAGAACAATTTTGACATTTTACTCTTTATTCTATAACATATCATGAATTTGTGTTGATTGCATCTAGGTATATATACAAAATAGGTTTTCTAAATAGTGCGAATGAACTCGAACCAGGTTAAAAATCTCGTCAGTCTTAAAATAGATAACACTTATAATTGTATTAAAAAAGTATAAGTTGGGCATCTTTTGAATATTTTGTTTTCAAGACTTGGCGTTTTTTTGCTTTCGTTAATCACCAATATGTACTATGGATTCAAAGAGATGGATGGACATGTGCATCACACGTATGACCAAATTTTATATGAGATTAAGTCTAATGAGATGATCATGCATGTATTAAAGTTTCAAACAATGTATTAATATTGACACGAGTTGTCGGTTGTCACATAAAATAGTGGGATGGTTTTAAATTGATCATGGCAAACTCAAAGGTGGGAGAAGTGATATAGTGGAACAATCAATCAAACAAAACTTGTAACAATGATATCATCCAATTAGAAAGTCATATTGAGAGAATGAAGGGATATGTTTGATTGCATACATTAAATGATTCATGTAGTCGACAAATAAAATCTAGGTGGTGTAAATCCACAAAAGCTAGTGGTTGTTACATGTACAAAAGTGTTGTTAGTATCTTAGTGGTAAGTGGCGGATCTAGAAAATTTTCGTAGGGGTAACGTTTTATATAAAAGGGGTAACGAAATCGAAAAAACGTCAAATTTTTTCAAAATTTACACTCCGCTACCCCTTCTATTAAGGTAGGTCCGCCCCTGTTACTAGTGGGTACGTTGGCCAAGGTTTAATAACTCGGAGCAATACAATGAAGATCGTTGTTGGTTTGAAAACTAAGCTCCATGTTTCATCAAAATAAGCCACTATCCAATAGTTATAACTTTTATCATGTCAATGATCTATGTGCTATAAGCTTGCACTTCCATACTACGTAGATTCAACCACTTTTACCGTAGATGGAGCCCAAATCTCATTTCTGACAAGTAGTGCGGATCCAGAAACTTTTTTCAGTGGGTTCGTTTTGATAGATTCTTACAAACTTTTTTCAAATCGTACAAGGTTTTCGCTATTTTTCCATTTTTTTCCAATCCGAGTGGGTTCATGTGAACCCACAAAACAGGGCTGGATCCGCCACTGCTGACAAGACTGCTATATCCGTCTTCCATTGTTGCATGTTGTAGGTCAAGCCTGTGTATTATGTATCAGGCAGTTAGTGCTTTTTTTAAGCTCAAATAATCATATGACATTAGCTAATGGAACTTTTTAAATGCAACATTTTTCAATTGTGTTGCATTTGACTCTAATGAAACTTCGTTCAACATAAAGATTGCATTAATATATCTAATGCAACATTTCCATAAAAAGTTACAATGTTTTATAGAAATCACTTAACATTTTTATTTAAAGGTTACGAATTATACTAAAAAGTACAATTTTGTCTTGAAAAGATGTAAATTCTATTGATATTTGCAACTTTTAATAGAAAGGTTGCGAAACTTAGATGCAACTATTATCTTAAAAGGTTGGGTAAATCTGAAACGAAATACCTTTGATCTATAAATGGTAAAAAAAACTATCATTGTTGTTTTGGCGATATTTATATTAAAATAAATTTTTTATAATAAAATACATAGTATGATACATTGTGTCGGATCTATAGAAAACATATTAATCTTTTTAGAAAAAAAAATAAAAGAAAACATTTTAATCTTTTAGAAAAATTACACACCACCATGAAAACTTAAAAGTTAAAATATTCTTAAGCAAATTTATACACTAATTGTTTTAAATCATGTGTTCGAACGACTTACAATGAACCCAAAAAAATGTAATCTAGTCTATATCTTATTTCTCAAACATTATATAACTTATTTCATAAATATTATTGTTAGAGCTTAAATTTTATTACTATAGATCACATATCCTTAAATTCGCCTGAATCACTGATCCTTAACAGATGGTGTAGAAAGTCTGAGGATCACGGATCCTTATTATTGTTTTTCTTAACTAACAATTGTATTCTCTTTTTAAAACTTGTATACGCAGGTACATAGCGAATTAGACTTTGTCAAGTTCGAATATTATGGAATATGCTGGATTTTAGGCACGTGCATGAGGCCATGACCGTTATGGTGATCGTGGGAGACTTGCCTATTTTTCGGATAGTTAGTTAAATAGATATTTCTAATTATATCAGGGGTTTTGAGCTTGAATAAGAATTACAACACATACACAACTCGCACACTTGTTGCTCTCGAAACTGCTCTTATACACACTATGAATTCAATTGTAACAAGCTCAAGATCATCCAAAGTTGTAATCTTTTTATGCAATATAGTTGGTGATCGGTAGTTTCCATCACCCGAGGTTTTTTCTGCCGGAGATCTTCTAAGATCATGGGCTTTTTCCTCGTACAAATCTTTGTGTTCATCGTTGTTTACATTTCTCATTTGTTAATACAACTGTTTAATGCATTAGCACTCTACATCACAATCAAAGTTTGCTTACATTATCCTTAAACAGATTTTTGACCAAAACAATTTAGCGCCCACCGTGGGGCAAGTGGTGCTTCAATCCTAAGAAATTTCGTTCATTTCCATCAACTACATGGCTTCTCAGGGAAAATCCACTTCAAGTGCCATGCCGACGGTTACCTCATCCCAAACCAATTCATCGTTGCCTCCTATTCCTCCTACATTCCAGAAGAATGCTGAAAATGCTCAGAAAAAGACACCATCTGTCTTCACAAGATCAAAAACCTATGTTGTTTCTTCTTCTACAACTACCAATAATGATATTTCTATTTTGGTGTTGCAGATGAAAGGCTACATGGAACAGCAAGACAAAACAAACCAGAGGATCCTTCATAAAATTGATGAGATTAAGAAGCAGAAGAGACCGGCAGAAGACTAGTCTCCACTAATACCTAGATCATTGGATTTTGCTACTCCATCATCAACAATCTAGCATTCAAGGGGATCCAATGTCCAGATTCAAGGATCCTCCACTCTTCAGCAAGGATCACTAGCAATGAAGCAGGCTCAAGGATCCTACTTCCAATCTCAAGGATCTTCTATCCTTCGGCGAGGATCACTGGAGACCACTGAGCCTCAAGGATTCTTCTGCGAATCTGGAGGGTCACAGGGAATGTACCGGCCCCAAGGATCCTACATTCAGCATCAAGGACCTCAACTCGGATTCAAGGATCCATGGAGTATCCATCAAGACCTTCAGCACCAATGTATCCGGGATCCAACATTTTTCAGTATCAAGGATCCTCAAGTAGTCAACCACTCAGAAGTTCTGAAGTTCACGAAGGGGATTTCATCCCTATGCAGACCATTGCTTCTTCTGGTCCTACCATTGCACCGGACATATCTTATCCTAGATACACTTCTAGGATACCAACTTCAAACCAGTTAGGAGGTAACAATTTTAATACATTTTTGATACTAACTATGGTTAGATGCAGTATGCAGGGATCAACCAAGCCATGGCCAGAGAGTTAAAGAAACTCAAGGACATAATATCCAACGTCCCAGGAGTGGTCAAACCCCTTCCTGAGATTCCAGACGGAAGTCACAGAGTATCTCGCTTTGCACCCCCCATATGTAGTGCTGAGATACCAAAGCACGTTTTTTTTAACACCAAGTGATCTATGTGAGGTAAAAATAGACGAAGTCAAATTTATGCTGACACGTATTAGAAACTCGAGAGGGGTAAAAAAATCCGAGAGACTAAGTGTGAACACCAAATATCGTGCTAAGTAGCAATCAAAAGACCAAATCCAGGAAAAAAACGTAAAACAAAAACTAATAAGAAACTAAACCCGTTTAACTTTGTGGCAAAAGTATAAAAAAAACAATGTTTTGCTACAAAAGTAAACAAACCCTAAAGTTTACTACCCAAAAAACCACCAAAGACAAAACTAACAAAAGAAAAAAAAATGTTATTATTCATTACCATGTTTGAAATTAAGATATGTATAAGAGAGAGAGAGAGAATTGTTGACAGCTAGACATTAGATGAGCGAAAAACCATTATAGTAGAAACTCTATAACTAAAATGCTAGTGATAAACAAGTTACCAATTGATAAGGGAGTTGCAACTAATGATTTTAGTGACTACTGCTTTACCCTTTGGAGCCCTGCCTGCCTAGGCAAACCACTATAAAGGAGGCGTTGTATCCTTACATTTACGATTTTGTTAGTTCCTAAAATTATAATGGTCTTAAACAAGCGTAACCCTGAACCTATTAACTTGTATCAATGTATATACGTAGTTTCATTAAAATTTAAAGTAAATCTCAATTAACCAAAATGATATCACTAAAACTTTCATAATTACTTTTATAGAGACTTGAATTAAGTATAAAAACATAATTTTGTAATATGTAATTCCACATAATTTTTTAGTCAGAAGGATTGTAGCTGGTAGGGTGAATGGTCAATTGATCAGTCAATTTTAAAACATGAGTTCAAGGTTTCTCAAAATTGAGGTTAACTACAACCCTATATTGCTTCAAAGAATAGAAAAACAACAGGAAGACAATTCAACTTCATGATGCAAATACCAATATACAAAAAATTTCACTTGTAAATCTATAAAACCAACGCCCCAAACTCATATCATTCGACAATGCAGTGACTCGAACCAAAACTCTCATTCGACAGTAACTTAACCATGAGCTGCTCCAGCCTTTTAGCCCCCGGTCCAGGCTTCAAAACGTCCGCATCACCCAAATGCTACAAGCTTCGTCACTAGACCCGCCTAAACACCACCCACCTGGAACCGGTTGACCCTGACCACGGTTCAGAACCTTTTGGTCAATGTGGTCAAGAACTGGATCATCAGGGAGGAACATAGAGCCAAAAGCCGAACCACTGTTGATTAAATCGTCAAGATCATCGGAACCGAGTGTCCTTGTTTCTTGTTTGGCGTTGTGTGCGGAATATAGTAAATTGTGGTTTACAATGGTTTTGTTTAGTTGAGGAGAGTTACATAAGACGGTCGGGAAGTATATTGACTGGGATGCGAGACTGTTGGATAAGTACATAAGTAGGGTTCTCGGTAAGTTTTCGGTTCCTAAAATACAAAATTCCACAAACTTTCGGCTTAATATAGACGTTGGTGAACCTGCAGGATCATAAATATAAAACATTTGTTATTTGTTAGAAACTTCTCATGATTTTCACTCATAAAGCCAATCAAATTTACGCCATACATTAGTACATGATCTACCTTTATATCGAGTGGTAAACAGTTTTGAAGTGAATAGAGATTAATAAACAAGAGTAAAGTACACGGTTGCCAAAAGTGCACGGATGGTCCTTGTGGTTTGTACTTTGTAATGCATTTAGTCCCCAATGTTTCATGAATAAATACGTTACAAAGCGCATACCATAGGGACCATCCATGTACTTCTGACAAAAGTTGGAGACTAAATGCGTTACAAAGTGCAAACCACAAGGACCATCTTTGTATTTCAAAAAAACTATGGACTAAACCCAAATTTTTGGTTAACCACAAGGACCATCCTTGTACTTATTACAAATAACTTCCAAGATTTGAAAAGAAAAGGTGACTTTGGGATAACAGATAAAGCCTCAGGTGGTTATGCATTCAAATCCATCGTGTATTATAAATTATGCGCTTTTAAAAGTTAAATGAATTGAAAAGACAAATAACTAAGTTTTATTTTATATTTGTTGTGTATATTTGGGGAGAAAAAAGCTTGATAACTATATGTACCCATTTATTTTAATAGCTACATTAAATTTGTTAAATACTAATCGAGTTAACACGGCCAATCTGGAGTAATAAGAGCATCTACCTATATGTTGATTGATGTAAACTTGTAATAAATAGTACATTCACAATGGCCTTTCTTTTTCACAAGATTTGACCAAATTAAAGCTGCATGTTGAAAACTATTTAATTCTTACCAAATTTCTGTGCTTTATCATGAAGTCTGACCAAACTCTCATGTTTATTGAAAAATTATATAGCTTATTTTTTGGAGTTATTTGAAACTTTTGAAATGTTATTTCAAAAACTATTAGGTAATATGATTAAAACTTTTATTTTATTTTATTAAAAGATTGAGTAGTTCCAATAGTTGGGTGGCCTTGAGGAAAAGGTATTTTCAGAACACATAACTCATAAGGTAACTTCAAGCATTTTTTAGAACTTTTATACTTTCATTTATCGTCCAACCTGTTTTTTTGCCCAACTCGCAGTTGTACAAAAATATAACTATTTTCTACACCTTTTTAGAAAAATACAAAATAAAAGTTGAATAAAGGTTTTATATGTTTTGAAAATACAACTTCATCTATCTTTATATAAACTTGAATAAAAGTTGAATAGCAATCTGAACTACGTGTTACAAATTTCATACTTACGACCTCAAACAAGTATTGGAATTCATTAAACTCTAGAGTTAGTAAGCATATTTACAACTTTAAAATAACTTTTCAACATTAAAGTATTACAACGAACCCTACATCACACTTAGTTTACAGTGAAGCAAGCCACAAAATATTTTGTGCTACACATATATTTTTTGAGTCCGCCACCAAATCTTAACCCTAAGTGTGTGTTTAATGGTTTAAAAGGAACAAAGTGCTTAGAGATTCATAGAACTAAAAGTTATAGGCCTACGAGAATTATCCATATAAAAAAAAGGAAAAAATGTCAAAAACCAGGATATTATATATATCCTTTTTTTAATATACTTCTTAGCAAGATGGAAGAAATCAGCATAACAATCACCATCTATTTGAGGTAGTTCACACATTTGACAAACTACAATGCCCCACTCGTGTCTACAACAACGCTATGATTAGAGATTCTATAATCTCATTCTTCTTAAGGTGTTTAGATGCACAATTTTAAGATTAGTATGGCGGTAAGAAAAATCATAATTAGATTTTTTTCGAACCCGAAGACACATCCTAAAATCCACCTATTGCCCATTTGTGGAACTTGAACACATGCAACCTTGGTGGGGATAAACACCAGGTGCCACTAAGCCAAGAGGCTGTCGACAATCAAAATTAGATAATCAGATCGTACAAGTCAAAAGAGCACAAGGTGCATGCATAGGCACTAATGTGAGGCAAGGCAAGATTCTTTCTTTAAGCGTGACAAAGGCGCACACCTCTGATCAGGCGCAGGTGATGCAATATCTAGGTTTTCCTTTTGTTTTTATATAATTAACAGTTTGGTTGGTAATGATAAACAGTAAATGTTTTCGTTCTTTAACCAGTTGATCAATTTAATGGTGAATTCTATTATTCTTGTGAAACGATATTGATTTTTTTTAAATTTTTTTATGCCTATAATAAATGTATTTTTTTTCAAATTATTGTGCTTTATTTGTCTCAGATGCATGGTTTTTTGCCCTTTTGTCTATGCGATAGGAGAGTCACTGGCGACTTGACTACTTGACTCAGATATCAAAAGCTTAAAGCTAGGGATAGTTATATGACTTTACAGTTATCTTAATAATTAGCTTTCTTAGGTAAACTCTTTACCTGCTTCTCCGAATTTAATTATCTTGAACCTAAATAATTAAAATCATAAGTAGTTTATGCCACAATGGCACTTCCAAAACTTATTATTGCAAGTTCAAGACTATGTTTTAACTATTAAGTATCCAACAGTTCATGAGGAAATCTAGTGTAATACACAATAAGTTGTTAGTAAGCAGTAACGACACATTAAGTTTTCAGTAAATCAAGATGGCACAACCTGTTTTAACTCTTAACTATACAGTGGTTCATGACCAACTTTATTTTACCAACATACCCTGCTAAAAAAAGAATCATAATACCACACATAATATCACAAAGATTTCCAGTAAAATGTACTCATAGTAAAGGGTATGTTACTATATTAGCATATAGACATAATATCAAATTGGAAGAACAGAAAACTTTCCTGTGAACAACCGGTAGGCATCTGGTAATGGCCGTTTTTGAGTGCCATAAAAGATCTCACTCTGCTCAGCAAGAAAAAGGCTCTGGTCAACAACCACCGGTTTCAAAATGCGCAAACCTGCGAAAATGAATATACATTTGATTGTGTAACTTAATAATAGCTAGCGAATACACGTAAAAATATAGGTAAAGTAACATTGACCTACTCTTTCCATCCAATGTAGCTTGTATGATTCACAAAGTTGAGATCTTTAGGCAGGTACGATAGAATGTGAAGAAGATCTTGAAACAAATAAAAAGAAAAGGTAAATACAAGTTCGGTTCTTATCACGCAGATAACAAAATCCCATTTAACAGTAGAACTTTATATACAGATAAATGTCTTTGTGAAGAAACTCGAAAACCAACAACTACAACATATTGTTACACCAATATTGTGACTAGACACCAAAAAGTTCAAATATCAAAATCATGCAAGGATCTACGCAGGTAATGCGGTAAAAAATCGGATATCGGTCAAGGACCGATATTTGGGATATAGGTTACCGTGATGGGATATCGGTAATTTTAATATCATGCAAATGCAATTTAACACTAGCAATTCAGTAAACTCTCCTAGCGTTAACAAATTAACTTTTTGCAACTTGCAAAACACTAACAATTGTAGCAAGTAGGAACTGATTAAGACTTAAAACACCAACATTTAACACTAACAATTAACATTTAAGACTCAAATCACTCATTGCAGCAATAAGAATGAAGACGAATGGTAGAACTAGGAAGAAAGGTCCTGATATTGGGAAATTCGGTGATACATCGGTACCAATATTCAAACAGGTATAGATAAATGTCTTTGTGAAGAAACTCTAAAACCAACAACTACCACAAATTGCTACACCAAAATTGTGACTGGCCCCTGAAAAGTTGAAAAATCAAAATCAATGCAACAATGATACTTTAGAACAAAAATATACACATCATACAACATTATAGGTTCTAAGAACAAACTAATTGCTAGAATGGATCAAATTACAGTTCAAATGATAATCTGAAACATATAAACCCTAGAACAATGAAATTAACCAATTGGGAAAAAACAAAAAAGGGTACAATAGTTAGTTAAACTATACCATCTTGAGTAACAAGAGGATAATCAGCAGCAGAAAGATTAATAAACCAATCCCAATCAGAACAAAGCTTCAACAAAATAGCAGCACCATGTAAAGTTGAAGAAACAGAAGAAGACCCTTTAGGTGAAACAAGATCAGATTTCCCAATAACATTAACATTTTGAGCAGACCACATAACTTTAACTGACTGAACAGTTAGGGCTAAAAAGTCTCTTTCTTTTTGAGGGGCAGAACTGTCAAGATGAAGAAGATATTGGTTTCTTGGATGATAGATGGAGAACAAGAGCCGGATGATCCGACCCGAGTCGTTGGAGGATCCGGAGATGAAATAGGCAATGGATGGTGGAGATTGGTTGGTGGTTTTGTTGGTAGTGGTGAAGAGGAGTTGGTGGTTGTGGTATTGGGCGGTGGAGGGGCGGTGGGGGAAGAGGTAGGGGTCGGAGAACGACGGCGGCGGTGGCGTTGTGGGGAATGAGGAGAAGAAGAGGAGGAAGAGGGAGGGTGGTGATGGTTAAGATGGTGTACACAGTGGTGGTTGTGGTGGTGGTGGTGGATGATGATGGTGGTGAGTTTTGCATTGTAAATCAATGAATATCAGATAAAAGATTGAATCTTTTTTGAGGGTTTGGTTCAAGATTGGAATTTTTTTTGGTGGGTTTGCTTCAAGATTGAAATTTTTTATGGGTTTGGTTCAAGGTTGAATTTTTTTTGGTGGGTTTGGTTCTAAGATTGATTTTTTGTTGATGGGTTTGTATCAAGATTGAATCTTTTTGATGGGTTTGTAGTTTCCAAGGGTTAAAAAGGGTGTTAGATGCGGTGGTTGTAGTGGTGGTGGAGGGTGGCCGGCGAGAAGGGATGTAGTGACAATGTTGGTGCTGTGAATTGTCCGTCCGCATTCTCTGGTGGTTGCGTCCCCTTTGATGCCATTGTTTAAAGTTGTTGTAAGTGGATTTAAATATTTGATTAGAAAGGTAATCTAATCATAACTTTACCTTATTGTTGTTATTCTTCATCATAAGTTAAGAACAAAAAGATGTGTTATTGTCTTATCGTTCTAAGGGATTTCAATTTATTAATATGATGATGATATTGGATGTGTTATATTGGTTTAATGGATTTTCTAAAAGCATCTTTCTATTAAATTTATGTTTAATAAGACTATGCTAGTGTTATTTTGTAAAGAAAAAAAATTGACTGTTTTGAATCCTTACATTTACGGTCACTATTTTAATTTGTGATGAGAGTAAAAGTTTCATATCTTCAATTCATGATAGAAAATTATGAGGCATAGATAGATCCACATCCACATATTTATCTTCAATTTGTGCAACCAACAATCTTAAGCCATATTATCACTTTACAAGACTCAAATAAATGTTTCCGGTAGGAGTGTCGAACTTAAAAAGAGAAGGTTAGCCTGAACTAAGGGACTGTTAAACAATAGGTTGCGTTGTTCTTATGCATACTAATTAATAGCTACTATAGGTTTAAATAAGTCTGTTTGTTTCATAGGGAAATGCTTTTTTGTATCAATCATCACTTTTTCTTTATAGATAGAGAATTTTATGTCGCAACAAAAAGTCCATCTCTATGAAAAATGCACTTGGTTGAACTCAGTGTGAAGTCTAATGTCCTTGAAAAAGAACTATGACCTATTCTTTACCATTTCATTGGATTGAAAGCCATCACGTCCACTTTCATCGAATGATTTTTCCAATTTGATACTTCTTTTTTTTCCATATTAGCAAGCAGGATAATCGTTCATGAGGGTAAAAAAGAAGAATGACAATATTTTATCATTAATATTATCTTTTACAAGAAGATTATGCTAGAATGACGATATATTCACATCAAGCTATTTATACAAGTAACCAAAAGACCACAAAATAAATATTTATTTTATCGATATATTCACATCAAGCTCTTTATACAAGTAACTCATCGCTAACCCTTCATTTTAATATCTCACAATAGAAATAACCATAAGTCCGTAACACTTTGAGAATCTACATCGCCAAATCCCGCAATGTGGTTTGGAATCCGGACAACTCAAAGTCTCAAACAGGCGGGGCATGCGTTGGATGAGGGTGATGTAGGCAGTCCTGACTCCTGAGGTGGTTTGGCCCGGTGCACCGGAATAGTGTGTTGGGTGAGTCCCTTGCGGATCCCCCTTTATTCTCAATTGAAAGGAACTTAAAATTGTTTAAACTAAATTAGATTAAAAAAATAAAGGAACATAAATTAAAAAAAACAAATGTATAAAATAAAAATAATATGAAATAAAAAAACAAATTTATTAAAATTAAAAACACTACACATAATAGATAATTAAACTTAAACAAGACAAGGTAATTAAACTTAAACAAGACCAAATAATTAAACATATGAACCGTAGGAGTCGTCATCCAGATGCATAGCAGGTTACAAGGATGGTTTCTTATTAATTGTCAGAACGAGATGTGACCAAATCTTCTATTGTGTATGTTTTCGTATTCCTAACGGACTAGGGCAATCATTTGTGCCTCTATAATACCATCACCTTGAGCCATCTTGAAGTTGAGGAATGCATGAAATCTGCAAACCTCCACAAATATAATATGAAACCTTGACAAAGTAGCGTACGCAAAGCGATTGGTTTCTCCTATACATTGACAAAATCCTTCAAATAAGGATGCTCTAATTGAAAAGGCTCCTTGTCTGTTATCGGAGATGTCCCTCCACGAGTTGACCAAAGCCATGTATTAATCTTCAGTTCAAGGTCTTCTTGCCATTTTTTATGAATCTTTGTAATGAATTATTGGTTAAGAAGTGCACATATTGTTTGAAATACGAATTGAATTTATAGCCACTAAAAACTAGTCGTTGCAAAAGTAGCCTTTCTATAAAATGTAGTTATAAGAATTAAGTATTCTTTTTAGTATTTTATTTGAACTTATTATTAAGTAAATATAAACAAATATACTAGAAATAATAAAAATAATAAATAAATTATGAATTTTATTTTTCCGTATTATTTAATATTTTAAAATAAATAATAAATACATTCTGAATTTTATTTTCCGTATTGTTTAATATTTGAATAAAAAATAAAGAATATATTTGAGTAAACAAATTATAAATAGATTATATAAATTAGATATAGTTAAATAAAAGAAAAAAGTATCTGATAAGATTGATAATATGGTGGAGGTTCCGAGTGGTTTAGCATTGGAGAAAAAAATGTGGTTTGGAATAATGTGGCATGTTGACGAGGCAAGATTGAATATTGGACCAGTCCAGCGTTGTGAATGCTCTTACCTGCACAATTTGAGTTTAGTATAAATGAGTTTGATTAGTTTCAGGTCGAGCCCATGACCCATTTAGCTAAACGGGGGTTGTGTTTGTGGCAGCGGGTGTGTTCGCGTGTTGGTCCCTTTAAGATAATTAAATTATCTTTTATTTTTTAATAATGTGTTCTATCTTATAAGCTGAATTAAATCGGTTTCGTATTTTATAAACTTATAAGAGAAATTGTAGTAAGATTTATTATTAAAATGTAATTTTTTTATATATATTTATACCTTTTTGGTACAAAATCGTAATTTTAAAATATTGATATTCAGAACAAAAGTAAAAAAAAAATTGGATAAAACAGGTTTTGCTCGTGTCAATCCGCGAATATTTGTGTTGTGTTTGTGGTTTACATGTATGACAAGGTTTTTGGGTTTGTGTCATGTTCGGGTTCGTATCAGGTTAGACTCCCAACCCGCACACAGGACATATTTAGTATCCATAGGTAGAGTTTGAGTGTTACCAATAAACCAAGTTCTATTTCTTGAATTATGGAGACATTGATATACAAATGGAGAACACAAACAAAGATTAATACATTTTGTTCACAAAACCACACACATGAATTATGCTACATCAAACTCTCAATAAGAAAGATGAACAGTCAACCTGAGCAACGACTCCACACCATCAGCAACAATCTGACCAGCTGGTATCAATGACCGAACCTCAGCGAACCCACAAGCATGCAAATACTTCCCAGTCCCACCCGTGATCGACAACCGCGACATTGCACTTCCAATATGGTACACTCCAAAGAAGTTTATGCTATCTCCATACTCACCACCTTCCATCATGGCTGTAAATGTCATCATCTGTCTACTCCCATCAGCTGAACTAGCAACATAAACTCCCTGTGCTCTTCCTAGCATCTGCGAACCGGACTTTGGATCAATGGTTAAGACATCGTCGATGACAGTTATGGTCCCGAATCCTAGTCCAAGCCCATCTGGTCCCAAACTGGCTGCTATCTGGTTTTGTGCATTGTTTTGGTTTATGTTTCCTGCGAACTGGGTCCCAACTAAGCCGGTTCCTAGTGGGATACCATTGGCGTTGACGGTTGGGATTTGGCCATTGGCGTTTGGGATGGGGACGCCGCCTTGTGGTGCTCGGAAACCTATGCGTCTAGCGAAGGGGACTTGTCCGCTGTATATGTTTCCTAGTAGACCTGTTACTGGTCTGGCTGTTGGGTTGCTGCCGCCAAGAATGTCGTGCATGTAAAGCTCAAAAACATGAGGTTCGCCTGCTGATGGTTGTGTGTCCACTGCTCTTGTTTTCAAGATCGCGGTATGCATGATGTGAATCGCGACGAATATCGCTAAAGATTGCTTTGACATTTTGGAAAATGTATGGAAGTTGATGAAAGATTGATGCCTATTGTTATGGATGATTGTGAATGTAACAATGTGGTGCTTAAATACCAACTAATAAGATGGAGTTGGTTTAATACTTTAATTAAGTAGTAATCTTTGACTTATGTTAATTAATTAATTTGTAAACCATCTGAACCATTATTTCATTATATTGTAGTGGTTCTAACAAAACCATAGATATATACATATAAAAATAAAGGTTTAATCATTTGTAACCAACCAGACATATATAAAAGATTTTGATTTTATTCTAGTAAGTTAAAAATAATGAAATTCAACTTATTCGATCGAAACCTCCTAGCTATAAGATCATTCTTATATGAACAACAATATAACCAATAGCGCGATATACTAACTAGAATCTAACATGGCACAAGTATTCAACTTATTCAATCTGAATCTTGCAGCTGCTGTTGTTGTTGCACAGGTTCTTCATGATTTTATGATCTTGGGTTCTCTCACAATTGGCGAAATCAATTTCCATACTGCGTTCAGTAGTCAACCGTCCGTGAAGGTCAAAATCAATATATTTTGGTGATGTATATTAATCCAAAAGTGTATATATAGTTATATACGTACAGTATAGTGTGGCTGCGAACCATTCATTAACAATTTTCACCCATGTACTTGCCCACCCGACGTCTATGCTCCATCTATAGTTTCAAAATTTACGCAAAATAAATACTTGTTAAATCTTAATTTGGCAACGGGTTTTGTTGGATCTTACTTTCGGGTTGAACTATCTAGATTCCAGCTGATGAAAAGCATAGCGAAATACATAGCACCCAGTGAGAATACTAGGTGGAAAAAACCGTAATTGTAAGGGATATCATCCTCCATTTGATATTCTTGTTTCTTTAGCTGAAGGTAAAAGAAATATTTATGCATAAGCAAGCTATCACAAATTAAGAATAAAAAATATAACATTTTGATGGTCAACGTAAAAAACGGAAGAACCTGAAATGTTTGTGAATCAATCCCAGTGGAAAATGTTGCGATAACAATTGCTGAAACCCAATCAAGAAGCCCTGGAAGTGCAAGAATTTAACAAAATATAATAGTCAATATCATAGATTCATTTTCTAATGTTTTGAGGTCTAAAATCGAGGGGATAAGCTTAAT
The DNA here is from genome assembly GCA_947069175.1 of Scalesia atractyloides. Taxonomy (NCBI): domain Eukaryota; kingdom Viridiplantae; phylum Streptophyta; class Magnoliopsida; order Asterales; family Asteraceae; genus Scalesia; species Scalesia atractyloides. The sequence goes on from CAMTDV010000001.1 coordinate 91,600,314, forward strand.
TACTAGCACGGTTATCCAATCGACATGTTTGTTATCGTGCTTTTGAGGGCTGCATTCTTCATCGGCAGGCTCGCTGTAAAATCATAAGAATTATATTTGTTAAATAAAGAACCTAAGTAATGTAGTTAGGTTCTTTATTGGGTATATACTACTATTCATACCCAATCTGGATACAAATACCCCATGCGGTTTTATGCAAGTTAACAATATTGACGATTTAAGTACTCTACAGACTACACTAGATGATAAAAACCTTCTTAAAGCAGACCAACATAGGAAAACAACATATGATGCCATGATCCCTGATGACAAAAGTCCTTTGTTCACCTGTTTCAAGTTTTGTTGAAGTCAGGGGTTGTTCGTTTTCTAAAATGATAGTATCAAATATAAAGTCTCCTAAAAATAAGAAGGCGTAAGAAGGGTATCAAACAGACTCCGATTGACCTCATTCAAGCGGCATTGGAACCGTCTCATCGAACTCTAGGATATGAGATTTTAGGTTTTCGCATTTTGATGTTTAGCTTGTAGATTTTAGAATTTTTGTTTAGATCATTGTGTCTTTTCTATATTTGGACCATTGTGTCTTTTTTCCTCGACATTGTGTTAAACTTTGCGATCCATTGTGTCTTTGTACACTTCTCATTTTTAGGAGACTTCGTAGGATAATTTTACCCTAATGTTGGTAGTCTGTTTGCAGTTCTGAATTATAGTAGATCTGAATTTTATAATATAATGTTAAGAAAAGTTTGATGGAGGACATGCATACCTTTGAATGCAAGGATATAGCCATCATGACAAGAAGCAAAACGGCAGTCCATGTGATAAAAAATATGTTGAGAGTGCATGAAAGTTTGGAAGCATACAATGCATACATCACAAGGATCCCACATAAAGACGCCATATAAAACAGCGTGGACATGAATAATCCACAACACAAGCTGCACGACATAAAAAGTGTGTTGGAAATTTGTTAACTTTGATGACGAGAATTGAGAATGATGCGAAAAACAAGTGAAAAGTTGAACCTCTGCTTCTTTCTGTCATCGGGCATCCAATAAGCATTCCACCATGCTATGAACTCGATTACACTTATGAGTTGGAGAATGAGAAAAATCCTGGGTCATAGATTTCGGTAAGAACTGATTTCGATGAAAAAGATTAAAATCCGCTTTATAGAAATGATTTTAGAAGATTACCCTGCACCAACTCGAGCAAGTTCACCTACAAGAAAATTGAAGTTATTAGATCAAGTCGGCTTTTATTAACTTCTTGTAATTTAACTAACTTACCATATAAATGAACAAAATCTGAGGGGATTAAGAACGAAAACACTAGCGTGATCACCAATATGGCAAACTTTGAGGTCCACCATCCAGAATGCCATGTACTACGAATGTCGAATAACTTTGTTGTTCCACACGTGGTTAGAAATAACACAAAGAAGAATATCTAGAAATGTAGCTTAAGGCTGACACAATGATAAATCAAAATTCCAAATACCGAATTCTGGAAAAACATCAGGGCTAACAGCAAGAAAATGCAATATACTACTAATTCACTTTTATGCACATACTTTATTTTTAACCATTGAATGTAACATATTACCATTTCTTACAAAGATATGCAAATGTATCCATATAATGCAGCATACATATTATTTTTACTAATTAATGCAACAATTATAATACTTCTGAAAAATGGTATGTATGTTGCATTAGACGGTTAAAAAAGTATGTTATAAACTACTCAGATTTAAAACTTGTTCTGCTAAAGAAAGATACGAAGCATCCCAAACTCATTCGAAGAACTCCTACTGTTTGGAAACATTCATGCCCCTCGGGTCCACAAGCTTTAAGAACTGCGAAATTACAAAAAATGAAAAAAACTAACAACATTAACCAAAACCGGACCATTGAATGTGGTGATGAATATAATTTGATCAACTTACTATTGAAGTGAATGGAGACCTTTTGGCCATAGTCGCGCAAAAACCAAGCTACAAGATTTACCAATGAGAAGATAATGCCATACGTATAACGGGCTTTTGATGATTTCTTCTTCCTTACTAAGCATTCTGTGCTCCTATGTTGCATAATTTGCCACTGAACCATCTCATCATTGGTTAGTTTGATGTCTACTAACACATCATCTTCAATCATTTCTCCATGCTCAACCATCATATATTTGTTTTATGGTCGAAAAACAAACCAAAGATGAATTGGTGACAGTGATGAATTCCCTTAAACTTAGTAGTCTCTCTTAAGGGAAGTGATCAGTGAGGCGCCTTGGATCTCATTAATTTTTCCCTAATTTAATAATTTTTTTATTTAAGAATTATTAATTAAATAAACAAGAAAAGGTAGCAAGGATCCAATTTGTCAGGTTTGAGTAATTATTGGGTTAAAAGTCAGCTCAACAACTAAGTCCAAGTAAGTAGATACTGTTATTAGCAGACACTCCATTTCTTGAACACTCTATTATTGTTTACAAGCAATCTATTTTCTTAATTGGATCAATCTTTGCTTTTTAATTGTTATATTTATAAAAGAAAATAAACCAGTGTTATAAAAATCAAAATAAACAAAGCCCTTCAAGGACACAGAAAATAAATTAATAATTCAATAAACCTTGGTGTGACTCAATAATATATGAGCAGGAAAAAGAGATTTTATAAAGTTGTACTCAAGTATATATATTACAGCTGTGAAAATGTTATAAAATGGTGTGAAATGTTAGCCACAAGATATTATAAAATGTTAAGTGAGGAAAGGATACATGTGAAGATGAAGAATGTTGCTTTGAGTGCAGATGAAGCCATCAGTGACAAACCAAATAGAAGATGACAAAGATGGTAGGTCCTAACAGGTTGACCCAATGCTAAATGACGCGTTAAGGACTGTTGTTAGGAGCGTAACGGGGCTCAAGAAATTTAATTAAATGTGTACTAATTTTATACTAATAATTATTAAATCAAGGGAAAAAATATGGCCACATGCTGTGTTGAGTTAATTAAACTTAAAATTAATCTCATTGCTCAAATGAAGCTTTTTGGTGGAACTGAATGTGATTGCTACTTGCTTCCTGATGTGCTGTTTTTTGTTGGTTGATAAATAGGATGAATTATGCTGATTAATATGGCCTGGTTATATTGTTAGGTGTTGCATGATTGGATTTAGGTTTGTCCTTTTGAATTTTAAAATATATTCTAATGTTTATTAACCATCCGGTCTTGTATTACCATAAAATTACCTCCTGTGTGAAAAAAAGGGGCAAACGATGAATCAAACTTTATGTTTCAACGAGTAAAAATGAGTTGCTAGATAAAGTCACTACGAAATCCGTGTCGATAGTATATTACAAAAGTGGTGGAGGCTTGAATTCTAGCAAATGCATGATTAAACGGTATTTAGATGTAAAAATGTTATTAAGGAAAAGTATATTACAAGATTAACATGTTTATCGACTAAAAATTATTAAATACAATGTAAATAGATTCTAGTATATTTTGTAAATGCATAGTGAGTATGAATACCCCTATAGAAACCTACCTAAACTTGTACAACATTCTTTCAATCAATATAATTTTATAATTTACCTCTTTGAGTAAATTTAAAATGATTTATATTTGTTAGAATAAATCTAATAACCCTTCCCCTTTTTTCTTTCCGGGCAAATTGAACACGAGTCAATTAAGTATGCATCACCTGGTGGTTGGTGGTCTAATGATATGGTGTTTATCCCTATAAAAGCGGTTGAGTTTAAATCCTTACGATTAGACAAAATTTATGTGTAAAGGAATTGTTGTAAAAAAAAGTCAACTGAGAGTACCATTCAGGGGCGGATGTACATAGTAATAAGGGGTAGCCTCCGCTACCCCTTGCCGCTCCGGCGGTAGTGTAAATTTTGGAAAAATTTGACGTTTTTTCGATTTCGTTACCCTTTTTTTCTAAAACGTTACCTCTTGGCACTCCGCTAGATCCGCCACTGGTACCATTACCATTTCAACCGTATGAATGGGGGTTAAGGGTTGAAAATGTGTCGGTGACTTCTAGAATTGAATTAGGCGTTAAAACAAAACCACACGTTCCTATATTTTATCTTTACCTTGCACAATAAAACATACCGACTTCTTGGTGTGAAAAAGTTGGTGGCAGTAGGCAGGAATTACAAGTAAAACTCAATTTTACAACTATAATTACGATGTCATGATACTATACTTATTCAAACCCTGGTTATGCATTTGTTCCAAAATAATCTTGAATTTTTTAAATTAGGTTTTACGGTATGGTTTTGACGGTTTTTAGGTTACACCATGGTTTTGACGGTTTTTAGGTTACACCATGAGCCGATGTTGGTAATGGTTTTTCACTAATAGAAACAGACGCCTAACTGTAGAAATTTAAAACCAAACCAAGCTAACGTGTTACCAATGATCACTTTGGTTTCATGATTTGGGCTATACGCCTTAATACAAGTTGTCCCAAAAAACATTAAATATATATATATAAGGTTAACGCAAAGTTGAATGGAAAGCCCGTGCACCAGTAACCTGGACCAAACCTGCTACCCATATCGACAAGCTGCTTCGCAAAATCATGACCAAATCGGCGACAAGAAAAGTCGCAAAGTAGGTTAATTAATTCATTTACATAAGGGACTACATAACATTAACTAAAATTTCATGAAGATACATATGAACTTTTCTAATTGAGTTGTGCACATATGAAATGAACCAAGTTTGAAAAAGATTATGAAATTTATCTCCAAAAACGATATCCATGCAATGTTATATTTTTGTCAATGATGTCAACTCATAGCTATTAGTTTACCACTATACTTTCAACCAACACAATTCTTTTCTTATCACATAACATAACATCCATTAAGCAACAATGCAATTATATAGTGATCAAGAATTGTTCATAGAACTTGCCCTTCAATAAATATCCGCATGTTAATCAAGTTGCGCATTAGCCAAATTCCCAAAAAAAATCTAATTCTCCCATTAAAATCACACGAAGCCAGCCTTTCGTGTGTTTATTCTGTCAGTAGAATGTATGTCAATCAGTCGCAGGATCACATGGCAGATCAAAAGCCCATGCCGCCCATTCCGCCGCCCATTCCGCCGCCCATTCCACCGCCCATGCCTGGAGCCGCTTCACTAGCTGGTTGGGGGATTTCAACCACAATAGCTTCGGTGGTGGTCATCAAAGAAGACACACTACACACAAACAGGAAAGTGGGTTAGTAACTCAGTAATCAAATATAATATGATCAAATCCAACCTAATCCAACCATGGTCAGTTTAACTAACCTTGCTGCATCAACTAAGGCTGTTCTAATCACTTTCAACGGGTCAATGATTCCATTTTTCACCATATCCACATATTCACCTGTATACGAAGACAGTTCATAAATATTTCCCCATTCCAAAAGAATTAATTATGAACGATAATTCAAATTTACAAAAAGAAAAAGAAAAACGTATGATCAAACCTTTAGCTGCATCATACCCAAGATCCGGGTCATCCTGCTCTAATAGCTTACCAACCACAACCGAACCTTCCACTCCGGCATTAGAAGCAATTGTATGAACTGGCATCTGCGAATAGTAGAGTAAAAACATGTAGTTTTTTTTTATCTTATTTACCATATAACCAAGTTAACATTTGTTTGGTATAAAAATATAAGGTGCGAATAAGGTGGCCATTTCAACCCATTTACTTAATAAAGTGATAATTTGGATTGTGTTTTAAATTCAAAATTGATGAAATCCAAAAGTTAGCAGAAAGCGTAACGTGTCATAATAGCAGGTTAAAAGTCGCCCGATTTAATGCATATTGCCTCGTATATTATTTCATTCAAAGATATTGATTATTATTATATATTTGTAACATATTGTTTGTGTAAGAATAGTCACCACATCCACTTTAAGATTGATTTAATATGCATCCTTCTAAATGTTCAAAATTCCATAATAAATCCTTCTAATTATAATATCGTATTTACACTTTCAAAACTTAATGTATAATATTTATTCACTGGTTAATAAATATTTTCATTAACTTATAGCACTCAAATTCAATGTAATAAATGAACAAGAAAACAAGTTATTACTAAGATTTATCTCAACACATAATGTTTCTTAATTTATGCAATGAAACAAGCTATTATAAGTAACTGATAGTTAAATTATTTACTATGAAATGGATAAATATGATTCTTTTTTTTGTGTTTGAATATATAAATACGATATTAAGAAATTTAGAAAGTCGTGTATGAAATGTTGAAGTTCTATAAGGTCATACATGAATATTGCCCATATTTTTTATTTTTGTAAATATGCAAAAACGTGTTTATGGGTCAACTGAATCTGGGGCCTGTCACATTTTGACATAAGCTAGTGAGTGTTCTGACCTTTAATGCATTCTGAATAATCTGAACGCCAATTTTCTGATCAAAATTGGCTGTTTGCAGCTTATCCAATTCTTTAGACGCATACAGAAGAGCAACACCACCACCTGCATATTAAAATGGAATCATTCTACTTGTATTATTTCTTTAAAGACTAATTCAGGACAGCAAATGTTAACCAATTTACCTGGAACAATTCCTTCCTCGACAGCCGCCTTTGTTGCATTTAAAGCATCTGTAACTCTATCTTTCTTTTCACCTACTTCAGTGTCACTTGCTCCTCCAATCTGAATTTTTCAAAACATTCATCATCTAAACATAAACACAGGCCCTTTCTAATCATAAAGTAAATATAAACTAATAAAAAAAATAACAGACCTTAAGTACCGCAACACCACCAGAAAGCTTGGCTAACCTTTCTTGCAATTTCTCTTTATCATAATCAGACGTGCTAGACTCGACTGATGATCTTATCTGTCAAAAAATAATAATAAATGTTACAATTTTTATAACTTTCTTACAAATATATTTTACAAAATCATTTTAATGGAAATGCACCTGTTCACATCGTTCTTCAATAGACTTTTTATCACCAGCACCATCAAGCACGACTGTGTCATCTTTCGATACAGTCACCTACAACGTTAATGACACCAATTATATGCCTGCGTTAAAATATCACCAAACTGTTATTAATACTTGAAGTGATGTAACAAACCTTTTTACAAGAGCCAAGCATTTCTGGCTCTAGATTGTCGAGATTCATACCGAGTTCTTCGGTTATAAGCTGCAGGTAAATGCAATGCACATTATAACAGAATAATCGTGTTGATACATTACTCAACTCGCTCATTTTGCCACCTGTACACATAATATCGTATTTCATTTATACGACGTCAAAACTCACCTGACCACCAGTAAGAGTTGCAAGATCTTGCAAGTTCGCCTTTCTGTTCTCACCAAAACCAGGTGCTTTTATAGCACAAACCTATAAAAGCCAGTCGGTTACATATGCTAAAAACAATAGTTATTTAAAATCAAGAGATAAATAATTTGAAACTTATGATAAGAATAAATACCTTAACTCCAGCACGAAGCTTGTTAAGAACTAAGGTAGCCAATGCATCACTTTCCACATCTTCAGCGACTATTAACAGGGGCCTTTGTTTCTGAACAAGAGTGACAATACAATAATAAACCGACACACACAGTTGATTTCATAATTAAACTGAAGATGAAACAATTACTGAATTAGGTTATGCAGATTTGCAAATAATACTACCTTCAATGCCAACTCTAACACTTTGATAATCGAATTGATGTTTGAAATCTTCTTCTCGTATATTAGAACAAGAGGGTCGTCTAGTTCCTGAAAAACAAACATCAATGAATGTATGTATATAAATTCAAATAGATGAATATAATAAAATCTATATACTTATATGCTAACAAAGTAATAAAGACATGAACTTACACATTTCTGATTTTTTTGGTTTGTAATGAAATGAGGAGATATGTATCCCCGGTCCAACTTCATTCCCTCGACAACTTCTAGTTCGTTATACAATGTCTTCCCATCCTATATCCATTCATAGTACAATTATACAAATTTTGCAAAAAAACATTTAAATTAATAATCTGATATTAATTAAAAGTTAAAAGTAACAAACTAAAATCCTTATAGTGAAGGTTAAGGAGTAACTAAATGCAGCTTACTTGAATTGTGATGACACCCTCTTTCCCAACTCTCTCCATAGCTTTAGCTATTAGTTCACCGATTTCACGTTCTCCGTTTGCCGAAATCGTACCCACCTGTGTGATTTCCTCAGACGTGCTTATCATACGGGCCCGACTCTTCAAGTTTGTTACAACCGCATCAACCGCCATTGAAATACCACGTCTGAGGTCCATTGCATTCATACCAGCTGCAACCGATTTGCACCCTTCCGAGAATATCGCACGTGTAAGGACTGTCGCGCAAGTCGTACCTGAAACATAAACCATTAATACGATTTTGACAAAATAATAATCACAAAGCACGAATTTTATTAAGGAGTGAATATTACCGTCACCAGCAACATTGTTTGTAGCGTTAGCAACTTGTTTCACGAGACTTGCCCCAACGTTCTTGACTTTATCGTTGAATTCAATGCTTTTTGCAACGGTTACACCGTCTTTTGTCACTTTCGGTGCTCCGTAACTTTGTTCAATCACCACATTACGCCCCTATAAAGTTATTGCAAAACATAATATAATCATATAACACAGTGACTAACAAACAGACAGAGATTTACAGTAATAATATGTTATAAAGTAGGTACCTTTGGGCCCATAGTGACTCTAACAGCATCAGCAAGCTCTTCAACACCTCTGAGCATTAAAGCCCTAGCATCAACTCCAAACTTGATGTCTTTAGCTGCATAATTTCTGCTCAAATTCAACCTACTTCCAATCTGTATGTAGATGCAGATTAACATACAATTATACATACGTGAGTGTGTAATTATTATTATTATAAATAGATGGATTAATTTACAAGTACCTGTTGAGTTCTGTTGCTTGCAATCCTGAAAATTACAAGAAAAATGGGAAAGTAATTAGATGAAATTGTTTGAACAATAACAGAAATCATGATTAACAATAGAAGAAAGGAAAGATGACCTGGATTTAGAAGCAAGATTGAGTGCGAATCGATACATGATTGCTCAAGATTTTGGAGAAGAAAAGAAGAAGAAGAATACGAAGGGAGTAGCGGATAGGGTTTTAGAGATGGAGATGGTGAGGGTTTAAGTTTTCCCCTTCTCCAAGTTTTTTCTTTTCTATTATATAAGAAAAACTTTTATTGAAGTTAAATATTACATTAATACATTAAAATTGCTCACTCTATAATAACTTTTATTGAAGGTTATGAGTGGCTAATTGAGGGTTATGAACATATGTGAATAGGTAAATGGGTAAATATTTCTTTCAGCATCATTTTAAAACTTAATGGGTAAGAGATTTGTTGAATGATTCAAAGATGTTACGTCAGTGAACCAAACACACTACGAAAAGAGCTGGGGTAGCGATGTATAGGTTTGTTAGAGTGGCTGACAGAGTAGTTAACGTGGACCTATACATAAAGGGATTTAGTTCCTTTTATTTTAATTTAAGAAAGTTACACAAACAAACTTTGTATTTTAAATTTCAGTGTTTGCCATGAATGGTTCTTGTACTTTTCTTTTACTAAAAGGGTACTTTGGTCATTTTACCTAAATGTAATAGAAATATAACGACAGTTAGCCTTATATATTAAATGTGTTACATAAATGAAACCATAGAAATTGGACCTATTATTCAAAAAACTTAGTACGCTAACTAACCACAAACCAAGCCACCTCCACTTAGAACTTCGATTACGACTCCCAAAAATTCAACTACAAGTCTAAGAACTGGTTTTTCCTGAAATCACCCTTCTTCTACACCAAACACAAAATCGATGGTGTTTTAAAACTAGAAACAAATTTCCTTAGGCTATTATTGGATATGAATGCATACTAATTGTTATATTATTATATAATAAAAAATCAATTTGTGTTACGTGTCATTTATTGAATGCATCCATTTTTTAGTTTTCCCGCTTCTTATTCTTACTCATCTTATATTAATTAAATTAAGTAAATTAATATTTAATTTTATCCTACTTTGAATGTTGAATAAAATCCTTCTATTTTTCTTATATAACATTATCCTTAAATTTAAATTATTAATTTAAGATATTTTTAAATAAACCAAATTAATTATCACGAAAACGAAACTTTATGTTAATATATTATTTATTCTTATTTTCATTATTAAAGATATATTTATTTAACCTGTTGAATACACGGATCTTTTTTAAGATATAACTTTTTTATTATTTAGTATTTAAAATAAAATTTATTCAACTTGTTTAATACATGGGGTTTTCTAAAGTGTTTGTTTTCAATGATAGATTTTTTTTTATTGTTTGCTATATAAAATTTTATTTATTCAACCTGTGTAATACACAAAGTTTTTAAAGTATAACTTTTTAATATAAAATTAAATTTATTTAACCCGTACAATAAACAAGGTTCTTAAAGATACATTTTTTTATTATTTAATATATCAAATTACATTTATTCAACCTGTGTAATAAACACGGTTTTTAAAGATATATTATTTAACTATATAGTATATAAAAAATAATCAGTCAATCAATTATATCCAGTATAATTTCACCCAGAGCAAAGCTATTGGTAGGAGATGGGGAGGGTGGAATGTAGGCAAGCATTACCTCTATCCAAGGGGATAAAAAGACTGCTGTCGGTGAGACCCCCAGCTCCAAAGATACATCCAACCATAAGAGTCGAATGAAACATAAAAAGGCAAATAACTACACTAAACACAACAAGATAACATAGGGTACCAAAAAAATCTTTTTAAAACTAACAAACAAGAAATAGGTGAGAACGCATAAAAGAAACAGATTACACAATATATACACACACTAGCAAGGGATAACATGCATAGGCCACCAAAAAAACTAGGCTTCTAAGACAAGACTCCAATACCTTACAATACCACTCTCCTAAAAGTCCTTAACCGTAATTCTACATCTCCACAAACGCCTATCCTCAGATAGGTGCAAGTCTATCAGATCCTTTCTAATCCGCTCCTCCCAAGTCAGTTTCGGTCGGCCTCTACTCCTTTTTCCCTCCACAGTAAGGGTTTCCACAGTTCTAATGGTGGTCATCATCTATCTCCTCCTGACATACCCAAACCATCTCAATCTCCCCTCCTGTGTCTTATCTGATAAACTAGCTACCCCCTAATCTATCCTAAAAACCTGATTTCTCATCATGTGTAATCTAGTGTGCCCACACATTCATATCAAGATTCTCATCTTTGCTACCTCTAGTTTACGCGCACGTGTTTTCTTACTCGCCCAACATTCTATTCCGTATAACATAGCAGGTCTAATAGCAACCTTATAAATTTTCTCCTTTAACTTAGTTGAAAACCTCTTGTCACACAATACCCCAGTTGTCACACCCCGACCCGCAGCGGAATAAGAGTCGGGGCATAATTGGGTTATCACCAAAGCTCATGATGTTTACTAAAATGTTTCATATTTATTAAATTCGAATTACAACTTCAATATTCAAAACGAGTTTATACAATTACAAGGAAAAAGAAACTAAGTAAAACAATCCAAAGCCTAAACTGATTTATTCTTCTAGGCCGTCCTATATGTTTCTTGCTTCATCTGGATCACCTGTATCATGTGTAAAAATGGGGGATTTTGGGTCAACAAAAGTTGGCGAGTGAACCTTGTTAAAAACATTTGTTATTGATTTCTTGTTGTATTTAATATGGAAAAATTGTGCAATAATCATATGTGAGCAAACGTATATAAACAAACAAACACAAACCACCTTGAATGAGTATATGACATGAATGATAATGTATATGTTGGCAACGTCACGTTCCGCTCATAGGTAATGGGGAACGGACGAGCCTATGATGATGTATGTGAGATCAAGGCTCAATCAAACGGAGCCGATCGAAATGAGGCACCTGTACTCAACCCGTCTCCCACGGGTAGCTGTTGGGCCTGATGAAATGTATGTACTGAAAATGATAACTTTAAACTAAACATAATCCACACAACAACCGATACATATTGGATACACATTTGATCATGGATATGATGGATGCACAAGTGTTTAAATATAATAAATAATTAATCGACACATGATACACCCCAAAATGTGATTAAAACGGGGAATTGGTAGAGATTCACTCACATTTGGTGCGTTCTTTTGATGATGTTGAATGCGCACGAGTTTTGGGATTTGATCGACGAGGAAAAACTAACCTAAAATAATAACGAAATGATTCGGTAAATAAGTGGATTTTATTAACAATTTTAATAGGATTTTTAGATTTATTTTTGTGAGTTTAAGGTCATTTTCTAACTTTAAAAATATTATTTTTTTGAGTATTTTTAATTGATTTTTAAATTAAATAAATAAATAAATAAAATAAAAAAAGATAAAAAAATTGACTTTTTTGTTGACGTTGACCGCGTTGACCGGACCGTTGACCGGTCAGACTATGTTTATTCATGCGCTGAGTGAGGTTCGAACCCGGGACCTCTCGTACGCGTGCACGCAGCTCTACCAACTGAGCTACGTGTCTAACCCGAAATATTCTATGTTTTAATTATATATATATACTAATTAAATGTTAATTTATTTGGTTTATATTAAAAGGATTTAAACTGGTTGAACCGGTTGCAGGGAAGCCGGATCGAACTCGGGTTCTTTGGTTTGTAAGCGCACAGCCCAACCAGTTGGGCTGTGTGTCTTATCTGTTTAACTTACGGTTTATATTAATCTTATAAACATACTGGGACATGTTCTGATTCAGTTTAAAAAATTGGTTTTAATTCGGAAAGTCGGTGCGTTTGTAAGGTTCGAACTCGTGACGTGCGCTATGTGTTTGCATACAGTCCACCGCTGGACTGTGTGTCTAACCCGGTTTAATATCTTGTTTTAATTACACTTATACACAATGTTTGACTTCGTCTTCTTCGTTCAAGACACAGACAAACGATATCCAACTGTTCTGGTTTAAACCGTTCGTCGATCATATAAGTGATTGAAATGTAATGAATAAATAGAGTTACGGAATCGAATGTACCGAACAGACGCTTTCCTCAGAATTCCGGCAATGGTCGTCGGCTCTGATTTGTGAATTCCGTCTGATTGAATCAATTAACAGTTTTGATCGATGAGTTGTGAAATTGAGTTACTAAACAAGGATTATCAGAGGGTTAGATGATTGTACCGATTCACAGCGTGATTTCGGAAATTTCAAGAGATTTTCCGGCGAGTGCAGATTATCCGGCAACGTCGTCTTGGACCGATTCTGGTTGAAGGATTGAAGTTAGTATAAGTCTACCAATGGATTGAACACGAAAGAGTCGAGAAATTTACCGATTTGATGTAAGTCTCGGTTTTCCGGCGAATGTCCGGCAATACAGAATATCTCCGGCGAGTGTAATTGCTTCGAGAAATTGTGCGATTTTGAGCGAAAAGATTACCAGAGACTTGGGTGTGTATTTATAGGGAAGAATCAGGATGAATTGAGTCCGAATTTGGTCTTGATTCATGGTCAAGGTTTTCTCCGGCGGTTATGACTGAGATCGAGGGATTAGACATCGGTTATAACCGATGTCGAGGTTAATACACGCGTTCGGTCAAAGGAAACCGTCGATAATTGGCGAAATCGTCGGTTATTCCGGCGACTGCGGATTGGGCGCGCTGATGACTGAATTCGATTTCGAGTTTTATTATAAATGTTATTTGTTTTAATAGATATCACAAATGAGTCAAGTGTCGGAGTGGTTGGGTGTTGCTTGTTTCTTCCGGCTGACCCGGGTTCGAAACCCGGCAGCCTCTTTTCTTTTTTATTTAATTTATTTTTACTTTTTAATAATTATAGTTTTTAAATTCTAAAATGTTTATTAATTATGTATTGTTTAAAATTAATATTGATCATAAATACGCAACGAAATTTTATAACTGATTATTCGATTAATAAACGAAGCGGGTTTGGAAACCCGTTTTTCGACGGATGTTACAGTATCCCCTACTTTTAGAAATTTCGTCCCGAAATTTAAGTAGTAGTGGTAACAGGAAAAAGATGTGGGTATTTCTCGCGCATTGAGTCTTCACGTTCCCAAGTAAACTCAGGTCCTCGTTTCGACTCCCAGCGTACCTGACAATTGGAATACAACTTCGTCTTAAACGTTTCTCTCCGAAGTCCATAATTTCTACTGGTCTTTCAATGAAATGCATAGATTCATCGACTTGAATGTCTTCTAGAGGAATATGGAGGTTTTCATCGGCGAAGGCACTTCTTCAAGTTTGATACGTGGAATGTGGGATGAATTCTGGTAGGTCAAGCTTGTATGCTACAGGTCCTACTCTTTCGAGTATCTTGAAAGGTCCTACGTAGCGTGGTGCTAGCTTGCCCTTCTGGCCAAAACGAACCACTCCCTTCCACGGTGATACTTTTAAAAGTACTTGGTCACCAATGTTAAACTCCAAGGGCTTTCGTCGTTTGTCTGCATAACTCTTTTGACGACTTTGTGTCGCTAGAAGATTGTTTCGAATTTGATGGATCTTGTCTGTTGTTTCTTGAATTAATTCTGGACCGGTGATTTGTGCTTCTCCAATTTCGTGCCAACATATCGGTGATCGGCACTTACGACCATATAAAGCTTCGAAAGGTGCCATGCCGATACTTGAATGATAGCTGTTGTTGTATGAAAATTCAACTAATGGTAGATGAGCGTCCCAATTCCCCTTGAAGGCTATGACACATGCTCGAAGCATGTCTTCAAGAGTTTGGATGGTGCGTTCAGATTGTCCATCAGTTTGAGGATGAAAAGCGGTACTGAGGTCTAAACGTGTACCCAAGGCGGCTTGTACGACTTGCCATGTTCGTGAAGTGAAACGACCATCACGGTCTGAAATGATGCTTAAAGGTACACCATGACGGCTTACAATCTCGCTGATGTAGATACGAGCTAACTTCTCGTTCTTGAAGTCCTCGCGGATCGGAATAAAGTGAGCTGATTTTGTAAGACGATCAACGATTACCCATATTGTGTCATACCCACTGGAGGTGCGAGGTAACCCGGTAATGAAGTCCATGGTTATGTTTTCCCACTTCCATACAGGTATTTCAGGTTGGGTTAGAAGTCCTGAAGGTCTCTGATGTTCAGCTTTTACTTTGGAACAGGTAAGGCACTTGGATACAAAAACAGTAATATCTTTTTCATTCCAGGCCACCAGTAGGTGTATCGAAGGTCTTGATACATCTTGTCGGCTCCTGGGTGTATAGAGTATCGTGTTTTGTGCGCCTCATTCATAAGGAAATCACGAAGGTTATTGTGATCGGGAATCCATATGCGATCTAGATAGTACAGAATAACGTCGGATTTGGTTTCGATTTTAAGTTCTGCTCCACAAGACAGCTCATTGCGTACGTTGTTTTCTGTTACAGAGAACATGTTGAGCTTCTCGGATTTGATCTTTGATGTCGGTTATGATTTGCGAACATAGAAGACGAATGGAGTTCGCATAACCCTTTCGACTGAGCGCATCGGCCACCACGTTTGCCTTGCTAGGATGATACCGAATTTCACAGTCGTAGTCATTAAGAAGTTCGACCCATCTTCGTTGCCTCATATTCAACTCCTTTTGGTTAAAGATATGTTGGAGGCTCTTGTGGTCAGTGTATATTTCACACTTGGTACCGTAGAGGTAATGTCTCCATATCTTGAGAGCGAACACAACGGCTCCAAGTTCCAGGTCATGGGTGGTGTAGTTCTTCTCATGAACTTTGAGTTGCCTACACTTTTCCCCTTTGCATTAATACACAGCCTAGTCCTTGCCCTGATGCGTCGCAATATACTACAAAGTCATCGCAACCTTCGGGGAGTGTGAGGATAGGCGCGTCACAAAGCTTTTGCTTAAGGGTTTGGAAGGCTTCTTCTTGTTTAGGTCCCCATATGAAGGGTTTTCCTTTATGAGTCAAAGCCGTGAGTGGTACAGCAATACGGGAGAAATTTGCAATGAAGCGGCGATAGTAACCAGCCAAACCAAGAAATGATCTTACTTCGGTAGGGGTACGTGGAGCTTGCCATTCCTGTACTGCTTTTATCTTTGAGGGGTCGACATGTATTCCCTTGTCATTGACGACATGTCCAAGGAATTGTACTTCTCTTAACCAGAATTCGCATTTGGAGAATTTGGCGTAGAGCTTTTCATTCCTTAAGAGTGTAAGGATGAGTCGAAGGTGTCGTTCATGATCAGATTTAGACTTTGAGTAGATGAGATGTCGTCGATGAAGACTATGACAAAGCGGTCGAGATAGGGTTTGCATACCCTATTCATTAGATCCATGAATACAGCTGGGGCGTTGGTTAATCCAAATGGCATGACCATGAATTCGTAATGACCATAACGAGTTCGGAAGGCGGTCTTTGGGACGTCTTCTTCATGTACTCTGAGTTGATGATATCCAGAACGAAGGTCGATTTTTGAAAAACAGGTGGCGCCTTGAAGTTGGTCTAGAAGGTCATCGATGCGAGGTAATGGGTAGCGGTTCTTGACCGTTAACTGTTGAGTTCTCTGTAGTCGATACACATGCGAAACGTTCCATTTTCTTCTTCACAAACAGAACAGGTGCACCCCATGGCGATGAGCTAGGACGTATGAATCCTTTGTCAGTCAGCTCTTGCAGTTGACTGGCCAGCTCTTGCATTTCTGATGGGGCTAACCTGTAAGGAGATTTTGCGACTGGTGTAGCGCCAGGTATAAGATCAATGCGGAATTCGACTTCCCTCATGGGAGGAAGTCCTGAGATGTCTTCGGGAAAGACTTGTGGGAATTCTTTCACTACAGGTATATCTTCTAGTTTCTTCTCCTTGTTTCCCTTCTTGACGACGTGAGTTAGGAATACGACATAGTTCTTGCGGAGATACTTTCGGGCTTGAAGGCAGGACATCAATTTGAGTCCTTTCGAAGGGTTTCTCCAAAGATTCGTAGGGTTTGACCGTCTGCAGGAGGAATGCGAATGAACTTTTCGCGGCATACTACTTCAGCATGATGTTGGCTGAGCCAGTCCATACCGATTATAATGTCGAAACTTACCAACTTCATAGGAATGAGGTCAACTGGAAAATCGTGATCGTTTAAAGTGAGGGTACAATTTCGTATAATAGAGTTTAATGAGACCGGTTTTCCGTCAGCAACTTCCACCGTTATGGATTCCATGAGATTATCACGAGTTTGGTTGAGGATGGGTTCAAATTCTAAGGACACAAAACTCTTATCCGCGCCAGTATCAAATAACATGGATGCATAACTTCCATTGATGAGAAACGTACCATTAACCACGTTGTTGTCAGCCCTAGCTTGATTGGCGTTGATGTTGAAAGCTGTTCCTCTAGCAGGTGGAGGAGCTTGGTTAGCTTGGTTCACCGGATTTGCTTGAGCTTGGGCATGAATGATGTTCACCAAGCGTGGACAAGTGTTTCTAAAGTGGTTTGGGTCTCCATAGTTGTAACAAGCCCGCATGGGTTGCATCATGGGGTAGTAGGGTTGGTAGTAGGATTGGGCCGTATGTTGTGTAGGTGGTAGAAGTAAGGGTTTTTGGGCTTGACCCACTATCTGATGGTGGGTTTGGGTTGAGGGTTGGTTGCGGTTCATTCGCTGAAGTGTGCGACAGGTTTGGATGGTGTGACCTGCACGGCCACAGCTGGTGCAATGTTGGCAGGGTGTTCAGGAAAGTGATGGTATTGGAAACGGTTGCATTTTGGGTATGGGCCGGAGTATGGCTTTTTATATGGTGCAGCTGAGGGGGCAATTTGGGTGATGGGTGCAGCAGTGATTGGGGGGTTTGTTTGAGTGACATCAAAGTTTCTGTTGTTTCGCTTCCTTTTACCAGTAAACTTCGAAGAGGAGCCAGAATGGTTTGAAGTTTGAGCCTCAATGGGGGCTTTCTTTTTCTCCTCCTTGAATTTACCGTTTCGGATGCGATTCTCGGTAAGTTCGGTAGCTAGTTCCATTGCGGCTTCAAGTGTCGCAGGCGAAGTGCTTAGAACTGAGTCTTGAATTTTCGAGGGGAGGCCTCGAATGTAGTGTTCAACCAAGCGGTACACTGGGGTGAACAAGTTGGGGATCATTTGGTTTAGCTCGAGAAATCTTTTGTTGTAGGAAGTATGATCTCCTTCCTTTTGTTTTAACGAATGGAATTCATCTTCCAACTTCTTGATTTCGCTTCTTGGACAGAAGCGTCTTGTCATTATTTCCCTTAACTCTTCCCATGTTAAGGCCATAGCATCTTCGACTCCTCTCTTACCCTTTTCTGTGTTCCACCAGGTAAGGGCTACCCCAAATAGTCTCCCGGTTGCGTAACGTACCTTGCGATCCTCGGGACAATCGCAATTGAGGAAAGTGTTCTCCATTTCCTCAAACCAGTGGAGGAGAGCAGTGACACCTTCGGTCCCTTCATACTTTGGGGGATCGCAAGACTTGAAGTGTTTGTAGGAGCACCTTTTGGAGGGAGGGTTGTCGACGTTCTGGTCTTCTTGATTGGGAGCGTTGATGGGATTCGCGTGGAGAGCTTGTTGGACTTGAATTACGATGTCAGGAAGCACCGCGGCCATTTGTTTTGCAATTTGGGTGGCCAAGCGTTCGTTTGACCTCCTGACTTTCTACCTCCACGTAGTTGCCTAGCCGACATCTACAGGAACATACATAGGAAGATAGTGAGTTTAAGAAGTTTTTAGGTGTCATGTGTCGTTAAAAGTAATAAAATAACATAATCATAAATAATGCAACTACATCCATATGATGTCTTGGGTTTGCTCATGTTTGGGCCTCCAATGTCCCCCATACCATTGCCTGTATAGTCATGTGGGCCCCCATGACTATTGGCTTAGTAAGATTCACATTGGTGTTGGCGGTTTAACACTCGCATCACCCGAATGAAAACCATGAAATATGTTTGCGAGATTTATGGTAGGAGGGTGTCCAGGTATAGACACAATGACACCTGAAAGTGGGGTTAGCTCACACGACGTTTGGTATAGCATGCTTTGGCCTAATAGGTCCTTCGTACTCTCATCGTTAGTCCCAGGTAGGCAAACTGGTCCTTTATTTTGGATTTATATGAATGCCAAGCCTAGACAGGACGTTCCGACTACCGGTACTCGTACCCTTCCAGTTACTACATGCCCGTCATGAGAACTCACGTTGATGTGATTTGAAAATACAAAAACCGTTGCAAAAATCATAGGAATTATGAGGTGTGTGCTCTCATGGATATGGTATGTTATGAGGATATAATTCATGATAAGCATTGTATAATAATATGTACTTATGAACATGCTTGCATAACATTGAATGTAACAATAAACACAAAGCATATAAACATCATGAATTTTGCATGTAACACATAAACAAATTTAAAATTTTTAATCAACTATAGTATAGGCTCTAAGGGCTAATAACCTATCCTATATCCCTATAGTCATGGCTTTGATACCAATCTGTCACACCCCGACCCGCAGCGGAATAAGAGTCGGGGCATAATTGGGTTATCACCAAAGCTCATGATGTTTACTAAAATGTTTCATATTTATTAAATTCGAATTACAACTTCAATATTCAAAACAAGTTCATACAATTACAAGGAAAAAGAAACTAAGTAAAACAATCCAAAGCCTAAACTGATTTATTCTTCTAGGCCGTCCTATATGTTTCTTGCTTCAACTGGATCACCTGTATCATGTGTAAAAATGGGGGATTTTGGGTCAACAAAAGTTGGCGAGTGAACCTTGTTAAAAACATTTGTTATTGATTTCTTGTTGTATTTAATATGGAAAAATTGTGCAATAATCATATGTGAGCAAACGTATATAAACAAACAAACACAAACCACCTTGAATGAGTATATGACATGAATGATAATGTATATGTTGGCAACGTCACGTTCCGCTCATAGGTAATGGGGAACGGACGAGCCTATGATGATGTATGTGAGATCAAGGCTCAATCAAACGGAGCCGATCGAAATGAGGCACCTGTACTCAACCCGTCTCCCACGGGTAGCTGTTGGGCCTGATGAAATGTATGTACTGAAAATGATAACTTTAAACTAAACATAATCCACACAACAACTGATACATATTGGATACACATTTGATCATGGATATGATGGATGCACAAGTGTTTAAATATAATAAATAATTAATCGACACATGATACACCCCAAAATGTGATTAAAACGGGGAATTGGTAGAGATTCACTCACATTTGGTGCGTTCTTTTGATGATGTTGAATGCGCACGAGTTTTGGGATTTGATCGACGAGGAAAAACTAACCTAAAATAATAACGAAATGATTCGGTAAATAAGTGGATTTTATTAACAATTTTAATAGGATTTTTAGATTTATTTTTGTGAGTTTAAGGTCATTTTCTAACTTTAAAAATATTATTTTTTTGAGTATTTTTAATTGATTTTTAAATTAAATAAATAAATAAAAAAATAAAAAAAGAAAAAAAAATTTGACTTTTTTGTTGACCGTTGGCCGGCCGTTGACCGGACCGTTGACCGGTCAGACTATGTTTATTCATGCGCTGAGTGAGGTTCGAACCCGGGACCTCTCGTACGCGTGCACGCAGCTCTACCAACTGAGCTACGTGTCTAACCCGAAATATTCTATGTTTTAATTATATATATATACTAATTAAATGTTAATTTATTTGGTTTATATTAAAAGGATTTAAACTGGTTGAACCGGTTGCAGGGAAGCCGGATCGAACTCGGGTTCTTTGGTTTGTAAGCGCACAGCCCAACCAGTTGGGCTGTGTGTCTTATCTGTTTAACTTACGGTTTATATTAATCTTATAAACATACTGGGACATGTTCTGATTCAGTTTAAAAAATTGGTTTTAATTCGGAAAGTCGGTGCGTTTGTAAGGTTCGAACTCGTGACGTGCGCTATGTGTTTGCACACAGTCCACCGCTGGACTGTGTGTCTAACCCGGTTTAATATCTTGTTTTAATTACACTTATACACAACGCTTGACTTCGTCTTCTTCGTTCAAGACACAGACAAACGATATCCAACTGTTCTGGTTTAAATCGTTCGTCGATCATATAAGTGATTGAAATGTAATGAATAAATAGAGTTACGGAATCGAATGTACCGAACAGAACGCTTTCCTCAGAATTCCGGCAATAATCGTCGGCTCTGATTTGTGAATTCCGTCTGATTGAATCAATTAACAGTTTTGATCGATGAGTTGTGAAATTGAGTTACTAAACAAGGATTATCAGAGGGTTTAGATGATTGTACCGATTCACAGCGTGATTTCGGAAATTTCCAGAGATTTTCCGGCGAGTGCAGATTATCCGGCAACGTCGTCTGGGACCGATTCTGGTTGAAGGATTGAAGTTAGTATAAGTCTACCAATGGATTGAACACGAAAGAGTCGAGAAATTTACCGATTCGATGTAAGTCTCGGTTTTCCGGCGAATGTCCGGCAATACAGAATATCTCCGGCGAGTGTAATTGCTTCGAGAAATTGTGCGATTTTGAGCGAAAAGATTACAAGAGACTTGGGTGTGTATTTATAGGGAAGAATCAGGATGAATTGAGTCCGAATTTGGTCTTGATTCATGGTCAAGGTTTTCTCCGGCGGTTATGACTGAGATCGCGGGATTAGACATCGGTTATAACCGATGTCGAGGTTAATACACGCGTTCGGTTAAAGGAAACCGTCGATAATTGGCGAAATCGTCGGTAATTCCGGCGACTGCGGATTGGGCGCGCTGATGACTGAATTCGATTTCGAGTTTTATTATAAATGTTATTTGTTTTAATAGATATCACAAATGAGTCAAGTGTCGGAGTGGTTGGGTGTTGCTTGTTTCTTCCGGCTGACCCGGGTTCGAAACCCGGCAGCCTCTTTTCTTTTTTATTTAATTTATTTTTACTTTTTAATAATTATAGTTTTTAAATTCTAAAATGTTTATTAATTATGTATTGTTTAAAATTAATATTGATCATAAATACGCAACGAAATTTTATAACTGATTATTCGATTAATAAACGAAGCGGGTTTGGAAACCCGTTTTTCGACGGATGTTACACCAGTGGTGACTCTCCACTTACACCATCCAACCTGGATATGATGGGCTACATCACTAGCTACTTCTCCATCCCTCTGAACAAATGATCATAAATATGAACTTAGTTGCATTCTAGACCATTTGTCCTTTAGGGGTGATTTGAGCGTCATCATCATTGCCCACACCACTAAAATTACAATAAAAGTACTAGATCTTAGAGCGACTATTCCTTAAACTTTTTGCCCTCCAAAGCTGCTCACCACTCCTTTAACCTTGTATTCAAGCTCTGTTTACTTTCTGCGACTAATACAATGTCATACGCAAAAAGCAGACTCCACAAAACTAGCTTCTGAATTAACTTTGACAACTCATCCAAGACAACCGCAAAAAGAAATGGGCTCAACGCAGACCCCTAGTGGAGTTCTACCTCCACGGGGAAGAAATTTGTATCTCCTATAGGCGCACTAACGCTAGTTTTAGTCCAAATATACATATATCTAATTATGTCTATATGTTTTCTAGGAACCTCTCTATCCTTCAAAGTCTCCCAAATTAGTTTGCATGGCACACTATTGTATGCCTTTTCAAGGTCACCATGTGTAGATCTCGCTTATTCTCCCTATACTTTTCCATTAATCTCCTTAGAATGTGTATAGCTTCCGTAGTTGATCGTCCTGGCATGAAGCCAAATTGGTTTACGGTAATATGAGTTTCTCTTCTAAGTCAAGTCTCAGTTATCCTTTCCCATAATTTCATAGTATGACTTAACAATTTAATCACTTTGTAATTCTCACAACATTGGGCGTCCCCTTTGTTCTTATATATGGGCACCACAACACTACTCCTTCACTGATTTGGCATTCTTCCAGATTTGAAAAGAAGATTAAACAACTAAGTATATCAAATATACAATTACATTTATCAAGTCGTGTATTACACGAAGTTCTAACCTAGTTATATACATAATGTATGTCATTATAAATATAATTAATTATAGTAAAATATTATTCAACAAATTATCAAAATCCACACTAACACATCAATAAGCTCCATAGATGTTATGTTCACATACCACTTATCGTATGCGTGAAATTTGAAACATGTACGATCTTAATATTTAGTTAACATTATGCTATGATCACTAATCAAATTGATATTTTTGGTTGCATTGTTCATAAGTTACATCCGGTTAGAGTGCTCCATACACCGAAAAATACGTTACTAATCTATCTATTGACCCAAATAATTCTAGAAAAGTAGAAAGTATTAAAGCTTACACTTTTACCATATAGACCCATAGTGGCATTAATAATGTTATAATCCACTAGAATTGTGCATCTGTGATAGCAATATTATTGACAATCTGTTATCTGTTATAATCATACACTAATTTAAAAGCCAGTAAAGTTACTCTAGACATAGAGAGGTGACAAACCATTGGCTACTATGTCATTATTAGCAATGGCCACTAATATGATCACAATTAAATGCAGTAAAATAAACAGTTCGGCTATATTAAAAATTAAGTTGTATGAGTTTCTTTTATATAAAAACATATATATTCTTATAAGTTTATAGTGAATTAATAATTAATTCACTTGTATGCAAAGGAAGAAGATCAAATGAGTTTTAACCCAGCTAGTTTTGGATTCCAAGTATACAACCTTTGCCAGGCTGTGTGATTTTCATACAAGTAGAATCCATCATCCTTGATCTCCCAGTTTCATGTATTTCCTTCCTTTTTATTTTCATAACACCATTGAGCCAAGTTGTGGTTGAAAACGTCAAACGTCTGCTCAAAATTTTTCCACCAAAAATGACAGTAAAAAAGAGTTGATAATCCTCCAATATTGTCGCAAAACGACCACTCAAATTCAACGTTTGGAGAATGAAGTATGTGAGTTCCCAAATCGTCATCTTTTGATTGACAATGAACGTTCACATCGTCGTAGATGATATCTGACTTGATGTGTACACATACCCGTCAACCAATATGGAGCAACGGGCATTAACAATATTCAACCCAACAAACATCAGTGCACGCATAAACAGATTTTTCATTGTGTATCTCTATTCAAAACACCCACTCCACATTTTCATTCATATACACCACCAATGTAATGTGATATAATAATATTCACGTAATAATAACAAATGGTATAACATGTAATGATGTTATCATGATGTGGCAATTAATATAAATTAACTTCTGGAGTTCCTCTAGCCTTAAAATGGAATTTGATTGGTATCGATTCAATTCAATTCATTACTAGCAATACTAGGCATCAACGCATCGCAACCGAAATATAAAATCAAAAATAAGGGCTTAACATGTTCCCAAGAACATCAACATGTGTTTTGTATCGATCAAAAACCATAAAGCCAAATATCAATGACGATTGTGATAGTACCATGACTAGCATCGGTGTTGTTTGGTCATAACTGATGTGATACCAATAGGGACAATATTAGTTTGGTTCGTCATGGTACTAACACTCACTACAGCTCACGATATAACAAAATACTCAATTGTGAATACAACTCCGTTTTCAATAAACGAAATTTATATAGAAAACTATAGAAATGAATAGCGCCACCATTATTGAAGTTTTTCGGACAATACTAGTTCGGTTAGTCATGTTAAAGAACAAAGAAAATAATTAGATTCTACCCATTCAATT
This sequence comes from Scalesia atractyloides, assembly GCA_947069175.1. Taxonomy (NCBI): domain Eukaryota; kingdom Viridiplantae; phylum Streptophyta; class Magnoliopsida; order Asterales; family Asteraceae; genus Scalesia; species Scalesia atractyloides. The sequence continues at coordinate 91,625,134 of CAMTDV010000001.1, forward strand.
AGAATTAGAACAAAACTAATATAAACATGTCACAACGGTATATTATGCATTTTAAAAGGCATTACATTATATTATTAGAATAACGTAAATAGTAAACGACGTCAATTATTAAAAAAAAACTAAATATGATTTAGTTTTGATAGCATGTGCGTTTATGTTTTGCTTACTTGTATATAACTAGTCATAACTTGGTTGCGAAAAAAGTTATATCGTCACGTAGATGATAATAGGCACATTGTAACGGCAAAATCAAAATTTTATAAAATGTCATACGGTAAAAGTTATAAAGAAAATCAAAATATATTCAAAATAATAATAAAATAATAAAAAGTTAAACATAAAATAAATTAGATAAAAAATCATTTAATAACAACTAGAATTTAGCCACACGGTCTAGTAGATTTTACTGTGTGTGAGCAAGGCGTTGTCTTTATATACGTTATTTTTTAAAAGTCATGAATCCCATTTCTTTCGCGCTCCACGATCAGATTGATTCTTTGGTTTACATTTGTAATCGCTCAGATGTGCCTTTTTGTAATTTGAGTTCTCGGTTAAGTTGTTTTATTTCTTCTTCAAATGTCCTACTTGTCCTCCTGATGCATTTTGATTGACTGTACTGGGTGAATTTCAACTTCCTCCAGCACCTAGCTAGGGGTTGGTCTTTTGGTGATGAATAAAGTATGCCAGCTTGATTGTTAAAAAAAAGAAACTCTAGTTAATAATGTCATATTTGTCACTATGTTGTAATTTAAGTCTGAATAACTAATTAATGCCCACTAATTATTGCAAAAATCAATCTTTGTTTTGAAAGGGTATATATATATATATATATAGTAAAACCCACACGCCTCATACTTATACATGTATTAACCATCAACATGTTGTGACGGGACTAAAAATTACATCAAACTCTAACAATCCATTAGGACCTAAAATTCATTCATAACATTTTATTTAAATGATATATCAAATAAAGAATACTTGTAAACATAACATAATATAAGTACTCTCATCTCAAATAAAGAATAATTACATCAACCTATATGCGTTCACTAATTTCCTCTTTGTATTCTCATCTTTTGAAAACAATTAGTAAGATATTGGATGCACCGCGCTTTGCGGCGGGCCATGAGTCTGACTTTATTTAAACGATAACATACAGAAAATGTGTAAACGATAACATACAGAAAATGTGTAAAGTGTATAAGGAGGATTTCTTAACTTAAGTCGCGGAAGACAAAGAGGTGACTGGCGAAAACCAAAATGTATGAATAAGAACCAATTCAAGTATCTCATAATAAATAACAAAGAACTAACGTATAATGCATTCCATTCTATAACTTTCTTTTCATTGCTACATAAAATTTCAAAACAGCAGCATGCATAATCCAAATAAGCCGAATGTCATATATCATTTTATTAAAATGTAAATCATGAACTTATTATGGCCATGAACGTAAACAGTAACTATATATTTGCGTCATGTATTTATCTATAGATAACATTTTTAGGTTCAAATAACTAATCTATTAAAATTTGAGTATATAACAATTAAGAAAGTAATGGTAACTTATTTAGAATATACATATGAATATACATGGTTGGATGTGTGTGTTCTGATTAATAATCTGTAACATCCAAAGATCTTCCATGCCGTGGTACATCAGATATCAAAAATATTTATCTTTTAGGAGCAGGTGAAGTAAATACTTGTAGGACAGCTTCATGACATCGATAGTCCCTGCAAGATTAATAATGAAAATAATGACATTTAATTACATGACGATTAGCACCTCAATCTCGCATGAGTTGTAGCAGCAACAACAGGAAGAAATAAGCAACAACAAATAAGCGAAAGTGCATATCATGGTGCTGAAGCATGAACGGGGGAGAAGAACCTGAGTAAAGAGAAACACATGCCAGAGCCGAAGTGATACGTGGTGGAAAACCAGATATCTATAGTAAATTTTAGAGAGAAACATAAGTTTGGTATTTAATGTATTATTTTAATTATAATTAGATTAGGGTTTACATATTCACACACCCACTTGCCTATTTAGACACTCTTTAGACGATTCGTCTAGATTTAGACGGGGCGTCTAGGATTATTTTTTCTCCGACCACATTCCTGCACCGTACAACGTCAAATCAGTCACATCAGACGGGCGTCTAGCAGTAGACAGAGTAGAAGACGACCAGGCCAAGACGGGGCGTCTAGAGCTAGACGACCCGTCTTGAATGTTGTGCTCTGCATGCATGTCAGCCAAGTTGCAAAGTGATACGCCCCGTCTAGGCCTAGACGGGGGCGTATATATCATTCTTAAATAGAGCCATGCAGAGCATTTATGTCGCATAAATTTTTTGATTCGTCGTCGGAATTCTCTCCGACTTCTTCTTTGGCTTATATTACTTCCTCTATATCATTCAATGCATATCGGTAAAGTAGTAAAGTGATACACCCCGCGTAGTCGTTAGACGGGGCGTCTATTTCTTTGTTAAATAGACCCACGCAGAGCATTTGATGTCGCATAAAACTTTCAATTCGTCGTTGTAATTCTGTTTGTCATGAATTTGGCTTGTATTACTTCATCTGATATCATCCAAAGGTGGTGAAATGTCATTAAACTGGAGCGGTCATCGGTGCCTGAAGTCAATACGGTAACAGTTATTAGGTTAAACTAGTTATTGTTTTAATTATTTACTAACGGTGATATCGCTGTTAGGGGGAGAGCGGTGTTCCCAATTCTAACGACCAAGAAGAGGTTGTGTCTAATGTACAAGACATTATCGTTGTAAGACCCTATCTTACTTTACTGAATTTTTATTAAAATATATAAATTTAAAAATGTAATTTCGAATACACATCACTTTTTTTTAATAATTTAATATGTTATCAATGATTTGTTTTGTTATAATCAAAACCAAGTGCGGAAGCTTCGTCTTTGATCGTGTTCGGTTCTTCATATAGCTTGATCCCCTCCAGTACTCCAAACATCACCTAAATTTCATATTTTATGAAATACGTTAGTTATAACAAATTATAACATAACCGAATAAACCCGAAGGCTTAAAACAATAAAAACAAAATTTTAGTTTTAGGCTCCATCGTAAGCTACGCTGACCACCGTAGCTTACGGTCCAGCCTTACGGTCTGGACCTTCTGCCTTACGGTCAAGACTTCCAGTCCATTACAGCAGCTGCCCACCGTAAGCTACGGTAGGCCACCGTAGCCTACGATGGTGTGCTGCAAATCTTCTCTTGTTTGCTATTTTAGTTACGATATTTTCTGTAACTCGCTCAATTCTTCTCCGTTTTACCCGAAACTTGTTTCTAAATATCCGTAGAATAATTTCTTACATATTTAACCCGAAATCCTTGACCCGGATTCTCATTTCCTATGACTTATGCATTTATTTTCGATTTATGCTCATACTTTCCGATTTTGCCTTTTAATCCCTTTTTGGACCAAACTATACATTTATACGCCCCATTTGGTATGCTTTAACATTCCCTTATTACCCTCATAGTTGCCTTAGCAAATACATTGCCCTATTCAACTAGACATTTATTTATTTATTATTTGACCCGTTTGGTTATCTTAGTGTAACCCAACACTTATTTCAACCAAACCTTATCTATCTTATTATTCCCATAATAAGATATCTATCTACTTCCAATTGTCCGAAATTTGTTTATCTATGTATTTAGTCTGAAATCCTTATCTCGGATTTTTAATTCTTATGAATTACGTATTCATTCATAGTTTATGCGTATATTCATTTTGACCCGCTAAGAGATTTAAGTGTATAAACTTAAATCTCACTTCCTCTTACTTTGTTTCTTGTTTTCATACAAAAATATCTATTTACATCCCACCACAAGTATACATTGTGGTGGATTGGTTATAGAATGCTATATTTTCAATTCTACCATTCGGTTGACATTTTACGAAAAAGACCAACATGAGACATTAAACCAAAACGGCTTATGCCATTTGCTATTATACTACCGCAAGGGTAAACCTTTTTATAAAACTCATTGTTAAACTACCCTCAAGGTCGTTAACTTGTTTTATTACTTGATGGCATTTTGGTCAACCTAGACCTTTCTTTACGACGGTCTTACAATATCATGTTTTAACCAAAATGTACATTTAACCATAGTCTATATAGAACCATTATGTTCTTGGGAACATAATGTCTACGAACTAGAATATTAGATTTACCTTACCTTAGGTAATCTATTGTTCATTCATAACTCTTTTATCTCTTAACGAACCGTAAGTCCTTTTGACAGTTTGACCATTACACGTACCTGGCTCGAGTCATAGCACTGACCCGTTTAAATACCATACACTACTAATCATTAATTAATAGCGTTGCAAACCAAATGTCATTTCCCTGTGAACACAAAACTCGACAAGCGTTCATTAGATAATATTGCAACGTTTGGTCTAAATGACCATTTTATCATTACGAGATGATAATTATTTACCATCTCATCATTTATCCGTTTCAGTTTACTCATCATGATCATATTACTTATTCTTTTAACCTATTACAATTTACGCCATAGAATGTCCTTATTTTAGAGTTTAATATTTATTCATCAAACTCTTGTCCGAATTACCATATTACCCCTTCTTACTCCTTATGGTTTACACCATAAGGTAACCTTTCAAAATTCCTTGTTTATTTGTCAACACAAGACGATATTACTATTTCCCCCTTTTTATCATCAAATATGGTTTAATACCATATTTTGCTTATTCCGACCCGTATCAATACACGTCGGAACCTTGTATTTCGAAATCTTGTTCCGAATACCAAATCACTTATTCATTTTTAAGTACATAAGTACATTTACTATTTTAAGGATGTAAGCTTTACTTACCTTGAGATCCAATTATGCCCTTTGTCCGCGTACTTGTTCCGTTTGACCCGCTTCTTCCAAGCCTCCCCCTAGCTTGTCAAGCGTCAAACTATCATTCATCATTCGTAAGATGGTTAGGTTAGTCATCATTAACATGACTATTCCACCTTACAGATTTTATATCAGATTTATCATTCGATTTATCAAATGCCTATTTACTCATACTAACCTACGAACAAGTTTAACAACTTATTTACGCATTTTGTTAATTACCTGGTAAGCACTATTCTTAGGCCACAATTGAGTTATGTTTTTTTTTCCAAACCAAGTTCACATGATTGCTAATATCAATTAACATAGTTTCTACAATCATATGCTAATTTATTAGTCTTATGCAAGAACATGGGATTGTTTCATCACTATGAAACAACCCATTACATCTTATATATGGAATTTACTCAAACATTAAACTTAGCCAAATACTTTAAATATTCACATTCACATGATGATTTTAAGCATCTATTAACATGTGTTTAAAATAAATCTCATCTTATCATCAAAACCCATTTCAAGTCATGTATGAACATCTATTCGAACCTCTAATTTGTTCAAATATCTCATACATACGTACAAGTATGATGATCATAAACACTTATATATCATCAATCTCATCATGTAATCAAAACCTACTTTATAATCTACTTGTTAAGCACTAGCAAGTAATCTTACATCAAATTGTGCATAATTTCTTTAAGTTTAACGAAATCAATCATACACATACACTTAATTCCATCTTTGGATTATAATCCAACTATCTAATTGCAAGTACTCTACTTGTCTCAAATTATAACTTTCACCAATCTAAGTTTTTAGACATACCTTATGATCCCCTAATCGAGGTGATCAATAATTTATGTTCATGCACTGATTTGGGTCTTGAATTGATCTTCAATTTGATGGATTAAGCTTGAACTAGGGTTTCCCCTTGTTCTCCAGCCGTTAGAACACGCACACATACACATTCACTATGTGTTTGTGTTTTTAATTTTTGATATTTAAAATACAAATTCCCTTTTTTGCAGCTTTGGCCCCTCAAGTTTAGTTTTGATTATGAATGAGATTACAACTCATTGTTTGGTTACTTGTATACATGTTTTTAACTAGGTTTATTTGTTCCTAGTCAATTTGTTTATAATTTAACTTTCACCGCTAACGGTCTTTTACCCACTCTTCAATATTTACGTGGTTTGATTACCAAACCCGTTTTTGGGGTGTTACAAATCTACCCCCTTAAAGAGGTTTCGTCCCCGAAACCTTTCTTACATAGTTTCCTTGGGTTCAACCGAATGGACTTGGCTTCGTTTTCACCCAAGCGTTGATCATATTTTAATTATTCTAAAAGTCTTACCTGGGAGGTATGGTAGTGCCTTTTAGGCTCCAAGGTGCATGCGCTCTTCATGTGTAAGGCCTCATGTGCTGTTACTTTCATCTTGTATCTCTTTTTCTTTACTCGATTGAGTTGCCATTTGCCCACTCGGTCACATGTATCTGTCAAACTACTTATTCCACGCAAATCTTATACTGATAAGCGCATTCAACGAGTTTTAAATTTAATTTTGATTTTGACCGATCTTGTCGGTTAGACTTATTAGTCACTGCTTGCCTATATTTCATAATTTAGGTATACTCATATTGCCTTCGCAAGGCTTTTACAAACTTTCGAGACCCCAGTCTCATAGCTCGTGTTACAAGGTAATCATATACCATGTTATACATATATATTTCGGCCGTGATTGCATCACGTCGTGTTGATTAAATTTTTTTTTTGAAAATTTACTTTTCGATTTCATCGTCTCAAACCTAAGGGTGTCAAGACCTGTTCCCTTAGATATTAATCATTTTTCAATTTTTTTTATTCTATTTATATTGGTTAAAACGTTATTTCTAACTAAAACTAAATTTTAGTTTAACGTTTTCTCTTTAACTCATGTCAATTACTCACATCAAGTAATTCGTAACCAAAGATTTTTTTTTTACTATTCTTATACCCTTAAACCCTTTTTATTTAGCTTTGTAGGCTATTTCCTTAGGCTCTCACCCATTTCTTTACTTTTACTTAGCGCCTTTAGGTGAGGTCTTTAATGCATCATTCCACTTGATTCGTGATCCCAAGGTTATTTTGACCTTGTAGACTATTACGGTATTTACAACCGAAGGTTGTGTTGGTCTTTTAGATCATCCCTTTACCTGCATCATTTCTTAAATATATTGGTGTCAATGCACCTCCTTTGTATTTAAAAGGAAAATCATTTACATTATCCCTTCTTTATCTGCCAATTCATGGCTCCCTCTTGCGACGAAGGGTAATTTATTTGACTTCAATTATGGCCCTCACACCATGTTTATTTGGTTTGTTAACACATTTTATTTTCTATGATTCCGCGAGTCTTTTATGAATCACATTCGCTCGTCGGATCTATTAGTCGTTTAATAATCACTTGCGTCTAAGCCTAGCGCAAGATCAAATAGCGTTGACCACTCATCACCACCGAGTCACAATTACCATCTTTAGTAGCAACCACAACATTTTGTGTATGTTGCCCCAAACATTTATTCAAATAAGACATTATTTGTTGATAACCGTGCGCGCCTGTGCGATCGTAGTTCATGACTGGATCATTTTTTTTCGGGCATCTCTTCCGACTCTATGACTTCATATATTATTTATGCGTCGGTTTGTCCACCTTTACCGTTACCCGGTTTAAGCCTATATCGCTTTACAACCCGTTACTCGAGTTCTTTATCTTAATGTCTTTAACGCCCCCGTTATTCACTTTGCGTTATCATTTATATTCATTCACGACCCATTTTATGGGTTCATTTTATTTCATGCTCCCACTATTCGGTTTGCGTCTACAACATATTACTCACGTCCCATTATCTGGGCTCATTATTC